>CM056053.1:208334291-208788323 GCA_029574335.1 Rana kukunoris
GGGAAGAGCAGTCAGGAGGCAGCTCATATTGGGCATCTTTGCACGTTAAACACACACATTAATCATGGCACAATGAGAATGCATGCATGCACACCACTGTGTGGTCCCTAGCACAAACACCCCACATCCTCATAAAATTGGATTGGCACCAGTCCACCATGCAGGACTGGTGAGCAGTAACGCCACGTCAAGGCTCCAATTATGTCACTGAACATTTCATACACCAATCACACGGACCTGAGGATCACTTCTTCCTGGTCCTGGGGAACCTTCTCCACCAAAATTGAGGATGACACCCCTTTTTCCAGCAGGAATGTCACCCCCACATTCAAACAGCATGCACAACCAAAATTTAAAAAAAATGTCAGCAAAAAAAAATGCAAAAATTTCAGCAAAAAAAAAAAGGGGGGAAAAAAAAATTATTGCTCTCTGCGTGAGCCACGCCTGGGGCGCCCCCGGCCACGGCCCCGGCCCTCAGGGGGAGACTCATGGGGGAGGGGCAAAGCCGGGAAGGAGGAGCAGCCCCTGATATCTGCCACCTGGCGGCCTGCCCTCCAAGGCCACGGCAATTCTGTCCAGGGAAGCACCAAGTGTTGCCGTGTTGGCTGGATAGCCTGGGTAAGGGCCCTCACATCCTGCCCAACGCCTGCTGCTGCTGTAGTCTGCAGTTCATTTAGGCAGGTTGTGAAAGAAAGCCCGGGAGTGGGAGTCCAGGTTACCCAGCGTATCCTTCATGGAGGAGAGGCTCTCCTCCACCCGCCCAAAAGTCTGGCAGAGCTGTCCCAGATGGCGGGTCTGGAGGGCCTGGTCCCTTCGCAGACTGGGGGCAGGAGATTGGGCGCCCCCCTGGTGCTCTGGATCCTGCCTCCAGCTGATGGTTGTGGGCGGGGAGAAGGGGAGGCCCTTGTGAGGGGAGCCATGTTGGGGGAGGCTCCCCCTTAGGGAGGGCAGGCTTCTGCCAGCCAGAGGGGAAGAGTCCGCACAAACCACTCGTCCAGTGCCTGACTCCTCCTCCTCATGATCGTCCTCCTCCTCATGATCGTCCTCCTCCTCTCGAACCTCCTCCGCGGACTGTGGCCTTGTTGGGGGGGCCTCATTAGGCTGCTGTCCTGGTGTTGGAGCGGTCAGGCCAGATGGCCCTGCACCCTCCTGCACATCTGTGGATGACACAAACCATTCACAGGTTGGAGGATCCACACACTTGGCACATATTCCCTTTCACCCCTCCCCCACACATGCTACACACCTGATAGAACAAAAAACCTTACCTGGCACCGCGGGGGACCGGACTTGTGTCAAAGCCTGGCAGGCCCTCCACTTCATGCCGGTGAAAGGTCAGGGCCACCACATGCTCCGTCGCTGTAAGCCTAATACGGCATGGTGGGCCCCCTCCTGTGCCCCTGGCATGGGCATGCATTGCGGCCAGTTTTTTTTTCACCAGACGCGGAGATCATTTATTTTTTTTTCGATCCCAGACCGGGTCCGTGTCTCCCCCTCCCCCGATGAATTCACCTGCTCCGTGATCCTATCCAATATCTCCCTCCTCCTGGCCGGGGTGGTGGTGGCACTCTGCGGGCCGTGGAGAAAACGCCCATACTCGCTAATGGCCCGGGCAAGAATTATTTTTTCCCCCACAGTAAAATTAAGCTTTCTTTTTCTCTCAGTCATACTTCCAAACAAACTCACTACCAGTCTCCAAAAATCAGTCACAAATACAAGCACAACCAATCAGGCAAGAACACACACAAAGAGAAAACGAACACCCAAAATCACACTAGCACTCAGCAAGAAACAGTCACCAAAAAAAATAAAATAAAAAATAAAGCAAGAAAACAAACGAACAAAAATATATCAATCAACCAAACAGTCTCTCAAAACACTTATCAAAAACACTTTCACAAATATACCAACAAGCACTTGATCACACAGAACGCTAATCTGACAACTACAAGACACACTGCAACGAACAACAGGAACAAAAGCACTTGGTTCAATGGGAAGGGACACAAAGGGATGTACTTTTGCAATGCAAGTGCGTTTGTGTGTGTCTATTTATGCTGTCTGCGTAGTTCACAACGTTGCCCTAGTCCATTTCCAATTTCACTGATTGCGCCGCTCCCGAGTTGTGAGCATGCGCACAGCGGAGCTGACATGGTCTCCTTCACGCGCGCATGCGCGAGCCGGCCGGCCCTTCATTTGCATGGGGTCACGGCTCATTTCAATGTAACACGCCCATGTCCCTCCCAATTTGTATTACTCCTCCTTACGCCTCTGGAAAAAACCTTACGCTTGCGCAATTTCCTGCGCAAAAGCTACGTGAATCGGGGGATTACGCGGCTAGATGGCGCAAGTCTAACGTAAAGGCGGTGCGCTATGCCGGTCCAATAATGCGCCGATGTACGCGAATCTGGGCCATAGTGTTCAGAATGGACAAATTTTATTTATTTTGTTGCTTGTAAATACCTTTATTTTGTAGTCCTCCTTATTAGCCTAGGCTTTTAAGTCACAAGGCTATTTGCAAGGCTTTCTGGGATAGGCATCATGTTTCCCAGTAGTCCTTGCATACCTGACTGAAACCTATTACATTGCTTGTGCAGCACTGAGCATGTGCGAGATATGCAAAGCTGAAATCCAGGAAGTCATACAGTCTGGCTTCATGATGCCCACACTTAAGATGGCCACGGTCTAAATGCTGTAACAACTTAAACAAAACGGACCTTTAGTTTACAGACTATCTTTACTAGAATACATTAAGCTTGTGTATTACAGGGGTATTTATATTTAAAACGTGAAATTGTGGGTGGAACTCCCCTTTAAAACCTCTGTCAAGTTTTTATTGCTGCAAATGGAGTAATATTGTCTTTTTAGAACATCGCCTTAGGTGATAAAACTCTTCAAGGATGAATTTGGTTGATTCTAAAATGAGTCATGCCCACGTGGTTGTTCTTCCTAACAGTTTGGTTGGTGCCAAACTTTTGGCGACATATTTTGTCCCCTTGTGATGAAAAAGAGAGTTTTAGTAAAAAGAAAAAAAAGTGTAAAACAAGTGTAAAAAATGAAAGTTACACCCAGGTACGTGTCACATGACATGCAAGGCCCTCTTCCTTTACTTCTTTACTTCAGCTATGGGCATTCCTTACCCCAGCACAAAACAGTGCTCATATAATGACATTGCAGCATGATGTGCATTGGTACTGTTAGCCCAAGCTGACGTGATAACGCACCCCACGGGTGTATCCTTTACAGTCACTGACATGACAGTCACTCACAGGAATTGGATTGAATGACATGGGGTGTCATTCAACTGGGAAAAGATTGGTGACAAGGAAGCTGAGGACTGCAGGAGATAATGACTATTGCTTAGAACTCCCCCCATCCTTTTTTTTTAAGAAGCGATAAAAAAAAAAAAATTAAAGAGAAAATCATTTTTCAAATTATAACAGTACAGTATAAGCTAGAAGAAAGGTGATGAAATTGGGATAGTGAATTTTAAACAGTTTTGTTATCTCTATAAAGAAGCACCCCAGATAGCACATGCCACAAATTTGAAATGTAAGTCTGTTACCTTGCTGCACATTTTCACTGGCAAGTTGTATGCTTGCAGAGCAATTGAAGCACAAGTTCTAATTGACACTTTACCAATTAGCAAATTTGTGTCTAGCAAAAGAAAAGTTGCAGTGGTGACCCTACAGCAAGAGCTCTGCAAGTCTACAACATGAAAATTTAGCCACAGTGACCCCTGTGGTGGGATGACTATTGTTCAACATAACTGAACCACAACGTGCAGCAGACTTGCAGAATTTTTGCAAAGAAAGTTGATCTGGATCTGGTCATGCAATTGTGCAACAAACTTGTGAAGCCTGGCAAGTCTAGCAATAGCTTAGCAAGTCATTTTCAAACTTGTAGCACAATTGCTTGCTATCTGTGATACACCGACCAGCCATTTATGACCATTGACAGGTCAAATGAATAACATTAATTATTTCATTACAATGGCATCTGAAAGTGGGTGGGGTACATTAGACAGCAAGCAAATGTGTTGTCCCTGAAGTTGATGTGTTGAAAGCAAAAAAATGGGCATTGCAATTTGTTGTATATGTAGCTGCATAGCCACAGACTGGTCAGGGTGTCCATACTGACCCATGTCCACAGTCAAAAGCACCTACAATGTTCACATGAGCATTAGAACTGAACCATGGAGCAATGGAAAAAGGTGGCTTGGTCTAATGAAACTCATTTTGTTTTTACATCATGTGGAAGGCCAGGTGTGTGTGGTTGTCACTTACCTGGGCAATAAATGGCACCAGGAAGCAGTATGGGATAAAGCAAGCTGAGGCAGTGTGATGCTTTGGGCAATGTTCTGCTGGGAAACCGTGGGTCCTTCCATTCATGTAAAGGTTACTTGACATGTACCACCTACCTAAACATTGTTGCTGACCAAATACACCTCTTCATGGCAATGGTATTCATTGATGGCAGTGGCCTCTTTTAGCAGGAAAGTTTGCCCTGCCACACTGCAAAAATGGTTCAAGAAAAGTTTGAGGAACACAACATCGAGTTTGAGCTGTTGACAGCTCTCAATCCAACCAAGTATCTGTGCAATATGCTTAAAAAACAAATCCGATCCATGTAGGCCCCATCTAGCAACTTACAGGACATAAAGGATCTGCTACCAATGGCTTTGTGCCAGATACCACAGCACACCTTCAGAGGTCTAGTGGCATCCATGCCTCAGCAGGTCAGGGCTATTTTGGCAGAAAAGGGGTCTGTTTGGCAGCAAAAGGGGGAACTACTCAATATTAGGTGGGTGATCATAAAATTATCACTGGTTGGTGTATATTGCACAGAATAAATTCCTCTAATACTTTCTATTTATCTGCTGGACAGCATATAGTGACTTCCATATGATTTCTTTTAGAAGCATATATTGATATACTATATGCAGGAAAAAAATAAATAAATAGATGAGTTGGGGGTAGGATTGGAACCACTTGCTTACTGGGCACGTATACCCCCTTCCTGACCAGGTGAAATTTCAGCTTCCGGCACTGCGTCGCTTTAACTGACAATTTCGCGGTCGTGCTACATGGCTCCCAAACAAAATTGGCATCCGTTTTTCCCCACAAATAGAGCTTTCTTTTGGTGCTATTTGATCACCTCTGCAGTTTTTATTTTTTGCGCTATAAACAAAAAAAGAGCGACAATTTTGAAAAAAATATCAATATTTTTCACTTGTTGCTATAATAAACAGCCCTTTTTTAAAAAAAAAAAAAAAAACATTTTTTTTTTTCTCAATCTAGGCTGATACGTATTCTTCTACGTATCTTTGGTAAAAAAAAAAAAATCGCAAAAGATTGGTTTAGTACTGGGGCGAAGGATATTTTGAGGGTATTATTATTAATTGTTAATTTTTTATGGTAATGGCGGCAATTGCTGCGATTTTTATATGGGAGAGCATATGGCGGACACATCGTCACACTTTTGACTCATTTTTGGCGCCATTCACATTTATACAGCGAATGTGCTATAAATATGCACTAATTACTGTATAATTTTACTGGCATTGAAGGGGTTAACACTAGGGTGAGGAAGGGGTTTAATGTGTACCCTGCATTGTGTTCTAACTGTGGGGGGGGGGGTGACTGGGGGAGGTGACCGATCTCTGTCCTATGTACAGGACTCTCCCTAAACACACAGATCCATGTCCATGTCTGTGTACCGTCGATCGCCAGTGCCTGGCGCGGAGGCTGTAAAAAGACGGCCTCCCCGAGAATTAGAGCCACCCTGCGGTGGTACAAAAGTCGTACGGCCGTCGGGAAGTGGTTAAAGGACCAATGATTTATATCAAAACACTTTTTAGCAGGCCTAAAAAAAACTGAGTTTCAGGACTCCAGCTGCTGTACCCACAGGAATGAGGAAACCCTGTTTTGTTGAATGTTAGAAGTTATTCTGTATACTTATCTACGTCACATAAAATTAAAGTGAGAAATTATGGGCACCACAAAATACAATGCAACTGTTAATATTCCATCATGTCTTACAGCCCCTCGGAGAGTTGATGTGAAAACACGAATGGTCTGGTGAATGTCAGGGCAGTTTGTAAGTTCTAATCCTGATCTTCAGCACACTGTAGATGCAGTAAAATATATAGTAATAATTTCCTGAGGCAGGGTAATATATAAGGAATGTCAGGCCAAGCTGCAGACTTGCCTTAACTCCAGCTTAATGTAGTGAAACTTTTATGAAGGCATGTGCTAAATTGGAAATACGTGTGATTCTTTTCATTTTTTTTTTTTTTGGACACATTACCAACGTCAACAACAAGATGCACAATAAAATGTTAGTACATTATTATTCTACATGGATGCCGGAACAAGAAAACAAAAGAACACAAAAGCTGACAGTGTCATGCAAAATCATGCATGAAATCGTCCAAAAAAAGAAAAAAAGAAACTTTATGTAAAAGTTTAGCTGCTGATATAATTCAGGGTCCATTCCACACATTAAACCACAGTACAGTGCATTGTGATACCATTCATTTTAATGACAGCCCAAACCACAACAACAGGAGCAGGATAGTGCACCGCATGGCATGTGCTGTGGTATGTTTCCTACTACTGTATTTTAGGGTGACCACATTTCCAAACTACCATTCAGGGACACCCTCCCTTCCCAAAAGTCAGCTTGTGTGGTAACGAATCACAGCACAGTGATTGGACACAAGAGGTGGGATTTATGAATTTCTCCAATCACAAGCAGGGGGTAGGGATTGTGCTCTTTCAGGTATTCCTGGCCAGGACAAGTACTGTCAGTGAGTAAAACGGTGATGTGGCTGCTTTTTTTTGGGGGCATCAGATTGTCCCGGGGGGTGGCTGTGTCAGTTTCATTCAGGGACACTGTATTGTCCTGGAATGAAGGTGCCCGGGACAGACCTGCAAAATGCGGGACTGTCCTGGGCAATCCGGGACACGTGGTCACCCTACTGTATTTGTGCATTTGAGTGACATTCTAAATACTTAAAAAAAAAAATAGGCTGTCTTAACGCTCAATAGTGTGAATAGGCCTATGAAGCCATAAACACATAGAAAAACAAAATTTCTTAGTCAAACATTATGGGACACAGGATAGCATTCTGAAACAATGGGTTATACTGCCACCATCAGGAGATTAGACACTAGCAAAGACATAAGATAGCTCAATATAACCCCTCCCACTCCCAGCAGCAGCTATTTTTGCTATTGTCCTCAGGAGAAGGCATATCTTATCTTTACTGAGAGAAGCAAAACCTTTTTACTGTTGCTGCAGAACCACAGGGACTCAATGTTGCAGCTTTCCAGTTGGACCCTGCCTCTGCATTATCCAGGGAGACTCGTGGCACATTTTTATTTTGTAGATCCTTCCATGACGGCTGACTCTTAGTGCAGGGGGTTTCAGGAATGCATTCTCACATTCTCTTTCATAGTCTGTCACAATTTACCAGTTGCTGCAGCAAAATGTCTCTGTGTGCTCAGCAGGGAAAAAGGAGGCTGGAAAGTCATTTAAAGGGACACTGCCTTGGGAAACTAATGCCGCGTACACACGATCACTTTTTGTGATGAAAAAAAACGACCTTTTAAAAAACGTCATTTAAAATCACTGTGTGTGGGCAAAACGTTGTTTTATGTCTTCAGAAAAACGACCAAAAAAAAATTCGAACATGCTTGAATTTTTTGTGTCGTTTTTCAAAAGGTCCTTTTTTGTGTCATAAAAAGTGATGGTGTGTGGCAAAACGATGTTGAAAACGACGTTTTTAAAACCCGCGCATGCTCAGAAGCAAGTTATGAGACGGAGCTTCAATGGAACAGAGTGCCGTCGAACGTGTCTTACATAACCACGCTTTGCTAGAGCATTTGGAAAAACGATGGTGTGTATGCAACGTCGTTTTGGAAAATGAAGTTTGAAAAACGTTGTTTTGTTTCATCACATGAAACGTTGTTTTTTTTCATCACAAAAAGTGATCGTGTGTACGCGGCATAAGTCTGCTGACATTGCTGTTCCCAAGCGTAACCTTACCGCTTCCCATCTAAGGGTAAAACAAATTTTAATGCCTAAGCCCAATTTAGCAACTTGCACATGTGTTAGTAAAACATATCATTACAACTACTTTGTGCATCTAGATGGATTATACCTTGTTTCTTTCATGAAAAATTAAGCTTTTATTTTGGTGGTAAATGATATCTCCTGATTTTTTTTTTTGTTTATTATCAAAGAAAAGCTGGCTAAAAAGATAACATATATATATATATATAATATATATAATATATATATATGGTCGTGGCCCTCTGACTGAGAGTGATGTGGATCACATAAACACGCGACAAGACTTACAACATAAATAGACCTGAAGTGTGCCTTGGTGGTCTGGTCAGTATGCCAAGAAAAGGGGGCATACCCAAAATAAGTAATGGGTAGTTGTTGAAGAAGGATATTCTGAGAAGTGCCCTGAAAAAGGAAAGAGCGGGAGGTGTCGAATGCGAATGATTGAATGCGCAGACTCACGGACATGAGGTGAGCTGGGAAGAGTCGGCCCAGTGACATGTAGTACTGCACACTGAACCGACAAAGAGCATGTGTGAGTGGGCTGCTTAAATACCCTCCGGGCTCCTCCCATAAACTCAGGCCATCATACTGGCCTTCTTATTTATGGTCGTGGCCCTCTGACTGAGAGTGATGTGGATCACATAAACACGCGACAAGACTTACAACATAAATAGACCTGAAGTGTGCCTTGGTGGTCTGGTCATTATGCCAAGAAAAGGGGGCAAAAGACTCAGATAGGGAAATAGCTTATATTGATTTCTTGTATTTATTGAGCCAGCTTGGTAAAGGCTTGTGCCATTTCTTCCTGAGGATTTGGGATGTATGTGGCAAAACAAGGAGACTTCCCATTAGCCTGGTATCTTGATTACGTGGTCTGGTACTCCCTGTTGGGAGGCAGTAGAGGCTGCTCTAATTCGGAAAGAATGTCCAGAGAACTGACTGGGGTTTGAAGCCCAAGTTGCTTAGGATTCTGACATGCTTGACAAACTGGCTGCCACTCAGGGAGCTGGTTTAGAAAGGGTAGCAACAAGCTACCATCAGATTGGCTGGGTATATGGAGCAGTAGTCGGTCGAGCACCGTCACTGGGTGTCAGGCATTGTTAGTCTGAAACAGGTTGATGTCAACCCCCCGGGCTGGTTTGTTGCGGTTGCAGACTGAGAATGTAGGTGTTCGAAAGCGAGTCGGGTGGCGTCGGAGCAGTGTCTGACTGCCAGAGCCACTGACTGTAAATTCACTAGGTCGTAGGGAACCGTAGAAGGCCTGGTAAATGGCTGCTTGGGTGACTATGCTGGGCAAGGCCCTAAATGGGGAACGAGTAAGGATTTCAGACATGTCCCTAAAGAGGGCATTCTTGAAAGGTAGGCGCTTGCCACTGACTACAGGTTGGTGCTTCTGTATGCCCTGTAGGAGGGACTCGACTGCATGGGCTCGAGAATACTGACAGTTTACTGGGGTCCTGCAGGGACAGGAAATGCTGAGCGCCATCTAGATATGGCGTGATAGTATTGTGAGAAAGGGTCAGCTGCGTGTGGCAATACGATATGAAGGCTAGGACGTGTCTAACGTTGCCTATTGCTGCTCCGAGGCAAGTGGCCAAAAATTAGAGGTTAGTATTCCGAGCAGTGCGATAGGCCTTCAGTGTATTTCATGCCAAGGAGTGGTTAATAAGCTGGGTTGAGTTGGTGAGATGCTACTTCAGTCCATCGTCAGCAATGACCAGGGTGGGACAGGGATGGTTATTGGGTCGGCTCCAGGCTCTTGCTGGAAAAACAAAGTAAGGTTGTAATGGCACAGAGCATCAGCTGCGATTTTGCATTTGCCTGGAACATGTCTACAGAAGATATTAAACTGGTAATGAAGTGACAGCTGCGCGAGCCTGCGCAGGAAGGACGTAATGGGGAGAGGCTTGATCTACCTTAATTGATGAAGTCGACTGTGGCCTGATTGTCTGTGGTGAAGAACACTGTCTGTCCAGTTCAAGTGTGGCCCCAGACCTGGGCAGCTGCCACAATGGGGTACAGCACGAGGCGTGATGAAGACTGGGTGAAGTAGAAATTTAAGAGAATTTCTGGGGGCCAAGGTTTGGAGAACCAGTGGCGGAAGAAAAATGCACGCAAAAGCCTGTGGTGGCTCGGCTGACACTGCTGGTATGAAGATTGAAATGCTGTTCTATCAGGTGGGGAAGTTGTCCCACATAGCTAAGTCTGCTACTGATGCTTGGTCTAGTTTGAGAACTTGGACTGGATCTTGCATTGGTGTGAGAAAATCAAGACAATACACAGGTGCTCAACAAGACGATATATGTGCACTCACTGACCAACGTGCACTCGCTGACCAACGTGCACTCGCAGACCAACGTGCACTCGCAGACCAACGTGCACTCGCAGACCAACGTGCACTCGCAGACCAACGTGCACTCGCTGGTACTGGATGGAAACCTGAACAAACTGCAGGGAAAAATACAGGGAAAAGATGAGTGGCCCGTGTGCCACTAAAGATGAATGGCCAACTAGGTGCCACTGTGTGTTTGTGTGCCTGATTGTTTGTCACTGAGGTGTGTATTTGGGTTCGCACGTGGTGCGCGCTGCAAAGTGTTTTATACTACTGCAGACAATATTATGTGGTTGTGAGGGTGTCAGTGAGTGTCAGGTTGCTGGGATGATATTGTGTAGTTGCAGGGGCCTCGAGTATGAAGGTTTGTTTTGTGACGGCATTGCGTGGTTGCAAGGGTGTCAGTCTGGTTTGCTGAGACGATGTTGCGTGGTTGCAAAGGTCTCGATGATTATGAGGTTTGTTTTGAGATGGCATTGCGTGGTAGCAAGGGTCTCAGTCTGGTTTGCTGAGACGATATTGCACGGTTGCAAAGGTCTCGATGATTATGAGGTTGTTTTGAGATGGCCTTGTGTGGTTGCACGGGTCTCAACAAGTGAGGGGTTGCTGAGACGATGTTGCGTTTGCAATGGTCTCAAGTGCGTGTCGGGCTGCTGAGATGACTATGTATGGCTGCAAAGGTCTGAACGGGTGTCAGGTTGCTGAGACGATATTGCGTTTGCAATGGTGTCAAATGAGTGTCAGTTTGCTAAGACGAGTTTGTATGGCTGCAAAGGTCTGAAAGGGTGTTAGGTTGCTGAGACAAGATTGTGTAGTTGCAAAGGTCTAGACGAGTGTGAGGTAGCTGATATGATATTACATTTGCAATGGTCTCAAATAAGTGTCAAGTTGCTGAGACAATATTCCTTTTTTCTTTTTTTATGAAAACGACTGTGAATGAAACGCTGGTAAACATTAGTTACCACCTCTGGCAGTGTTTACAAGCCGTTACAGGCATTGGTGTTTCGAATGCCTCTGAACATCCGACTAAACCCATTTTTTTTTCCCCAGGAAGGTTTCTAACTCAACTGCCTAGAAACAACTATAACGATCCTGTGTAGATGTACTGATAAGATTGGGGGCGGCTGAAAAAACACCCAACTGTCCCTAAACGTCCGTTTACCAACAGCAGTGTACATGAGGCCTAAGACAATGTGCCTGGCTGCAAGGATCTCAGTGAATGCCAGGTTGCTGGGGTGAGACTGCGTGGTCACAAAGGTTTTTATCGAGTGGAAGGTTGCAATGGTCTCAATGAGTGTGGGGCTGCTGAGACGGTATTGCGTTAGCAAGGGTCTCAACAAGGATGTCAGGCTGCTGAGACAATTTCTTGTGGTTGCAATGGTCTCAACAGGTGTCAGGTTTCTGGGCCGAGGCGCTGTGGCAATTTTTTTTTGCATTTTTTTTTATATATATATATATATATTTTTTTTTTCAAGGGTCATGTGAAGCAAGGGTCTTAACAAGGGTGTCGGGCTGCTAAGGTTATTTTGCATGGTCACAAGGGTCTCGATGAGTGTGGGGCTGCTGAGACGGTATTGCGTTTGCAAGCGTCTTAACAAGGGTGTCAGGCTGATGAGATGATTTTGCATGGTTGTAATGGTCTCAACAGGTGTCAGGTTGCTGGGCCGAGATTGTGAGGTGGCAATTATTTTTTTTCTGCACTTTTTCTTTTTGCATTTTTTTTTTTCGTTTTTTGTTATATATATATCTATATATATATATATATATATATATAGATATATATATATATTTTTTTTCGTATGGTAAGGGTCATGTGTTGCAAGGGTCTTAAGGGTGTCAGGCTGCTGAGACTATATACGCGTGATTGCAAGGATCTCGATGAGTGTGAGGGCTGCTGAGACGATATTGTGTTTGCAAGGGTCTCAACAAGGGTGTCAGGCTGCTGAGACAATTTTGCGTAGTTGTAGCATTATCAACAGGTGTCAGGTTGCCGGGGGGCTGAGATTGCGTGGTGGCAACGTTTTTTTTGCTGGTTTTTTTTGCGTTTTTTTTTTGCGTTTTTTATATATATTTTTTATTTAATTTTGCGTTTTGTAAAGGTCATGTGTTGCAAGGGTCTTAACAAGGGTGTCAGGCTGCTGGGATGATTTACAGGCCTACAATATAAAATGCCAAATTTCCATGCAAAATATTGTACCGCTTTCAGCATCAAAAATCTGACATAATCATACCGCCAGGGAAGTTAAAGAAGGTTTCCAAATTCTGATTAGTCCCTTGTCCACAAATCCCCACAACCACTGGACCAGGATTGCAGGGAAGAGGCCCTTGGCCTTATCAACATGTGAACAAGGTCCTCCTAACAAGGAACCCCCTTGTTGAAAGCATGTGGTTCAGGAGGGGGGCACACGCCTATCTCATTCCTTTCCTGGCCTGCAAGGCTGCATGCTCATATAAAAGTCTGGTATGAATTTTGGGGGGATGTCTTGGGTTCCTCTTAAAATCGATAGCAGGCCTAAAGGGCTTTTTTTTTACTATCCCCAACTCATGACTGGGGATTTCTGTCCATGTGAGTGAATGGTGTCGGTAATGCCACTGGTTGTTAGGGGCACCCACAGGCATCCTTAACAACCATTGGCAGCAGGAGGCTGTCAGGTATAACAGTGATAGCATTACCACTATTATACATGACACTTGAACAGCCAAGGTAAAACTTGTGTTGGGAACAAACCTTAAAGTGCATTCTCTGCATTAAGAAAAAAAAAACACCCCACTACCTGTCCTACCCATCCATATCCCTAAACACCCTCTGTGTCATTGCTCCCCTCACTAAGGACAGCAGAGCCATAAGCACTGCTGCTGTCAGTCAAACTCTTGTGAGGAAGGAGTGGGAGCATGGCTTATGGACTCACACTGCTTGGCTTAGGAGCACACACCTACAGATGCCTCCTTAACACTTGGCTTGCTAAGGAGTCACCCATAGGAGGGAAAAGTTGACAGCACCAGCCAAGGACTGCCAGAAGAGAAGATAAGGGACCTTTCTGTGCAATATCATTGCACAGAATAGGTAAGTATGGCCTCTTTTTTTACTTTTTTACTTTAAACACACACAAAAAATGATAGCCTTTAGTATCGATTTAAGCTCATTCCCACTTATAACCTCAGGGACAAAGTCCCCCTTTTTTCAGTCAAAGAGCCTCTCAGTGGATCAGTCTGTTATTCCATAGACATGTGCATTCGTTTTCGTTAGAATGCATTTTCGTCCGAAAATCCGTTTTTTTTTTGTTATGGTTTTAAGAAACAATAACGAAAGCGCAAGAAACGAAAAACGAAAGATCCGGCATAAAAAATGCTTTATTTTCGTTTTCGTTGCGGTAAAAATTAGATATAGAGAGATTTGACAGTATAGGGAAAAGATTTGACATTATATGGAAAAGATTCGACATTATAGGGAGAAGATTCGACATTATAGAGAAAAGATTTGACACTATAGAAATAATAGATTCGACATTGCAGAGATTAGATTTTGATTTATGAGAAAATAGATTCGACATTATTACTATTACTAGTTATACAACATTAGTTACTAGTCATACAACATTACAATTCTTGTAGGCGGAATATTCGAACGGAAATGTACGATTCGACAATATTCCGTCGAATATTCTTTAACCATTCGACAGAAACCAAGTATTATTGGATTTTCGGACGAAAGCTATTCCCCAATGAAAAACTAAATAAATCAAAACGATTTTCAGGAGTAACTAAATAAATGTATTTTCTAAACGAAAACGAAAAAACGAAACAAAATATTCCAGTCTGCACATGTCTATTATTCCATGGGCTTTTCAGCATCAGGTATCTGTGTCTCAGATTGCAAGGCTGCCAACTGGTCTTTTTTCTCATATTTGTTACGTTTTACCAGGTCCGTGTTTAAACCTCAGCGGATGCAGACTTTTGATCCTAAGGTTTTTCTGGTGGCACCCTTGTTAACCTATTGTTTTTTCATTGTGTTTCCTTACCTGTTAGCCTTTCAATTACTTTTGCTCCCCCCATCATTTACAGTACATAAAAGCGGAGGTCCACCCACTTTTTTTTCTTACTGCAGCGGCTGAATTTAAAAAAATGGACACTTACCTGTCCAGCGCACCTGCGATGTCAGCAGATGAGGCTAAGCAATCGCTCGGTCTCCTCGGCTGCTTCCGCCACCATCCTCAGTGAGGGAATCAGGAAGTGAAGCCTTGCTGCTTCACTGCCCGATTCCCTTCTGCACATGAGCGAGGATCGTGGCGCACCGTCACTGGTCCCCCCTCTCTCCTGGGAACAGTTTTTCCCAGAAGACAGCGGGGGTGACATGACGAGTCAGAACCTGTAAGTGGTGAAAATACCTATCTCAGATCAGTATCTGCACCCCCCTCCACCCTGAAAGGTGCCAAATGTGACACCTGAGGGGGGAGGGATCCAAAAAGCGGAGGTTCACTTTTTGTGTGATCCTCCGCTTTAAGGGACACACGTCTGTTTTCTGTTCTTATATTACTCCTGTCCTTGCTGGCTACTAGTGATGAGCGGAATACGCCATATTCGATTTCGCGATATTTCGCGAATATTTCGAAGAATATTCGCGAATATTCGTTAATATCGAATATTCGTGATATTTTAAAAAAAAAAAAAAAAAAAAATGCGAATTTTCGCCAATGCGAATTTTCGCTAATGCAAAATTTCGCGATTTTTTTTTTTTTTTATAAAATATTACGAATATTCGATATTTACGAATATTCGGTATATTTTATAAAAAAAAAAAAAAATTAGCGAAATTTCACATATGCGGTCGCGAATATTCGTTAATATCGAATATTCGTGATATTTTATAAAAAAAAAAAATTGCGAATTTTCGCCTATGCGAAATTTCACTAATGCTAAATTTCGCGATTTTTTTTTTTATAAAATATCACGAATATTCGATATTTACGAATATTCGTGATATTTTATAAAAAAAAAAAAATCGCGAAATTTCGCTAATGCTAAATTTCGCGATTTTTTTTTTTATAAAATATCACGAATATTCGTGATATTTTATTAAAAAAAAAAAAAAAAAATCGCGAATATGCGAAAGCGAAAATGATTGCGAAATTTCGCTATATTTTTTTTGGATAAAATATCACGAATATTCGATATTTACGAATATTCGCTATATTTTATAAAAAAAAAATTGCGAAATTTCGCTATTGCGAAATTTCGCTATTGCGAAATTCGCGATTGCGAAATTGATTGCGATCTTCTTTTTTTTTTTTTGCGAAATTTATTGCGAAATTTGAAAAAATGCGAATATTCGAAATAGCGAATATTCGCCGCGATATTCGAGATATTCGCGAATACTCGAATATGCAATATTCGTAGCGAATATTCGCAATGCGAATATTCGTGAGCAACACTACTGGCTACAAAAATGTGGCTTATTAGGTGAGGGAGTGTTTATACTGGCCTTACAGCTTTGCTTTTCTAGTGACTCATCTCCTGAAGATGGCAATATACCGTATTTATCGGCATATACCGCGCACTTTTCCCCTTAAAATCAGGGGAAAATTGTGGGTGTGCGATATACGCTGATCCCCATTGCTGAGCCACTAGCCTAGAGCCAAACCGATTTGAGTGCACTGCGCACTCGGCTAGGCTCGGCCACGTTTGGCTCCGCCTGCCGCAGCCTAGAGCCGAGCCGAATGTACTGCACACTCAGCTAGGCTCGGCCACACTCGGCTCAGTCCACAGCCACGCTAGAGGAGCCGAAACAAGCCGAGAGGAGCCGAACACACAGGAATTCTGTCTCCTCTCGGCTCGCGCCAAATCCCCCCAAAAAAAACACCACTGCAACCCCGGGTAAGGTGCAGATGGACTTGCAGACGAAACACGCTGGACGGAGACGGACACCTGGATGGAGGACGCAGACGGACACCTCCAAAGCCGCAGACGGACCCCGAGCAAGGAAGCCGCAGACAGACGCCCACAAGGCTGGACGGACCCCGTGCAAGGCCGCAGACGGATGCCGGACAAGGCGGCCGATGGACGCAGGGCAAAAATGTAAGTCTTTTTTTTTTGTTGCTTTTTTACCTTTCTAAGCTTGGGGTGCGCGTTATACGCCGGCACGTGGTATACCCCGATAAATACGGTAGCCAATGTTTTAGAATATTAGTCTCTGTCCTATAATGTTTTTCCAAGAAAAGGATTTTGCAGGTAAGACAAAAATCCTATTATTCAATAATAATTTTTCTCTGGATTGCTTATTGCTCTATGCTAGAAGCTCATTTATCCTAAAGAGGCTTAAAATGTATCTGTGCAACATAACAGGTTCACTTAAATGCAATCCTCCACTGAACACATGTAATTATTAGTGATGAGCAGAATACGACATATTCGATTTCGCGATATTTCACGAATATATAGAAGAATATTCGCAAAATATTCTTTAATATCGAATATTCGTGAATGCGAAATTGATTGCGAAATTCTCGTCAACACGCGAAAACGGAGATCATTTCCTGGATTACTAAACTTTTTTTTTTTTTTTGGCCTTTCTGCAGCTTTAATGCACAAACTGAAGTATGTTACGCTTGATCTGGATGAAGTAAAAGTCAAAATATAACTGGAGGACATTTATGAAAACGCTTCCTAAGGTTACGGCATACAAAGGACGGTGCCGTCCAGTGAACAGGGCTTTCTCCATTGCTGGTCAGTTGTGTTCCACCATCAACCCGCATTATTACTATGAATTACTAAACTAATATGCACTAAACACTAACTCTACTTACACAAACTTATATGACTAAACTAAAGCTAATTTTTTTTTTTATACACAAAACACAGAAGGGCAGAGAAAGTATTCGCGAATATTCGTAATACGAATATTCGCATTGCGAATTTTCGGCAACATAAAAGGATCGCCTCAGCTACTCGGCCCAGGGTCTCTAATCATACCAGCAATGCTTTTAGACGTCGATGGAGATCACTAGGATGTGATCTGTTTTAAAAATAAATTTGAAAAAATACGAATATTCGCAATAGCGAATATTCACCGCTATATTTGATTTATTCGCGAATACTCGAATATGCAATATTCGTAACGAATATTCGCAACGTGAATATTCGTGAGCAACACTAGTAATTATCTTGTAATTATCTTTGCCCCCAACCACTGCTCCATTTACTCACCATTGAAGTGTGATTGGCCCAGAGCTGTCACATGTAGTGAGTCACATGCTCCTCCATAAGCTGAAATACTGCATGGATGATGGCTGGATGAACAGAGGAGCAAAAAAAAGGTAAGTATATGCTTCTGTGTGGGCAAACCTGTTGTAAGTGGTTATTATACCTCGCTTGGGTATTTTTCGCTCTCCTTTTTTTTTACTAGAGTTCTTTTTTAAACCTGTAACATATGTATGCATTAACATCACTAGAAATTCTTTTGTGTAAACCAACTTGTAATGTGTGCTTAGTGGCCCTTTAAGGAAAGCTCTACAGTTTATGCAGAATTTTACGAGTAACCCCAAACGCCTCAGAGAATGCTCTGTATATTCCAAAGAATCATAAATCTATGAAATGATTTAAAAATACCCCCTTGCCTGTTTTGGCAGCCCCATACATTTTTATGAGACTCCAAATATATTAAAACTTGTTAAAACTGTGAAACAATGATACCTGGAAGAACTGATCTGAGAACAAAAGGTTCTGGAAGCTTTAAGGTACCCTTAAAGGGTAACAGTCTCCTGAATGTCTGTTCATATTTAGGAAATACTACAGAGCCTTGTGATTTTGCAAGATACCATGAAAGAAAGATGGAACTCACACACAGCCAATCAGATAGCAGGTTTAAAAACAACTCACATTGTCCATTCTTGGACAACATATTCTATTGCAGGAACCCCCTCCCCCCCCCTAGTTATATTTATCTTCCCCTGTAGCAGCTAGGAGTCGAAACCTTGTATGATCACAGTATTGGATGTTGCCAGAGTACCTGGAAGACCTGGGTGTTTACTGAAGACTCAGACAAAGCAATAAAGCAGTGGGGGATCTTGGCAAAGGCAATTATCAGGTGAAGTCCTAAATGGACAAAGTGACCAATCCTTCTTAACCACTTAAGGACCGCCCACGGTATATATACGTCGGCAGAATGGCACGGAGACAGGCATTATCACGTACCTGTACGTGGCCCTTTAAATGCCTGCCGTGTGATCGCGAGTGTGCCGCCGATGGCGCGCTCGCAACCCTGTCGCCTTCCCCGTGAGTCGGACCGCGGTTCCTGTGGACTCGATCGCCGCGGGGATCCCCACGATCATCTCACGGAGGTATAGAGTGGGGAGATGCTTGTGTAAAGCATTTCCTTGCTCTGCCTTGTGAGAATGACACTGATCTCGGCTCCGTGTACGCGGAGCAGACATCAGTGTCATGTGACACAGAGCCCATCCCCCACAGTTAGAAACACAATGCAGGGAACACTTAACCCCTACAGTGCCACCTAGTGGTTAACCCCTTCACTGCCAGTGTCAATTTCACAGTTACCAGTGCATTTTTATAGCACTGATCGCTGTGAAAATGACAATGGTCCCAAAAATGTGTCAAAGGTGTCCGATTTGTCCACCATAATGTCGCACTCATGAAAAAAAAATCACTGATCGCCGCCATTACTAGTAAAAACAATTATTAATAAAAATGACAAAAAACGATCCCCTATTTTGTGGACGCTATAATTTTTGCACAAACCAATCAATCAACGCTTATTGCGATTTTTTTTTACCAAAAATAGGTAGAATAATAGGTATCGGCCTAAACTAAGGAAAAAAATGTTTTGTTTTTTTTTAATATATTTTTTGGGGATATTTATTATAGCAAAAAGTAAAAAAAATATTGAATTTTTTTTCAAAATTGTCGCTCTGATTTTGTTTATAGTGCAAAAAATAAAAACCGCAGAGGTGATCAAATGCCACCAAAAAAAAGGACATCAATTTTGTTTGGGAACCACGTCGCATGACTGCGCAATTGTCAGTTAAAGCGACAAAGTGCCGAATCGCAAAAAGTACCCTGGTCTTTGACCACCCAAATGGTCTGGGGCTGAAGTGGTTAAGAAGAACTCCATGATGATGTGAAAAATGTAATACAGTTTTTTCGACAGGGACCTGAGCGGCCGCTCCATACAGGTCTATGGAGTGTCGGATGTCAGTGGTGACATGCCTGCTGGCATCCGATCCGCTAAAATCAGACGCATGGCGATACGTTGCCATCCGTCCATGGTGGATCGGATCGGTTGAGATCTGATGAAAAGGGACATGCTGTCCATTTTTGTCCGATCTCTCCATAGAAGAGGACAGGCTCTTCCTCGCTCAGTGAGCAGAGAGGGACCTGTCCGCCGCTCATCGGAGATCAAAGGAGAGATCTCCCGCTGAGCTGTGTGGAAGAGGCCTAAGTGGCTGACTTAAAGTTACACCTGCAAATCTGTATCTGAAATATAATCACAATAAAACATCAAATGTGAAAATAACTTCATAATTAATAAGAAAAATTCTCAGTATACTTAACCATTGAAGCCAAAGTAAAAAATCAATCGCCACCACCACTTTTTCTTCCCCGAATCTAGCTAATCTTTTTTTTTCTAAGGCTTCAAGAACCCATAAAAACAAATCTGAACCACTATAATCTGATCTCTAGGATGCCATTTCGGTAACTACTACTAGTACTCTGAAGCTACTTTTCGCTCTCTTCTCTTGCTCGGCCAACCAGTTTTGTGTTTCTTGACGTCATTGCTAAATGCTCCAGGATCTGTTGAGGACCTGTGATTGGCCCTTCCAACGGCCAATGAATAGCACCCACATCACCAGTAGGCAATGTGAGCAAAGGAAGGAAGACCAGTGTTTCATGTGAATGGTGTTAAAAATATTTGGGGCTTTTAGATTTGTTGTAAAAAACCTTGACTGGGTAACTAGAATGGGTGAAAGGAGGTGGCACATGAAAGTTTTTTTTTTTTAACTCCCTTGAGATAAGCTTTAAAAGCTGAACTCTGAGATGCTATAAAAACACTGTTTAACCACTTTGCCTGTCACACCACCAGTTCACCCCAGATGGATCAGAGCATTTTTTTTAAATTCTGATATAGACCTGTTTATTCAGCAATCAATTTGTCATTACTTAAAGTATAATTATAGCATAGCTCCCAACTGTCCCTGATTTGGAGCAATGTCCCTCTTTTCTCCTAATTTGTCCCTCATTTTGGTCTGATCTATATAGATGTATATAAAATGCACTTTTTATCTATCAAAAAGTGTTTCCCAGTGCAAAATATTTAATCCAAATTCTAAATGGCTGCATTTCTAAATTCTAAAAGCCAATATAAAGGAATAGTAGTGATAAAAAATAACACCTTTGGGTTTAACCAATATTATTTTTTGTACAATTCTCCTTTAACCTCCCTGGCGTTATGATTCTGTCTGGAATTTTGTACCAAAAGCGTTGCAATTGTTTTGCAAGGAAATGTGGTGTTATGTATTATAGGCCTGCAATTCTTAGTAAGTACTTACTTAAATCTATCTAAACAAGAGTCTAATAGGCATCCCGGGTATGTTTTTTTTTTTTTTTTTTTTATTAAAAATTATAATATAATAAATAATTATAAAAAATTATAACAAATAATAATATAATTATAGTAAAAATTATTGAATAATGTAATCAAATCAAAATCACTGAAATTTGCTCAGTTGCTGAATTTTTTAATTTTTTTTTTTTATGACGAATTTCCCCACAAATCGCTATCGCTAAATTCTGCAAGTGATTATAAATTATTATCGCTGTTTTTTAGCTGCTCTAAAACAATTTTTGCCATAAAGGGACACTTTTGGTTGCTATGGGCAATCTACAGTTTGCAGGGAAAAAGAAAAGTTTTTATTATATAAAATGACATGCAGGGCACAGGGCAGACCACTAGGGACATGGGGTGTGTATTTTTTACATACAGTACTGTAATCTATAAGATTACATTGTACTGTATGTAAAGTGTTTGTTTACATTTTTGAATTTGGCGCCGTTCTCTCCCCCGTGCGACGTAACGTCGCAGGAAACGGAGCTCGGCGGCACACGGGGACGCTGTGTGAATCGAGCGAGCACCCGCTCGCTCACACAGCGTGGATGCATCGCTGATCCAGGGAGAAGGTAAGTAAACAGTCTCTGGATTCAGCGAGGCGACGCACCGTGTCTGACACGGGATCAACAATAGTAGCAGCAAATTTTTACCCCGTGTCAGACACGGGAAAAACGCCAAGGAGGTTAAGAGGCGTAGCAATAGGTGTGTCCTATGCCTGCATAATTTTGCTGATAGGTGTCCCTCATTCCCATATCACGAAGTTGGGAGGCATGCTATAGGCAAAACGTTTTTTTTTTTATTATATTTTTTTTCCTTTTTTGGATAGAACAAGGAAGGGTTATATCTTCTGTCACATTTTATTTTTTTGCCATCTGCGTTCCATTGTAGAAATCTCTATTCATTTCCTGTCCCATAGCCAAACAGGAAGTAAGAGGAAACCCCTGCAAAATAAGCAAATTCCTTGGACAATTGAATGTAACAAAACAAAACACTTTTTTTTTTGATCAGTGTTAGTTTAAAAATAAATATTGGTACTGAAGATAAAAAGTTAAGAATTATGATTCTAGTACATATAGCAATACAAAGTTATTTACAAATGAAAAAAAAGTTTTTTTTTTTTTTATAGCAATCATGTGCTTTTTTTTTTAATGTGAAACATGTAAATACTAAGATTAATCGATTAATTAAAAGTTAATTTGCACAACACTAATATATATACATGAAAATTGATCAGTCCTGGTGTACTGATGGCCTATCTCATTTCCTAAAGGCCAGGAGAGTACAAATTCACCCCAAATGACCCCTTTTTGGAAAGTAGACAGTCCATGGTATTTAGTAAGAGGCATGGTGAGTTTTTTGCTGTTAGTGTGGACTTTTTGTGTTACCAGCAGCAAGTGTATTAATACCTGAGGCATGTTGTATTGTATCTTTAGCAGAAATCACAGATAGATAACCAATCACCACACATGTTACAATCTGGATACTATTTGATTGAGTAGATTAAGAAGGTCCTCATATTACATAGTATTAGTAAATCTGAAATTGATTGTACAAAGATTGTACGGTCACATTGTGATGTGCATGGTGACCCTGAGAATGTAGTCAGAGAGGAGCTGGCACCAGACCACAAATCCCTAACACAAAGTCCTGTGATTATATCCAACATCATTCATGTTGTCCAGCAATGCAGAACCCCGCCTCAGAAGACGTTAATCACGAAACGTGTAAGATGGAGTTATGCACTTGCATCTCTCATCCAGCCAGCTGGAGCGCAGTTGAAGCGCACACTGCGGTTTCCAACTTGACTGTTGCACTGTGCCCATTGTTTTTATTTTTATTTTTGGTTAATTCCTGAAACAGGCAGCGACTATAAATATATATTTTTAACCTTTTATATTGTAGTACACCATTCTCCCTGTACTTTTTTTGGTGTTTTTGGAATAAATATATTTTTACATACTACACCATGGAAGCCTTACTTTTCTTTTTCTGAGGACACTGGATATACATCACTGCCTACTTCCTGTTAAGCCTGATACTTCCTCTTTCACAAATAACTAGTCTGGCTAGTGGAGGAACAGAGGAGTTGAGATCCAGGAGTTTTTATCCTATACGCACTATACCCCTGGAGGGGTGATTGGATCTGGTGATTGGGGACCCATGTGGGGAGCACCGCTAACACTTCAAGAGCACCTGTATTCACCTCAAGATCACTTGCTGTGTTTCACTATTAATTTGCATTGTGAGACTTTTTCACTGGCTTTTGTATATTGACGAAAGGAATGCCAAAAGTGTCATTTATGGGACTTTATATACACCTGTGATTGAACATTCACTTATTTTTTTTTCTTTGTTCACACATTTCCTGTAGAAATGTTTTGATATATCTTTGCTTTATATACTTGATACATGTGCACATACTGTATATATGACCATAACTTATATATTGTTTCAACTTGAGGCACTAGTCAGCAGTTTTGGCTGTCGTATTTATTTTATTTTATTTTTATTCTATTTACTCACCATATTCTCATAAGGAGGTATGACCAGAGATCTCACTCTTTATGAATAATACTGAATAGACATTTAGGCACCCCAGTATTATAGTTATACAGGTGCACATTTGGCCCCTGGTATCTATTCACACGGATGGTGAGGGATTATCACTTAAAAGGGTGTTCCAGCCAAAATGTATGTTTATTAAAAGTCAGCAGCTACAAAAAGTGTAGCTGCTGGCTTTTAATAAACAGACACTTACCTGCTCCAGCATTCCAGCGACGCACCGACCGGGGCTCCGCTCCTCCCCCCTCCAGGGCCGGCATCCTCATTGATACTGTAGGCACCCGGCCGTGACAGCTTCCGGCTTCACGGCCGGGCATCCACTGCGCATGCGCAAGCGGCACTGCGCATGTGCGCGCGGCCCGGCGCTGCGCCGTCCCATTGGACAGGCGATCGCCTAGGACCTGTCAGTGTCCTAGGCGAACGCCTACAGGGAGGGGCTGCAATAAGGCGATTATGCTGAATTACCTTACCACCTTACAGGAAGTCCCACTCCTCCTGAAGACCCCCCCCCCAAATAAAGAAATCACCAATATGTCCAATCCAGTTGCTCACTTCTTGCTTCAAAAGACTGCTCCTTAGCTGAATCAAAACAAAGGTGCTGGTATACTATGGCTGGGTAGTGAAGTGGTCTCTTTAACCACTTCACTACCCAGCCATAGTCCAAATGACGTCCACAGGTGGGATCTCCCATCCTGGGTGGACGTCATATGACGTCCTCGGCTTTCCGCCCAGGGCCCCGCAGAGCAGAGATCGGGGATCCGTTGTGTCCCTCGGGACACAGCCGTCCCCCGATGGGAGTAGTAAAGTGGCGGTGGAGTGGCGGCAGCGGCGGCGGAGCTTTCAATATTGAAAAACGGCTCCCATATTTAGAGCTGCAGCAGCAGCATGCATGGCGCTCGTGTGTGCCCCCGGTGGTGCGCAGCGCGGCGATCGGGGAATCCAGTGTGTCCCTCGTGACACAGCCGATCCCCGATGGGCTGAATGTTGCGGCGGACGGCAGAGATTCCGGTATTACTTACCAGATTTGACGATGCAGAGTGCGCAGTGGCGTGCCGTGCACGGTGTCCGCGCATCACGGTGATCGGGGCTGAGGCTTTTCCCTTGGATATAGCCCAGCCCCGATCAGGGTAAAGAGCCAGTGAATTTGGCTCTTTACCACGTGACCGGCTGTGTCCAATAACAGCCAGTCACCAAATGTAAACAAAAACACACCATTGTGTACAATTTACTGTTGCTGTTCTCCTCTTCACACACTGATCCAGTGTGTGAAGAGGAGATCAGCTAACAGTGTGTTACACATATGTTACACACTACAGATGTACTACTGTGCCCAGATTGCCCCCCTAAATAAAGAGTACCTGCCACCAGAGTACCCGCCACAAGAGTACCCGCCGCCTCACCAGAGTACCCGCCACAAAGTACCCGCCGCCTCACCAGAGTACCCGCCACAAGAGTACCCGCCACAAGAGTACCCGCCATCTCACCAGAGTACCTGCCACCAGAGTACCTGCCACCAGAGTACCCACCACCCCACCAGAGTACACACTACCTCACCAGAGAACCCACCACCTCACCAGAGTACAGATAGGAAGAGCTGCCGCTCCAGGTGAGCACACCTAGGCAGTCAATGTCCACTCAAGAACCAACGGGTGCTGGCAATGCACAGGGCATAGATAAAATAAAAAAATAAATGGACAGCCGCACTACAGTAAATCTTAAAAAGAAATGGCCCTTTAATTGGGTAAGCTGTTTATATCTCACTGTTTGCTGTTTTTTTGTAGTGCCTTCCTTTTTACCCAATTAAAGGGCCATTTCTTTTTAAGATTTACTGGAGTGCGGCTGTCCATATATTTTTTCTTTTATCTATACCTCACCAGAGTACCCGCCACCAGAGTACCTGCCATCTCACCAGAGTACCCGCCATCTCACCAGAGTACCTGCCACCAGAGTAACCGCCACCAGAGTACCTGCCACCTCACTAGAGTACACTCCACCAGAGTACCAGCCACCAGAGTACCCGCCACCTCACCAGAGTACCCGCCACCTCACCACCTGCCACCAGAGTACCTGCCACCAGAGTACCTGCCACCAGAGTACCTGCCACCAGAGTACCTGCCACCTGCCACCAGAGTACCTGCCACCAGAGTACCTGCCACCAGAGTACCTGCCACCTCATCACCTGCCACCAGAGTACCTGCCTTCTCACCACCTGCAACCAGAGTACCTGCCAGAAACCAGTACCTGTTTGAGAAATGAGATGTGCAATTTATGCTCGTAGAACGCCTGACGGTGCTACTTGGATGTTAGACCTCTATATGTGGTCAGCTTATGTAAAAGTCTCACACATATGGTATCACTATACTCAGGAGGAGTAGCAGAATGTATTTTGGGGTGTCATTGCAAGTATGCATGTGCTGTGTAAGAGAAAAAACGTGTTATTATGACAATTTTGTGAAGAAAATTAAAAATGTAAATAAAAAAAATGTATTTCCCAAGAATTGTGGGAAAAAAGTACAACTTCAAAAAACTCACCATGCCTCTTTCTAAATACCCTGGAATGTCTGCTTTCCAAAAAGGGGTAATTTGGGGGGGGGGGGTAATTGTATTTTCCTGGCTTGTTAGGGTCTCAAGAATTTAGATAGGCCTTAAGTACAGTACATCAGGTGATCAGATGTGATCATTTTCAATGATTTGAACCATAGCTTGTAGACTATAATTTGACAGAGACCAAAAAATATACACTTTTTTTCAGTTATTTTTACTATAGATATGTAGCAGTATACATTTTGGCCCAAATTTATGAAGAAAAAATACTTATTTGCAAAAAATTTTACACTAGAAACTAAAAAAATGTGTGTTTTTTTTCAAAAATGTCTCTCTTTTTTTTAGCTTATATTGCAAAAAATTAAAAGCCCAGCAGTGATTAAATACCACACAAAAAAAAAATGATAAAATATTGGTTTGGGTACAGTGTAAGGTTAAATCTACAGGTCTGGAAAATCAGTTTTTAAAATGGAGAGAAAAACTGGCTAAAAGACATAATTCAGGACCCTTACTTTTTAATATAATGTACAGTCTGGTTCTAAATCTGGGATTAAAAGTACCATTTTAGTGTTTGTAGATGACACACCAAGCTATGCAGTGGAATACAGATGTCACCAACTTACAAGCAGCTCTATGCTCTGTTTAATTGGGCAACAATGTGCAAATGAGTTTAATGTTGATGGGCCAGATTCACGGGCGTAATGTATCCTATTTTCGTTACGCCTCCGCAACTTTTACAGGCAAGTGCTGTATTCACAAAGCACTTGCACCGTAAATTGCGTCGGCGTAGCGTAAATGGGCCGGCGTATCCGCGTGCAATTCAAATTAGCAGGTAGGGGGCGTGTTGTATTGAAATGAACGGTGACCCGACGTAAATGACGCGCCGAACGAACTGCGCATGCGCCGGCCGTGGACGTATCCCAGTGCGCATGCTCCAAATCACGTCGCAAATAGTCAATGAAAACGACGTGAACGTAACTTACGCCCGGCCCCATTCTGAATCGGCTTACGCAAACAACGTAAAATGTAAAAATTTTGGCGCGGTCCCGACATCCATACTTAACATTGGCTGCGCCATCTTTTTGTTGGAATAACTTTACGCCTGAAAAAGGGCTTACGTAAACGGCGTATCTTACTGCGACGGGGCGGGCGTACGTTCGTGAATCGGCGTATCTAGCTAATTTACATATTCGACATGTAAATCGACGGAAGCGCCACCTAGCGGCCAGCGTAAATATGCAACTAAGATGTATCTTAGCTCAATCCCGGCGTATCTTGTTTTCTGAATACAGAAAAAAGATACGCCGGTGCGTTTTAGAAGTTACGCAGCGTATCTCGAGATACACCGTCGTAACTCTTGATGAATCTGGCCCGATAAATGTACAGTTATGCACTTGGGGCTAAGAATACACATGCATCTTACATACTAGGAGGAGTACAAGTGGGGGAATTAATGGTGGAGAAGAATTTGGGGGTTTTGGGTTTCATAAGCTTAATAATGGCATGCAATGCCAAGCTAGAAAATAATGAAAAAGTTGCGCTAGACTTAAAAACAAATGTAGGAATATAGCAGCCAGCACCAACAATGGACCATGTTGTGTACAGAAATAAAAAATAAAAAAAGTGCAGCGCTAAATAATATCTGGAGTGAAACCAAATATGTGATCAAGGTATTCAAATCAGGAGCCCCAATTATGGAGCAAGTATGTGAATCTATAAAATTGCACTAGACCAATACATGTAAATATCAAATAATATGCACAAACATTTTTATAAATGCTAAAAAAAATAGAAATCAAAATAAGTGAGATACCAAATGGTACCACCAGGGTGCTTCACACTGAAGTGAAAATGAATTGTATCACAAATAAATGTCCCGGAAAGATACGTCAAAAGATAAAAGATCAAATGCTAATATATGTTGTAAATAGCGATATAAAAAAGCAAGAAATGGAAACTCTGGTGATGAAAAAGTCCCAATATAAAATGAACAGAATCACATTATGGCAAACGGAATTGCAAAAATGTGTAGAATAAGTCCATCAACACAGGAATTGGATATTTCAGTGATTTAAACAGGTAGTAAAAAACCCCATCAGCGATCAATCTCATAGGATCCACAACATCCAATCAGTACAGATAAAAGTTGGGTACTCTTACCGGATGGCGTGGACACACACGTCAGCGACGGTGTGTCAATCAAGCGTGTACGAACTCCTGGAAAGCGATGATGTCAATGGGAGCCCGTTGAGCCAATAGACAAATCAATCATCAGAAGCCGAGTGGATCCAAATGTGAGAGAAAATCCTTCAGAGGAAACTTATGGATAATGGCATTGTGGCAGGTAGACCCATCATAGAATCATGTAGGGAAGAAAACACACACAACTACGCATAGTGTGGTTATTTCCAGTAAAAAAGGCCTTTATTAGGCATAAAATGGTATACAGAAAAATAGGCAAAAAATAAATAAAAAAATAAGCTAAAAAGTACAAGACTGCGGGAAGACCAGTACAGGTGATCACATGGGTAAGTAGCGTGGTAGGCAAATAGCGTATGGGCTTATGTACCCGACATGTTTCGAGCCATGAGCTCTTCAACTGGGGCATGAACCCATACAAGTGCCCCACGCCATATGTTTATACTACTTCTATGAGCAATAATGACATTAAGTCAAAACAGCTGTGAATGGCAGCCAGGAGGTTTGGACCAATCACAGCGGACTCCTGCTGACAACACCCACTGCTGTCAGCAAGGAACGAAAAAAAAAAAAAAAGAAGTCCAGTGTCTATCCCCCATTGTCCATGTAGGCAGAGTCATTGGTCTATAGGGCGATCGCATGGCATACACGCGTAGCCCCGCCCACTCGCGGCGGCGTGAGCACGCTACCGACGCAGCGTCCCCAGACTCCAAGACAAGCATTGGTGGAGAGGGCCTCCGCGGGCACAGCTATGGATCAGAGCGCAGGTCGCGGGGAATGCGCGCCTCATCACAAACACCCGCAATGAAGCAATCGCGTCGTACACACGACGAAGCTGCGTTCCAAGCTGGACCGTGGATAGCCAATCCTGGGAGACGGACAGCACGCTGTACGAGCAAGTCGGCGTCATGTTGTCATCACGCGGCGCCCTCCATAAGCGTTCCATACAATCTCCCTAGTCATATTACATGGCCAATAGAGATGGAAAACGCCGACTTGTAATTGGGGGAGGTGACCTACTCATACTAGGTAATCCCTAGTGTGTAAATGGCTATATGGCATCATTGCTCATCTAACACATAATTAAAAACACAGATGACTCTCCAGTAGGCCAGGCGAGAATCTAATACATATATATATGAAAAAGAGACCAAAAACAAATGTTAAAAAACATCATGACCCATGTATGGCACTATAGATTAACAAGTGACAAAACAGGAAAATATATATATAGTATTGAAAGTAAACAAAAATCATCCCAGAGGTGTGTCCAAATGGACTCATACTACTCATACTCACACTAGGTAATCCCCAGTGTGTAAATGGCTATATGGCATCATTGCTTATCCGACACATTATTAAAAACACAGATGACTCTCCCGTAGGCCAGGTTTTTTTTTTTTTTATATAAAAACATCCTGACCCATATATGACACTACAGATTATCAAGTGGCAAAACAGGAAAGTATATATAATATTAATCATAAACAAAACTCATCACAGAGGTGTGTCCAACAGAATGACATTCACAATCTAGGATTGATTGATGAATGCGTTAATGTCCCAATCGATATTTAATCCATGGGGAAAAAAACAACGGAGTTGGTATATCCAAAACATTTCGAGCTGGGACACACCTCTAACTTTGGACTCTCCTCTCCAATGGGGGGTAAATTTCCCAATAATCTGAAAGCTCGTTCCCTTCGGATTTTTGTGGTGGTGTTCTAGATAATGTTTGGAACACTATGGTTAGTCTTACCCAACCTTATACGTGCAATATGCTCATTTACTCTGATGGAAAATGTGCATATAGTCCTGCCGACATACTGCTTTTTGCACGGACAGGTGAGAAGATAAACCACATAGCGAGTGTCGCAAGTGGCAAAATCCCTCATCGTATAGATGATGGATGTTACTGTGTAAGAAAAGCTGTCTATTTTTCTACTGGTAAGAGTATTTAAAAGACACACATTGCATCTCCTGCACGCGTGAAATCCCTTCAACTCTGGAAAGAAGGAGGGTTTGATGGGAGGGTCCGATACGTTAGGAGCAAGTTTATTTCTGAGCGAGATGGCTCCTCTAAAAACAACCCCAGGCCTATCGGGGAGCGCCGGGCCCAAAAGGGAATCACCTTTAAGAACACCACAATGTCGGTTCAGTATGTTTTTGATCTGCTTGTGTTGCACCGAGTATTGGGTAGTGAATGCCCATTTGAACCTGGTATCTGGAGGGCGTTTAGGTTTCTCTGAAATGATGGAATCTCTATCGATCTTGGACACCCGATCGATGTCATCATCCACTTTGGCTGGTGTGTAGCCCTTTTCAACAAATCTGACCTTCAAAATTTCTGCTTGAGTATAGAAATCGAATACATTCGTACAGTTCCTCCTGATGCGGAGCAACTGGCTAAAGGGTATAGACTTGAGCCAGGAGCTGTAGTAACAACTGTCACTAGGAATGTATCCGTTTCTATCGGTTGGTTTAAAAAAGGTTTTTGTCACCAACCGATGGTCATCAACAGAAACTTCGAGATCCAGGAAATGAATCAGAGTGTGACTGAGCTCGTAGGTTAAAACGATACCCATCACATTGTCGTTGAGGGTGACCATAAAATCATGAAGAGATTCCTCGTCACCCTGCCACAGGAGGAGGAAATTGTCTATATACCTAGCCCACAGCAAGATCTCTGGACGCTGAAGGGCATAGACGACATCCTCCTCCCATTGGGCCATGTAGAGATTTGCCAAACTGGGGCAAACTTAGCCCCCATTGCAACACCCCTGGTTTGGAGAAAAAAAACGTTGGTCATACCAAAAATAGTTGCCCTGGGTGGCAAATTTGAGCAGATCCATTATAAACCTTTGTTGTAAAACCGGAAGTGTATTATCTTTAGAGAGGAAATATTCTACGGCTCTGAAGCCTAGTTCATGTGGTATACACGTGTACAAAGATGTTACATCTGCCGTCACCAGTAGGCAACCCTCTTGGTAATCGACAGCCTTTAATTTGCGAATAGTGTCACCAGTGTCTTTCAAAAAAGAGGGGACAGCACGCACGAGTGGTTGTAGGTAAAAGTCAATGTACCTTCCAATCCGGGAGGTCACTGAATTTATCCCACTTACGATGGGTCTACCTGGGGGATGAGTAACACTTTTGTGGATCTTGGGGAGAAAGTACATAACCAGAATGCGGGGAACAGTTGGTACAAGGTAATCTTTCTCTTTCTTATCCAAAATCCCACTTGAAAAACCCTTTTTTAAATCAATCCTAGTAATGCTTTCTGGAGTGTTTTTGTTGGATCTGCGACCAGAGGGGAATAGGTACTTGTGTCATCTAAGATACGGCACATCTCTAGATGATAGTCGTTCTTGTCCATGATAACCAGACCACCCCCTTTGTCCGCAGGCCGAATTATTAAATCCTTCCTTTCACACAAGGACTTGAGGCCCGCTTTAATATCAGGGTGATCGTAAATACGCTTCTTAGGTACAGATTCTAAATCTTTAAGCACAAGATCCCGAAAGACCTTGATTGAGGATGCTGTAGTACTTGGAGGGTTAAACAGCGATGGATTGGCCATCCCCGAATGGACAACGTCACCCAGCGAAGTATAGGAGGTTTTAGGCTTATAAGGGTTAGACAAAAAGTATCTTTGAATGTTTAGTTTACGAGTGAACTTATGAATGTCAACAAAAGTCTCAAACCTGTTTAATTGTTTAGAAATTTTAAACCCTTGTCAATAGTCGTGAGCTCAGCTTCTGAAAACTCTGCCTTACTTAGTTTGAAGATGCCATTACCTTTTAGGGTTTGCTTCTTTTTCCTGGCCTGCCTCCCCCCTCGGGTGCCCCGTTTGGGTTCTGCACCCCTTTTGGAACCCGTGCAGGCCCTGGGAAAATCCCCCCCATGGGAGGGTTCGGGGTGCGAACGGTTATAGGAGTAGGGCGATCTGTTGTAGGAATCGTGGTCCCTTTCCATATAAGGATGGTATCCACCCTGTCCCCCACGTGGGTATGTGTCCCTCAATGGGGAAAACCTATTTTGGGTGTGGACCGGTGTACGGTTCCTGTAGGGTTGTTCATAATGATGTGCCCCACGGTTGTCATAGGAATCTCGGGGAGATCTATCCCTGACATAAGAGTCCCGGGGGGATCTATCCCTAACATAGGACTCTCGGGGAGATCTATCTAGAGCATGATAGTTGGTGGGTCCCTGACCATCATTGGGGGCTTGGTAGCTACCTCTTCCTCTCCCCCTCCCTCCTCTACCCCTGGATTGACCCCTAGAGTGGTTATTAGAGATGTTTTTTTTTTTAGGGATGTGTGGTAACTCTAGATTTTTGGGTGGAGGAGCCTGCGGGACAAGACTAATAGTACTCGGTGTATCCACCATAGGAACCGTTGTATCCATATGTGTAGAAATTGCATCATTGGGTGGTGATGGCGACTCATTCTTCTGCCATTTAAAGACTAAACCGGTCTTATAATCATTAGTGTCCCTGGCATACTTTTTTTGTTTCTTAGAACGTTGATCTCTCTCCTCCTTCTCAAGTATGGCCTGGAGATTGGAGGAGAGTGATATATATATTCTGAGGACGCTTTGTGTGGAAGTAGTTGTTCCTGGAGAGCTTTAATCTCTAGATCGATGGCCAGTAACCTGGCCTTCTTTCTTCCTGTAAGGAAATCCAAAAGATTTAAACCTGCCTCATTAAAAAAGCGAAACCAGGTCTGTGTTTCCATGTCACCCTGTTGTGGGTGTATGTCCCATCTTAACCCCCTAGGGACCAGCTTTTCCTTTTGGTATTGATCTAGAAAAGCTATGTCCCATTGTAGATGCATTTCAGTGGTCATAAGATTTTTGAGTCTCATGAAAACACCACTAACTTCCACATTTGTGCTTGTGGCGGTGAAAACACCCTCAGTGTTTAAAGAGCGAGTGATCCTATAGTCAAAAACATCCATTATGGACTGTGTTTAAACAGTCACAAAGGAGTAGTGAAATATAGGAGAATAGTGTTAGCTGCAACAATAGTGTCACACAGATGCAAAAATAGAAAATAATGAAAAAGTTGCGCTAGACTTAAAAACAAATGTAGGAATATAGCAGCCAGCACCAACAATGGACCATGTTGTGTACAGAAATAAAAAAGAAAAAAAGTGCAGCGCTAAATAATATCTGGAGTGAAACCAAATATGTGATCAAGGTATTCAAATCAGGAGCCCCAATTATGGAGCAAGTATGTGAATCTATAAAATTGCACTAGACCAATACATGTAAATATCAAATAATATGCACAAACATTTTTATAAATGCTAAAAAAATAGAAATCAAAATAAGTGAGCTACCAAATGGTACCACCAGGGTGCTTCACACTGAAGTGAAAAATGAATTGTATCACAAATAAATGTCCCGGAAAGATACGTCAAAAGATAAAAGATCAAATGCTAATATACGTTGTAAATAGCGATATAAAAAAGCAAGAAATGGAAACTCTGGTGATGAAAAAGTCCCAATATAAAATGAACAGAATCACATTATGGCAAACGGAATTGCAAAAATGTGTAGAATAAGTCCATCAACACAGGAATTGATATTTCAGTGATTTTAAACAGGTAGTAAAAAAACCCCATCAGCGGTCAATCTCATAGGATCCACAACAACATCCAATCGATACAGATAAAGTTGGGTACTCTTACCGGATGGCGTGGACACGCACGTCAGCGACGGTGTGTCAATCAAGCGTGTACGAACTCCTGGAAAGAGATGATGTCAATGGGAGCCCGTTGAGCCAATAGACAATCGATCATCAGAAGCCGAGTGGATCCAAATTTGAGAGAAAATCCTTCAGAGGAAACTTATGGATAATGGCATTGTGGCAGGTAGACCCATCATAGAATCATGTAGGGAAGAAAACACACACACAACTACGCATAGTGTGGTTATTTCCAGTAAAAAAGGCCTTTATTAGGCATAAAATGGTATACAGAAAAATAGGCAAAAAATAAATAAAAAATAAGCTAAAAAGTACAAGACTGCGGGAAGACCAGTACAGGTGATCACATGGGTAAGTAGCGTGGTAGGCAAATAGCGTATGGGCTTATGTACCCGACATGTTTCGAGCCATGAGCTCTTCAACTGGGGCATGAACCCATACAAGTGCCCCACACCATATATTTATACTACTTCTATGAGCAATGATGACATTAAGTCAAAACAGCTGTGAATGGCAGCCAGGAGGTTAGAACCAATCACAGCGGACTCCTGCTGACAACACCCACTGCTGTCAGCAAGGAACGAACAAAAAAAAAAAAGGCCCAGTGTCTATCCCCCATTGTCCATGTAGGCAGAGTCATTGGTCTAAAGGGCGATCGCATGGCATACACACGTAGCCCCGCCCACTCGCGGCGGCGTGAGCACGCTACCGACGCAGCGTTTCCAGACTCCAAGACAAGCATTGGTGGAGATATTTGATATTTACATGTATTGGTCTAGTGCAATTTTATAGATTCACATACTTGCTCCATAATTGGGGCTCCTGATTTGAATACCTTGATCACATATTTGGTTTCACTCCAGATATTATTTAGCGCTGCACTTTTTTTCTTTTTTATTTCTGTGCACAACATGGTCCATTGTTGGTGCTGGCTGCTATATTCCTACATTTGTTTTTAAGTCTAGCGCAACTTTTTCATTATTTTCTATTTTTGCATCTGTGTGACACTATTGTTACAGCTAACACTATTCTCCTATATTTCACTACTCCTTTGTGACTGTTTAAACACAGTCCATAATGAATGTTTTTGACTATAGGATCACTCGCTCTTTAAACACTGAGGGTGTTTTCACCGCCACAAGCACAAACGTGGAAGTTAGTGGTGTTTTCATGAGACTCAAAAATCTTATGACCACTGAAATCCATCCACAATGGGACATAGCTTTTCTAGATCAATACCAAAAGGAAAAGCTGGTCCCTAGGGGGTTAAGATGGGACATACACCCACAACAGGGTGACATGGAAACACAGACCTGGTTTCGTTTTTTTAATGAGGCAGGTTTAAATCTTTTGGATTTCCTTACAGGAAGAAAGAAGGCCAGGTTACTGGCCATCGATCTAGAGATTAAAGCTCTCCAGGAACAACTACTTCCACACAAAGCGTCCTCAGAATATATATCACTCCCCTCCAATCTCCAGGCTATACTTGAGAAGGAGGAGAGAGATCAACGTTCTAAGAAACAAAAAAAGTACGCCAGGGACACTAATGATTATAAGACCGGTTTAGTCTTTAAATGGCAGAAGAATGAGTCGCCATCACCACCCAATGATGCAATTTCTACACATATGGATACAACGGTTCCTACGGTGGATCCACCCAAAAAACTAGAGTTACCACACATTCCTAAAAAAAAAACCATCTCTAATAACCACTCTAGGGGTCAATCCAGGGGTAGAGGAGGGAGGGGGAGAGGAAGAGGTAGCTACCAAGCCCCCAATGATGGTCAGGGACCCACCAACTATCATGCTCTAGATAGATCTCCCCGAGAGTCCTATGTTAGGAATAGATTCCCCTGGGACTCTTATGTCAGGGATAGATCTCCCCGAGATTCCTATGACAACCTTGGGGCACATTATTATGATCAACCCTACAGGAACCGTACACCGGTCCACACCCAAAATAGGTTTTCCCCATTGAGGGACACATACCCACGTGGGGGACAGGGTGGATACCATCCTTATATGGAAAGGGACCACGATTCCTACAACAGATCGCCCTACTCCTATAACCGTTCGCACCCCGAACCCTCCCATGGGGGTGATTTTCCCAGGGCCCGCACGGGTTCCAAAAGGGGTGCAGAACAAAACGGGGCACCCGAGGGGGGAGGCAGGCCAGGAAAAAGAAGCAAACCCTAAAAGTTAGAAGGATGTTGGAACTAGATGTCATTGAGGAATCCAATAGTGACTGGTCTAGCCCCATCGTGTTGGTCCCAAACCGGATGGCACTTGAAGGTTTTGTAACGACTTCAGAAAGCTCAATGCAGTAACAAAGTTTGACACGTACCCAATGCCCAGGGTAGATGAACTTATAGACCGACTTGGCAAGGCCCGTTATCTGACCACTTTGGACTTGACCAAAAGATATTGGCAAATACCCCTGACTAATAGTGCCAAAGAAAAGACTGCGTTTGTGACCCCGGAGGGATCATTCCAGTATAAGAAAATGCCTTTTGGGTTGCAAAATGCCCCTGCAATCTTTCAGAGAGCCATGGACAGGACCCTAAGACCGCACCAGCAGTATGCTGCAGCTTATTTAGATGACATAGTGGTGCATAACACTGACTGGGAGTCTCACTTGCCCCGTGTCCAAGCTGTCCTTGATTCCCTCTTCAAGGAAGGTTTTACGGCAAATCCCAAAAAAATGTGCCATTGGTTTGGAGGAAGCCAAGTATTTGGGCTACACTATTGGCCGTGGAGTTATTAAACCCCAAGTGAATAAAGTAGAAGCCATCTAGGAGTGGCCACGTCCTGCAAACAAGAAGCAGGTCAGGGCCTTTCTTGGCATTGCGGGATATTATAGAAGGTTTATTCCAAATTTTGCCCCTATAGCTGCCCCACTGACAGACCTGACGAAAGGGAAAGACTCCGTAATGATAAAATGGTCCCCAGTAGCAGAAGAATCTTTCCAAGTCCCGAAGAAGGCTCTTTGTGCACAGCCAGTGCTATACTCCCCCGATTTCTCCAAAGATTTTTTGGTTCAGACAGACGCCTCTGATGTAGGTATCGGGGCAGTACTATCACAGGTATACAATGGGGAAGAACACCCTGTGGTCTACCTAAGCAGAAAGCTCAATGATCATGAGAAAAAATATGCAGTCATTGAAAAGGAATGTTTAGCCATAAAGTGGGCCGTGGACGTGCTCAGGTACTACCTGTTAGGGCGCCAGTTTGAGTTAATAACTGACCATGCTCCCCTGAAATGGATGGCCCAAAAGAAGGAGACTAATAGGCGGGTGAACCAGTGGTTTTTGGCCCTCCAGGATTATTCCTTTTCGGTAAAACACAGGCCAGGTGTTGAGATGGGGAATGTAGATGCCCTGTCCCGTGTTCACTCCTGTTGGGCTACAGGTGTTCCAACCCTGGGGTTGAAACAAGTGGGGAGGGTGTGTAGCAGAGCGTCCCAGAGAGAGCCTGGGAAAGTCCAGTTCGGGGTTTATACCTCTCCCAGACTCCTCTCTTACACGTTCAGGGATCTCTGATCCCTGCTCCAGGTCAGGTGTTGACCCTCTCCCCCAGGCAAATTTAAGCTCACCTGAGCTAACAGCCATGGCTCTGTCCTGGGAAACAGATAGGGCCAGATTCAGGTAGAGTTAGGCTGGAGTATCTGTGATACTCCAGCCTAACTGTCACTTTAAGCCGGCGTTTTTGTTTTCTGTAACCAGAAAACAAGAAACGCCGGGTTGGAGTTCCGATGCGAGCAGCGTAATTGAATTTCGCCATCGCATCGCAACTTCAATTTGAAAATGGCGCCGGAGGCGTTCCCACTGATTAACGCTGAAAAATTATGTTAATCAGCGGGAATCGGCAATTCACGAACGTATTCGGGCACGACGCAGTGACTTTCCGACGTTTCCGTAAGCGATACGCGGCGTAAAGATAAAGCAGCCCCCTAGTGGAGTATCCTATGTTACAGTTTTTCTCTATTGGTTTGGCTCATTTCTTGAAACAGAAATGACATTCTCAAAACAACATGGACAAATCTCCAAACCACTTTGCAATTGTTCACAACTGAATGGCATTTCTCATTCATTTCATCAACCATTTCAGTAACCTACATTTAGCACAATTTCCAATTGAATAGATCTTGTTGATCCAAACTGATTGTCATTTCTCAGTCTAAATGGTCGTTCTCTCCAAAACGTGTCAGCGTCATTTCATTGTTGAAGTCATCACATGCACAATAGTTTGTTCAATTGTCAAAATTATTCAGGAACACAATACCATGAATACCATATATGAATCTCTTGGAACATTTGATAAAATCATTACAGCAATTGACAGTCAGGTAAAACTAGAACTTGAACGAAGGAGGAGTTGGTCTCAGATGACCAATCAAACAGTATGTTTAGTTACCTGACAGGTACTGTCCATTACTGTATTGTGAATGCTGCCAAACATGTATATATAGAGATTGACCATGCAGGACCAGTACAATGTCTGAACATGGAGGCACCTGGCCAAGTAGATGAACACGGGCAACTGCCTGCCCAAGGAAGAGGAAGAGGAAGAAGAGGAGGAGTAAGGGTGCGTGATGGTGGAATAGGGGGAAGAAGCTGAGGAGCACGAAGACACCATGCTGTCCCTAATGAAGTTTGGGCGACAATTATAGACCATGTCATCAACCATGCCCTCACAATCAATGTATAGGACAGGACACTGTGCATAGAGCAACAAATATGTTTATTTACTCATTTGCGTATTCATTTAGTGTGTGTGTGAGAGAGGCCTACAGTATTACAGTATCTTACTTCAGTGGGATGTTACGTATGATACTAACCATGACAAGAAAAATATTGTAGAAAATAAACTATGGAATAGTATGGAATAGTTTATTTTCTACAATATTGATAATACAGTTTAAAGTAGTATTCCAGTATTACAGTAAAAACTGCAGCTTACTGTATGATGCAATTATGATTATAATCCTTATTTTGAAGAATATAACCTACAATACAGTAAGTAAAAGGGTCAAAGAGCTGCAATTACAGTAGTGCCTCCCATGGAAATCTATCTAATAATGTTACTGTAACATTTCAGTAATTTCATAATTTTTCCCCTCCCCTTTCTGTCAAATACCCCCTGTAGTACCTCTGCATAGGGTACATGTACCCCAGGTTTGGATCCACTGGAATACTGGCCAGTAGTATATTGAACTTGTGCAGAACATAGAACCTATGTAGCTGTCTGTAACTGTATTGTATGGGGATGAGGCTGGCTTCAACCTGGCCAAGGGCCAAAGACGTGGCCGTAATTTTATTGGCCACTGGGCCATGGTGGATGTCCCAGGCCAGCGAGGGGGCAATATAACTATGTGTGCTGCCATTTCTGAGAATGGTGTGGCCACTCACATGCCCAGTCTTGGCCCATACAAAACACAGAAGCTCCTCATCTTCTTGGACCACTTTCATTTGGATTTGATCCCAGAAAATGAGAGAGGTCTCATAGGGCCTCACCTACCACAATATATAATTGTATGGGACAATGTGAATTTCCACTGTGGCCCGCTTATCAGGGCCTGGTTCACTGCTCATCCAAGGATGGATATTGTGTTCCTACCACCTTACTCTCCTTTCCTCAATCCTATTGGGGAGTTTTTCTGCGCTTAGAGGTGGAGAGTGTATGAGCATCAGGCTCAAGATCAGAGGTCCCCGTTCCATGCAATAGACGCTGCCTGTGAGAATATTACAGGAGATCAGTGTAGGCGATGGTTGTGACATCTCCCTTGTTTCTTCCCTTAATGCATCGCAAGGGAGGATATACGCTGCAATGTTGATGGGAATCTGTGGCCAGACAGTCAGCAGCGTGTGGATGGGCAGGAGGGTGAGGACAGTACCCAGGAGAGGGAGGGTGAGGACAGCGACCAGTGAAGAGATGTTAGGGCTCTTTCACACGGGTGGCCTGTTCAGGTCCGCCTGCCAGTTTTTTAGGCGGACCTGAATGGGCACTCTGTGCTCCTCTATGGAGCTGCGGATGTCAGGGGTGACATGCCCACTGACATCCGACCCGCTCCGGTCCGCCAAAGTGTGACGGAGGAAAAAACTACTTTTCCATCCGTCTGGCGGATTGGATTGGGTAAACACGGACAGACGGTCCGTGTTCATCCGATCCCCCCATAGGAGAGAGCGGATAGCTGGCAGGGCAGTCCCTGTACAGTGTGCGAGGACCTCCCTGTCATCCGCCGGCTTAGCGGGGATCAATGGAGCGATCCCCGCTGAGCAAGTGGAGGTTCACGGAGCGGATCATTACTGATCCGCCCCGTGTGAAAGGGGCCTTACAATAGTTGTGAAACTCAAGCTTTATTTACAGCATTGTAGGCTAAATTTACAGTAATTGTCCTTGTTTTTTGTTTGTGTGTTTATATTTCCATATATTATGCTGTGTACGTTTTCTTTTTAGTCTGATGTATGGAAGTTACTTTGTGTGTGAATGATGATGGTTACAATACTGTAAAGTAATTTTTCCTTGGCAGTATAAGTGCAATGTGTGATGTCAAACCTTGGAGGCGACTCTTACCCTAAAATCTTTTCTTTTTTTTTTCAGTTTCATACACAATTGTATTCAGTTAGCTAGACAAAAAATGTACAGTAACTGTTGTCAATGAAGGACTGGGCTAAGACTGAAAGGTGGACATGAGGGATATTTCAATGGTCCCCTGCCATAGAGATAAAAAATCTAAACATTTTGACTTGCAGTGCTTACACAATGCAAAAGGGATGATGCATTTTGGGGGCACTGACTATTTGAATGAAGAAGAAATTTAGTTTTGACACATGAGTGAACTGTTTTGGGAAAGATATGAACTTTTGAAGGTGAACCATGGTGTTGTGCCGAACCATCCAGGTTATTTTGGCAAAAGCACCAAAAGAGCTGAGAATGTCTGGTCTGTTTTTTTAAGGAATGAGCCAAAGCAATTGAGAAGAATCTTTGCCATTTTGGAGGCACTGGGGCTGATTTACCAAGCCTGTGCGCCAAGACTCATGGTGCACAAGCAGGAGTAAACCTGTTTTTGACATTTACCAAAGAAACACGCTGCTAGTGCAGCGTGTTTCCTCATTTACTAAAGTGCCTAATGCGCCCAGAAGAGGGCGCACAGCACGCCAGTACAGAGCTGGCGTGCGGCATTTAGTTATGTAAACATCGGGGATTCGGGCGGGAGTTTATGAGGGGAGGGAGGGGGGTGATGCAGGGGAAGTGTGTGACATGTGTTTCAACTTGTGTGGCGGGCCGATTTGAAAGGGAAAGTGACTTTTGGGACCCGATCCCGGGCGCTTGCAAAGTACGCTAGAACCTCGGAAGGTTCACTTGCATACTGGGCATGCGCAGAGGGAAAAATCGGAGCTCACCGCGCGCCTCTTCAGAACGCCGGGAAATCCTTGGTAAATACCAGGCGGCGTAGCAGTGTTTGCACTGCCTGGAGCGGCGTACGGCAAGCTCCGAGCTGTTCTCGGGCTGCGCTGACACTGAAGGGGAACCCGCGCCAAATTTCAAATGTGAAACCGGCGCGGCTTCCCCCAGGGGTACAATAGGCTCTCGGCTTGGTCCGGAACGTGAGGGGTTAACCCACGCCAAAATCGGCGTGGGGTTCCCCCCCAGATCCGTACCAAGCCCTCATCCCAGGCATGCAGTCTGGCCGGACAGGAATGGGGGTGGGGACGAGCGAGCGGCCCCCCCCCTCCTGAGCCGTACCAGACCACATGCCCTCGACATGGGGGAGTGTGTGCTTTGGGGGAGGGGGGCGCTGCCCCCCCACCCCAAAGCACTCTTGTCCCCATGTCGATCGGGACAAGAGCCTCTTCCCGACAACCCTAGCCATTGGTTGTCGGGGTATGCGGGCGGGAGCCAATCAGAATCTGGGAGCCCCGTTTAATAATGTGGCCCCCAGATTTCGGGCCCCCACCCTATGTGAATGAGTATGGGGTACATCGTACCCCTACCCATTCACCTGGTGAAGGTGGTTTGAACTTTGAGGGTCTTTGCCGCCGCCCCCTTCGAATTTTTCGGCCTGGACGGGGGTCGCACATCCCATCCAGGACTTGGACGTGGCGGGCTTCTCGTCGCTGTCTTCTGCCGCTGCCCCCTTCACCACGAAGCTCCGTGCTTGTTTGATGAGGGCAGCGGGCTTCCGTCGTCTTCTCCGGGGCGAGGGTCGTACATCCCACCCCGGATTTCGTCGCCGGCTTCTGCCTGGCTCCTACTAGGGGCCAGGCCTTCTTTTGCCGTCTTCCGCCGGAGGGCGCCACTCTCCGGGCTTCTCGACGTTGTCTTCCGCCGCGGGGGGCCGGCCTTCTTCTTTGCCGCCCCCTTCGATTTTTTCGGCCTGGACGGGGGTCGCACATCCCATCCAGGACTTGGACGTGGCGGGCTTCTCGTCGCCGTCTTCTGCCGCTGCCCCCTTCACCACGAAGCTCCGTGCTTGTTTGATGAGGGCAGCGGGCTTCCGTCGTCTTCTCCGGGGCGAGGGTCGTACATCCCACCCCGGATTTCGTCGCCGTCTTCTGCCGCTGCCCCCTTCACCACGAAGCTCCGTGCTTGTTTGATGAGGGCAGCGGGCTTCCGTCGCAGTCTTCCGCCGCGGGGTGACACTCGCGGGCTTCTTCTTCCATTCGATGTTGACACGGCGAGGTCCGGCGCTGAAATGCCTTCTGAGCGGCGGGCAAGGACTTATATTGGCATTGGGCGTGGGCGTGGTTATGCCAACATGTGACCTTAACCCATGTGACAGTGATGTCACGTCACATCACTGTCACATGGGTTAAGGTCACATGTTGGCATAACCACGCCCACGCCCAATGCCAATATAAGTCCTTGCCCGCCGCTCAGAAGGCATTTCAGCGCCGGACCTCGCCGTGTCAACATCGAATGGAAGAAGAAGCCCGCGAGTGTCACCCCGCGGCGGAAGACTGCGACGGAAGCCCGCTGCCCTCATCAAACAAGCACGGAGCTTCGTGGTGAAGGGGGCAGCGGCAGAAGACGGCGACGAAATCCGGGGTGGGATGTACGACCCTCGCCCCGGAGAAGACGACGGAAGCCCGCTGCCCTCATCAAACAAGCACGGAGCTTCGTGGTGAGGGGGCAGCGGCAGAAGACGGCGACGAGAAGCCCGCCACGTCCAAGTCCTGGATGGGATGTGCGGGGGCCCCCGTCCAGGCCGAAAAAATCGAAGGGGGCGGCAAAGAAGAAGCCTGGCCCCCGCGGCGGAAGACAACGTCGAGAAGCCCGGAGAGAGTGGCGCCCTCCGGCGGAAGACGGCAAAAGAAGCCCTGGCCTCGGGAGGAGCCAGGCAGAAGCGGAGGAGCCCGAGGTGGGGCGACACCCCCGTTGTTCTCCGCTGTTTTCGGCCGGCCCCCCCGGATGTAAAAGAGCTTCATTTTGGAGTGGGGGCACAGTCGAGCATGGCGGAGAGCATGGGTGGGTGTTTCCCCCCCCGGCAGAAGACGGCTAGAAGACCGAGGAGTGGCGACGCCCCCGTTGTTCTCCGCCATTCCCGCCGGCCCCCCCCGGATGTAAAAGAGCTTTGTTTGGGGTAGGGGGCCTGGCCGAACATGGCGGAGAGCATCGGTGGGGGGTCTCTCTCCCGGCGGAAGGCGGCGGCGAAGACCGGGGGGGTAGGTGTACCCCCGCGGCGGAAGACAACGTCGAGAAGCCCGGAGAGTGGCGCCCTCCGGCGGAAGACGGCGAAAGAAGCCCTGGCCTCGGGAGGAGCCAGGCAGAAGCGGAGGAGCCCGAGGTGGGGCGACACCCCCGTTGTTCTCCGCTGTTTTCGGCCGGCCCCCCCCGGATGTAAAAGAGCTTCATTTTGGGTGGGGGCACAGTCGAGCATGGCGGAGAGCATGGGTGGGTGTTTCCCCCCCCCGGCAGAAGACGGCTAGAAGACCGAGGAGTGGCGACGCCCCCGTTGTTCTCCGCCATTCCCGCCGGCCCCCCCCGGATGTAAAAGAGCTTTGTTTGGGGTAGGGGGCCTGGCCGACCATGGCGGCGGGAGAGCATCGGTGGGGGTCTCTCTCCCCGGCGGAAGGCGTGGCGGCGAAGACCGGGGGGGGGGTAGGTGTACCCCCCGGCGGAAGGCGGCGGCGAAGACCGGTGCGGGGCTGGAGCCCCCCCGGCAGAAAACGTCTGGAAGACCGAGGGGCTCCGCCCCCGTTGTTCTCTGCTTCTTTCGGCCGGCCCCCCCCGGATCTGAAAGAGCTTATTTTGGGGTGGGGGCCTGGCTGGACATGGCGGAGATCATCGGTGGGTGTCCCCCCCCGGCAGAAGACGGCGAAGCCCGGGGCCCAATGGGCTGGTGGTGGGGGGTCCCGGCAGAAGACCCCCGGAGCTGACTAATAAATTATTTTTTTCTGTGTGTTTTTTTTTGTGTTTACACTTTTCCACCCGGTGAATGGGTAGGGGTACGATGTACCCCATACTCATTCACATAGGGTGGGGGGCCAGAATCTGGGGGCCCCCTTAATATAGGGGGCTCTCAGATTCTGATAAGCCCCCCGCCCGCATACCCCGACAACCAACGGCCAGGGTTGTCGGGAAGAGGCTCTTGTCCCTTTCGACATGGGGACAAGAGTGCTTTGGGGTGGGGGGGCAGTGCCCCCCTCCCCCACAGCACACACTCCCCCATGTCGAGGGCATGTGGTCTGGTACGGCTCAGGAGGGGGGGGGGCGCTCGCTCGTCCCCACCCCCATTCCTGTCCGGCCAGACTGCGTGCCTGGGAGAAGGGTTTGGTCTGGATCTGAGGGGGAACCCCACGCCGTTTTTTGGCGTGGGTTTAACCCCTTATGTTCCAGATCAAATCTAAGAGCCTGTTGTGCACCAGAAGGGGGACCCCCACGCCGTTTTTTTTTTCTAATTTGGGGTGGAGTTCCCCTTTATCCCGGTCCTGTCAGGGGGGGGGGGGGAATGCCTGCTCGTCTGTCCCTACAATGTATGAACAGCGATCTGTCATTTCCCCTACACAGTCCCACCCCCTTTACAGTTAGAACACACCCAGGTAACATATTCAACCCCTTCCGCGCCCCTAGTGTTAACCCCTTCCCTGCCAGTGTCATTTTTATAGTAAGCAATGCATTGATATACCATTGCTCGCTACAAAAATGCCAAATCTCACAAAAATGTGTCCGCCACAATGTCGCATTAGACAGAAAAAACAAATGATAGCCACCATTACTAGTAAAACAAAAAATTATTCAAAAAAAACCCATAAGACCAACCCCTACTTAGAACTTTTGCCCAAACCAATCAAACGCTTATTGTGATTTTTTGCAACCAAAAAGATGTCCAAGAATACTTATCGGCCTAAACTGAGGGCAAACATTTTTTGAATATATTTTGGGGGAGATTTATTATAGCAAACCGTAAAAAAGATGTTTTTTTAGTTACCAAATTGTCGCTATAGTTTTGGGTCAAGCAAAAATAAGAAAAAACGCAGAGGTGATCAAATACCACCAACAAAAAAAAAAAAAAATTGAATTTTTAGGGGGGGGGGGGGGGGGGGGGAGGATGAGGACGCCCAATTTTTTTGGGGGCCACGTCGCACAACCACGCAATTGTCAGTCAAAATGACGCAGTGTTGAAATGCAAAAAATGGCCCCGTCAGTGACCAGTAATATGCTCTGGGGCTCAAGTGGTTACAAATTAAGAATACACTAAAGTTAGCCCAATTTATGGCCATAATGTGAAAGATGATGTTACACCGAGTAAATAGATACCCAACATGTTACACTTTAATATTGCACACACTCATGGAATGGCGCCAAACTTCAGTACTTGAAAATACCCATAGGCAACGCTTTTTTATGTGTTTCAGGTTACCAGTTTAGATTTACAGAGGAGGTCTAGTGCTAAAAGTATTGCTCTCGCTCTAACGTACGCTATGATACCTCACATGTGGGGTTTGAACGGGGGTTCAATATGTGGGCGGGGCTTACACATTTAAGGCCCGCCCCCATATATGGAAACATTCTTCAAACCACACATGTGAGGTATCATAGCGTGCGTAACAGCAAGAGGAATATTTATAGCACTAGACCTCATCTGTAAATCTAAACTGGTAACCGGAAACAATAAAAATGCTGCTTGTTCGCTTCTGACTGCGAGCTACTAGGGACAGGGGCGTTTAAATTATTACTATTTAGGTTTGTTACGTAAAAATTCTATAAGACCTCCCGTTCAGCTTGTAAAGCATCACTTCATGGGGACCAAAAAAAAATTTAACACCTCTAATGCTTTCATCCGCCATTGCAGATTTGATTCTGGTACTGCATTTCGAGTGAACTGGGCATGCTCGAACAGTTAGAAAAAGAAGTTGGAAGTTTCATCCTGAAAATGACTTGCATCTTTCTGAGCATGCTCAGAAAGCTCTTTTTTTGGCTTAGTAATTTAAGGACATCCTTAACAGGTGTAAGCAGTTCCAAGTGCACACAAACTAGAGGCTGACATTTCTTCATGTGTTTCCAATTGGTTCATTAGCACACATGTTATAAAAAGCGTGGATACTGCACGTGTCAGCTGCCCCTCAGAGGGGGCAGATTTGCTGGCTGGAAGGAATGGCGGAGTGAAACAGAGATGTTTTGGAGCAAGTTTTGTATTTTTTGATGTTTTCTCTGCTACATAATTTTGCTAAATGTTTCTCAAGATGTTAATGACTAATGTTTTAATCCTGTGGGTCTATCCTGTTATTTCAAAAGCATGATTTATTTTCCAATGACTGTGAAATAAACGTTGGTCTTTTTTGTTTTTAGGTGTTTTTATATATTTTTGGTGTGTTTATTTGTAATTTTTTGTTTTGCTTTCCTTGTTTTGTGGACCAATAAAATTACTTTCAAATTTTGAAGTTTGTTTTGTGATATTTTTTTCCTGCTATGGATTTCAACCGCTGCAGCTGAACTAGTTTGGGCCTAAACCATCAAGTGTGATTTGTCTCTAAGCTCTTTCCTGGTGTGTATGCATGAAATGTTTAGTCACCAGAAAAGGAAGGACAAAGCGGTAAGTAATTGTTTCCTAGAACTGATGTCCAGACTGACTTTTTAAAGCACATGTGCAAGATGTAGGAAAAGCTGCAAACAGGGCCTGTTGGAGGGGGGGGGGGGGGGGGGGTGGTGTGTTTTTTTTGGACAGGCTTGAAGTGCTGATTTACAGCGCTGTGCTTGAAACTAGCACAAGACAATCCTATTCTAATTGTGGGTTGTTTGAGGGAAGCCAATTGAGTGTTAGAACCCCTGCTAGTGTTTTTAGGTTGGGCTTTGTGTCCCTTTTCCTAAAATTGGCTTCACTTCCTGTCACACAGCTGAACAGGAAGTGAGGTTAAAACCCTACCAATGGTCTTTTCTTTGGGACACAGGTCAATCTAACTAGTGTCACCATTAAGCAAATTGCACTGCAGTGTACACCCCAAATGATTAGTTACTTTGGGGTTTAGTAAAGGCAAAGCCGCTCTGCAGTAGAAGCGTAGGCAATGAAAATCAGAAGGGAAGCACTGATGGTTTTTACTTCCAATCCCGCCAAGTTTTGAGTTTTCTTCCTTGCTTGTCCACTTGTAGTGCAAAGTGGATTTGCCTTTAGTAAATGGACCCCAAAGTCCAAGATTCCTACTAATTTGGGGTGTACACAGCAAAATGCCATTTCCAAAATGGGAAACTATTTATATTGATCTGTGTGTCCCCAACAAAACATTACTCAGGTGTTTCCCTCACTTCCTGTTTGGCTGTGTGGCAGGAAGTGAATGAATTAAGTAGAAAGTGACAACATTTGTGAGGTGTCTTTACCCTATCAGGGGTGCAGGCATCCCCAAAACAAACATGAAAATAGTTGATTTAACATTGGGTGGTGTTTGTGGGGGTCCCTAACACACATTCATACATATTAGCAACGCTGGATCGTGGCCTATTGGCATGGTTATATTTTCTTAAGCCTCTCAATAAAATGATCTGAAATTTGGGGTTAAACTGGAACAATAATCATCACTTTTATTTTTTGGATTTCTTTCATTTTGGATAGAGTTGGTGGGGGGGGGGGGGGTTAGAAGCTCTGTCAGTTTATTTTGTATTATCCCTGTCCGTTTGGGGAGATTGGCCTTCACTTCCTGCCCCATAGCCAAACAGGAAGTGATCGAAAAAGTAGGCAAATTAAGGGCCCCCCCAAGTCCCCCCCCACAGAACTTGTGTGTGTCCCCTGAAAATTCCTGGGTGGGTCATAAAAAAACAGGGTGTGGCCTTGACAGGAAGGGTGGGTCATTTTTCTATTAGGGGGGTGCCAAAATTTGGTCAGGCCTAGGGCAGCACAAAACCTAAATCTCCTACTGCACATTAGGGCTTATTTAGACAGGATCCAATTTACAGCATGTTTTTAGATTGTGGGAGGAAACCCGCACAGGGAGAACATGCAAACTCCAGGCAGATAGTGTCACGGGCGGGATTCGAACCAGCAACCCTTTTGCTGCTAGGTGAACATGCTACACACTACGCTACTGTGCTGAACGAACATGATTGCAGCTGAAAGCATGAGATGTTTTTTTTTTTACCAATTCCATGCTTTCCAGCCTGGAGGACAGATGTGGGGTCTAATTGACCCCGCCTTTCTCTATAAAGAGGACCTGTCACACACTAGTCCTATTACAAGGGATGTTTACATTCCTTGTAATAGGAAGAAAAGTGAAAAATAATACAAACAAAGGGACAAACAAGTGCAAAAAATAAAATATTAAGTAAAAAAATAAAATAACAAAGGAATTTAAATGCTCCTGTCCCTAGTAGCTCGCACTCAGAAGCGAACACGCATGCAAGTCCCACCCACATATGTAAACATCCTTCAAACCCCACATGTGAGGTATCATAGCGTGCGTTAGAGCGAGAGCAATAATGTTAGCACTAGACCTCCTCTGTAACTCAAAAGTGGTAACCTGAGAAAAAAAGTCAAGCGTTGCCTATGGAGATTTTTAATAACGAAGTTTAGCGCCATTCCATGAGTGTGCGCAATATGAAAGCGTGACAAGTTAGGTATCTATTTACTCGGTGTAACATCATCTTTTACCTTATCCCTAAAAATTGGCCTAGCTTTACTGCTTTCTTATTTTGTCATTCATGAAACAGGTTTTTTTTTGGAAAGCCAAAAAAAAAAAAAAACGTTAGAAATTTTTGGCACAAATACTGTTGGAAATGTGTCCGAAAAAATGGCCGCCACTTTATTCCCTAGGGTGTTTGTTAATAAAATATATATAATGTTTGGGGGTCCTGAGTAAGTTTCAAGGAAGAAAATATAATTGTTACATGAAGGAGAGAAGTGCCAGAATAGGCGCGGTATGGAAGTGGTTAAAGTGCACCAATAAAAGTGAAAAATTCCTTGAAATTTCGTACCATGGGGGGGGGGGAGGCAATTAGGGGCGCCATCAGGAATTATGGGGCCCCTTACACAGCTTCAGGCATGGGCCCCCTGGAGCAGAGAATAGGGGGGGGGGGGTGCCGCCTGATATTAAGAAGGGGGGGGGGGCTGCCGCAATTTGATAAGCGGGGGGTTCCTTTACTAAAAAATACATATAGAAAAATATATATTAAAAAGGGTGGTAGCCATCCGGGGGCCCTGGGGACCACTGGGCCCTTTAATAAAAAGAAACTTCTGGGCTCTTTAATGAAAAATAAATTACAATATCTACATATATAAAATAATAAAAAAGGGGGTTGCCTTGGGAGCTCTGGGCCCTTTAATAAAAAATAACTACCAAAAATCTAAAAAAAAAATAACATTGGGTGGGAGCTGTGGTGGCTCAACGTGAATGGCACTGCGCTGACAAGCCGTTCACCTCTGCAGCCAAGGGTTCGGATCCCGGTCTCGGCTACATGTGAATTGAGTTTGGTGGTGTCAGCCCGGCTCCCGATGGGTGTGCTATGCAAGGTACGCCTGTGCTTAGTATGCCCACCCCCCCCCCCCCAAAAAAAAAACACCACACTTGCACACACTTTGGCCATGAGGTCTCCTAAAATAAAGGGAGGTGAAGGACCTACAGGGCTGGCTGGGTGGGCTACACTCCTTCATAGGGGGAGTCCCTCTGTCCCATTGGGCTCCCAAGTGTAGCAGGTGGGGTGAGGCCCCCCTCACACCCACCATTGCCACCGGGGGCATGGAGAAGGATGGCGATTGCAAGTCCAGCTCCTCTCTCTCGACTTCACGCACAAAATACACTTTAAAAAAGAAATTAAAGTAAAAAGTAACAAACCTGGGGAAAATGTTTATAACATTTTTAGAAGCAAAAAGGGGCCCTCTGGGAGCTTTCAAAATTATATTATATATATATATGTTTAAAAAATAACCAAAAAATATATCATATGTTTTTTTTTTTGATTTTTTTGTAAAGGTGGGGGGTTGTCATCTGGAGCCCTGGGGATCTCCGGGCCACTGGGGACCAGGCCACTGGGGACCTCCAGACCCCTAAACCAAAACATTGGCCCTTTAATAACAAAAAATTTGGGGGGTTGCCACCCGGGGCCCTGGGGACCTCCAGACTGCTAAAAAATATTAAATTCCAAAAATTGGCCCTTTAATAAAAAATCCTACAAAAACCAACTAACAAATATATATACCAAAAAAAAAAGAGGGGGGTTACCATCTGGGGCGCTGGGGGGCCTCCAGGCATCTGGGCACCTCCGGACCCCCGGGCCCCTTACAGGTGTACAGGGCCGCCATCATGAATTTTGGGGCCCCTTACACAGCTTCAGGCATGGGCCCCCTGGAGCAGAGAACCGGGGGGGGGTGCTGCCGCATGAAATTGAGAAGCGGGGGGGGGGGGTGGTGCCACAAATTGAGGAGCGGAGGGGCCCTTTACAAAAATTTTGACAGAAATAAGAAATAAAGAAAAATATATATAAAAAAGGGGGGTAGCCATCCGGGGCCCTGGGGACCTCTGTGCTCTTTATCAAATAAAAATACAAAAGAGAGAAAATACATATATATATATTTTTTAAATATAACATTTATCGAAAAAAAGTAAAAAAACAAGGGGGTAGCCTTCCAGGGCCCTGGGGACCTCTGGGCCCTTTCCTTAAAAAAAACAAAAAAAAATAGATTAAAAAAATATATATATTTTTTTAAATATATATATTTTATTTAAAAAAAGGGCTTGCCATCTGGGGCCCTTAGTGGCCTCCGGGCCCCTGGGGACCTTCGGAGCCCTTAAAAAAAAAAAAAAAATGTTTTTTTTGTTTTAGGGTGGTTCCCATCCGGGCCCCTGGGGGCCCCTGGGGACCCCCGGGCGGTGTAATGCCTGTACCCCCCTAATGGCGGCCCTGCAGGTGTACTGCCTGTACCCCCCTGATGGCGGCCCTGGGTGTAATGTCAGCATGTGAAAAATGACATTCTGAAGGAAAAAAGCCATTTAAAACTGACTCGCGGCTATAATGAATTGTCAGCTCTTGGAATTTGCAGGAGAATTCATTCATTAAAAACACCAAAAAAAAAGCGTGGGGGTCCCCCCAAATTCAATAACCAGACCCTTTAGGTCTGGTATGGATATTAAGGGGAACCCCGCCATCAATTTTTAAAAAAAATGACGTGGGGTTCCCCCCAAATATCCATAACCAGACCCTTCAGGTCTGGTGTGGAATTTAAGGGGAACTCCACTCCAAATTTAAAAAAAAAATGGCGTGGAGTCCCCCCTAAAATCCACACCAGACCCCTTATCCGAGCACGTTGACCTGGCCGGCCGCAGAAAAGAGGGGGGGACAGAGCGCGGCCCCCCCCCTCTCCTGAACCGCACCAGGCCACATGCCCTCAACATTGGGAGGGTGTTTTGGGGTGCCCCCCAAAACACCTTGTCCCCATGTTGATGAGGACAAGGGTCTCTTCCCCACAACCCTTGCCCGGTGGTTGTGGGGGTCTGCGGGCAGGAGGCTTATCGAAATCTGGAAGACCCCTTTAACAAAGGGGCCCCCCAGATCCCGGCCCCCCCCCTGTGTGAAATGGTAATGGGGTACCTTGTACCTCTACCATTTCACGAGAAAAAAAAATGTAAAGGGTTAAAAAAGACAAGAGCCGGTTTTTGACAAGTCCTTTATTATCTTCTTTCTTCTTTTCTTCGGGTTTCTTCTTCCTCCTTCTTCTTCCTCTGCTTCTGTCTTGGGTCTTCTATTCCCGCATCTTGCCCGGCGTGTTCTTCCATCTTCTTCCGCTGTCCTTCTCGTCCGCATCTTCTTCTTGTTCTTCTTCTTCGCTGGAGCGGCCGCTTCCAATTGAAATCCCCGCTGTCTGCCGGACCACGCCCCCCCCCTCTGACGCCACGGGCGAGCTCTTAGGAGTGTGCTGCCAGTGCGTCAGAGGGGGGCGTGGTCACATGTCAGAGGGCGGGCAATTCAATTGAAGCTCGTGCGCGGCTTTTTCTTTGCCAGAGTCGCCGCTTCCAATTGAATTGCCCGCTTTCTGAACATGTGACCACGCCCCCCTCTGACGCACTGGCACCACACGGGGACTTTCCTAAGAGCTTGCCCGTGGCGTCAGAGGGGGGGGCGTGGTCCGGCAGACAGCGGGGATTTCAATTGGAAGCGGCCGCTCCGGCGAAGAAGAAGAAGAAGGAGAAGATGCGGACGAGAAGGACAGCGGAAGAAGATGGAAGAACACGCCGGGCAAGATGCGGGAATAGAAGACCCAAGACAGAAGCAGAGGAAGAAGAAGATGGAGGAGAAGAAACCCGAAGGAAAGAAGAAAGAAGATAATAAAGGACTTGTCAAAAACCGGCTCTTGTCTTTTTTAACCCTTTACATTTTTTTTCTCGTGAAATGGTAGAGGTACAAGGTACCCCATTACCATTTCACACAGGGGGGGGGCCGGGATCTGGGGGGCCCCTTTGTTAAAGGGGTCTTCCAGATTTCGATAAGCCTCCTGCCCGCAGACCCCCACAACCACCGGGCAAGGGTTGTGGGGAAGAGACCCTTGTCCTCATCAACATGGGGACAAGGTGTTTTGGGGGGCACCCCAAAACACCCTCCCAATGTTGAGGGCATGTGGCCTGGTGCGGTTCAGGAGAGGGGGGGGGCCGCGCTCTGTCCCCCCCTCTTTTCTGCGGCCGGCCAGGTCAACGTGCTCGGATAAGGGGTCTGGTGTGGATTTTAGGGGGGACTCCACGCCATTTTTTTTTTAATTTGGAGTGGAGTTCCCCTTAAATTCCACACCAGACCCGAAGGGTCTGGTTATGGATATTTGGGGGGAACCCCACGTCATTTTGTTTAAAAAATTGACGGCGGGGTTCCCCTTAATATCCATACCAGACCTAAAGGGTCTGGTTATTGAATTTGGGGGGACCCCCACGCTTTTTTTTCCCTTTTTTTAATGAATGAATTCTCCTGCAATTGCCGGGAGCCGACAATTCATTATAGCCGCGAGTCAGTTTTAAATGGCTTTTTTCCTTTGAAAAATGACATTTTGTGCAGAGACAGTTCTAACCACGGGAAACATGCGCTTTTTCACATGCTGACATTAGAGACCCCCATAGTACGAAATTTAAAGGAAAATTACACTTTTATTATTGCACTTTTAGCATTATTAAAATCACTGCTCCCGAAAAAACGGCCGTTTTAAAAAATAAAAAAAGCATTGGTACATGTCCCCTGGGGCAGGACTGAGGTCCCCAAACACTTTTTAGGACAAAACTTGCAGATTAGCCTTTAAAATTCACTATTAAGATTTCCCCCATAGACTTATACAGGGAGTTCGGCGGCGGCTTTAGTTATCAATCACATCGCGCTGCTGCTGCCGCCGGTTCATGCGCCTAATTAGGGCTTCATCCAGCGCACCTATTAAGGCATGTACCGGCGCAGCGCAGATTCATTAGTAAATCAGCCCCACTGACTCTTTATATGGGAAAGGAATATGGTTTTGAAGCAAGAGTGAACAGTTTTGGGAAAGATAGGAGCTTTTGCACGTGAGTAATAGTGTTGTGCTGAACTGTAAGATTGTTTTGCCAAATGATCTTAGAGTTTTGAGAATGTCATTTCAGTTTCAAGAAATGAGCCAAAACAATAGAGAAAAACTGTATAGCCGTTGTCATCGCGTCGAAAAAAAAAAAAAAAATAGACTTTGTATAGCACCAATAAACATCCCACTGTTGTTCACTTATCCTATGGACTTTGGTATCTGTGCCGGCTCATCCCAGGGAGCTTTTGTACCCGCTACCTATCCCCAGCTTACAATATATATATATATATATATATATATATACAAGGATGGACTGGCCATTGGGACTACAGGGAGTTTCCCGGTGGGCCGATGGCTCAGTGGGCCGACTTCAGTGACAGCGAACCGCTGCCCCCCTCTGCTCCTCTGTCTCTCCCTCCCCGCAGTGCTTACCTGGGGGGAACAGAGAAGCAGGGGTAGGACCAGAGGAGCATGGGGGGAGGGGACAGACAGCTGACTCAACAGCTATGGCCTGGGAGTTTCTCACTTCTGCCTAATCTTGTCTCATAAGGGGGGGGGGCACCGAACTGATTCCTTGCCCTGGGTGAAATAATGTCTAGCTTCCCCACTGGTACTGCCTATAAGAATACCAGTACCAGCCGTTCTACTCTAATAAAGTAGAACAGCTAGTGGCTAGTGAAGGGGGAGAGGGGGCTTGGGTGGCCGGGGGGGAGGGGCGTGATTTGTCCGACCGCCATGGGAGAGACCTGTCAAAGTGGGCCAGTCTGGATGAAGTCCAGGGCCAAATTTTTGTCCCAGTCCAGCCCTGTATATATATATATATATACTGTATATATGTAGCGGGGTCATCCTGTCAGAGTCTAGTGACAGGCCTTCCCCGCTGGAACTTTACTTAAGCCTGTAAATATGTTAGATACCGTTATACAAGTTATGCATTGCGGAACTACAAGTAGCAGGAGATATGGACTTCATTGTCTCGTAGGAGAAACGGACTACATTTCCCGCAATGCTTTGCCCTCCAGGAGAATGTGACGTTCTGCTGAGACTGATGGAGGGGGTTACTTAAGGAGGGGGAGTGGCGCCTTTTCTCTCTCTCGGGACCAGCCTTCTCTCCTGTGCGGAGCTGCTGACAGAGACTGCCGTGTCCTAGGCCGGAAGCCTGGGCCTAGATTTGCCGAGAGACCAGCAATCCAGACGGAAGCAAGACTCGAACTCCAAGCCAGTGTTCCCGGAGATTGAAGAGGCTGCCCAGCTGACAACTGTAGCAGTGGAACATCCTCGTCCGGGATCCTGTGTGTGTTCTGGAGCAACGCCTGAGCAGCGGGTTTGGTTTTTTTCTTTCTTCCTGAGGAGGAATCAGGCGGTTCGGCCTGTTGGGTGAGAGAGCACTTGCTCAACTTTTGACTACCTGGTTATCACAGACACCCAGTTTCTATCTACCAGCTACAGACACACGTTTGGCCCGTAGCTGAAACTCAGAGGCCTAGTTAATTGTCTCAGTGTTTCATAGTAGTGACTGACGCTGACGAGGGATCAACTTCACCACATTCTACTTCTATAGACATTCTGTTGTGTGATTTCTTCTTTTAACCGTTACCTGTGAATTACAATTTAACGTGCACCAACCGGCCGTTACGCGAACATTGACTAATCTATAGGACTGTCCACTACGAACGCTCGCGAGCATAGACTGATCTTGAGTTTAGGCTGGTGGTACCACTCTTAATTTACATTAATGCTGATTGATTGTGTTTGTATTTAAACCCTATGCCTGTTGCTTCTAAGTGCCTTACAGTAAACTTACCCCTTTCATATTCAATCATATTCACTGTGTGGAGTATATTTTCTCACCTGGAGGGGCCGTACCACCACAGCAGGTAATTTATTCTCATGACTAAAATGACAGTGTCTGCACTATGAAGGGAACTACCACAGTGACTAATCAAAGTGCAAAAAAAAAAAAGAGGGAATAAGGCCCAAAAAGGGCAGCACAGTGACAAAAATGAGAGCTACCTTGTGAAATAAATATAAATTACAGTGATAGCAAGGGATAGCAATGCAAACATCAATGGGACATATACAGTATCAAGAAGTCTCAGTGAACGGTAGATGTAAAGCAGTCCGATTCACATGGTCACAAATGGATCCGAGTGCAACATTAAGTATGGAAAAAAGTTAATAACATATTGAAAAAAATTATGTTGGGAAAAAGAAAAAAGGAGAGAGTCTGAGAGTGATGATTCCAGCAGCCAAATCTGTGAAAAAGCGCAGCAAAATCCAAAGTGCAGCCCACACCTCTTGTGATCCTAGCAGCTCACCTTACAGCTATCGCATATAGCTAAATAAAATCCAGCCTTCCATCAGACATATATTCTCCTGGGGGGGTGTCTTGTAAGCCCCAATGACAGATGGTGCATATGAGGGAACACAATGGAAAGCAAAATAGCGTAATACTGTCACTAAGGAAATCCCCTCTGAGCGTATTAAATGTTGGATGCACTTACACAGAGTCTAGGGACAGAGCACCTATCTCCACGAGCAGTGAGCTCGTCTAGGTCCTGCTTCTCTACTTGCAACAGTCTCCTGTAGTCACACTGCTCCCAACATAGGCTCAGGCGGTAAAATTGGAAATTAGGAGAAGAAAAGGAGGGCACATCGCGTGACACAGTAAACACAATTTATTACAGCAAAGATAAAAAAACACTCACATATGAGCAGGCTGATCCCCTGATGAAGTCACGTGGTGTGTCGAATACGCGTCAGGATTGGAGCACTGGACTTTGCAGCACCTGACGGACTGCAGACGAGCTCGCAGCTCGTGGATGTTGTACCGTTTCAGCCTGCTCATATGTGAGTGTTTTATTTATCTTTGCTGTAATAAATTGTGTTTACTGTGTCACGCGATGTGCCCTCCTTTTATTCTCCTATTTTGCAATTTTAATGTTGGGAGCAGGACCTAGACGAGATAGTATACCTAGTATAAAGACCACCAACGGCAAAGAACTTTTCCTAATACACCCTGAACAAGCATCAGATGACCTCACCTCTTCTGGGGCGACTTCTTCCACCCCTTCTGGCACCCCGGCACCCAGTGGGCCCCCAGGAAAAACGGTACAAGGGGCGGCCAAGACACCTTTCAAAGATCTCAACCCGGATCTATGCGCTGTCTTAGGAGAAATTGTGGCCCAATGTAAGAAAGACTCTACAGACTTTGATTACAGGATATAGAAAACTCAGGGCCTTCTCGGGGAGACACCCTGTACCTTCTTCAGAAGATGGCTTTGAGGAGTGGATGAACCAGGCCACCAAAGCTTTTGAAGAATGGGGAATCCACGACAAGAACAAGAAGCAAAGGATCATGGAAAGTCTCAGAGGGCCAGCATTAGAGGCCATACATAACCTTAAGCTCAGCAAAACTGATTGTACCGCTCAAGACTATCTGGATGTCCTACAGAATGTGTTTGGGAGAGTCGAAGACATCAGTGAACTCTCCTGCCAACTGGAGCACTGTTTTTAAAAGAAGGGGGGAAAATTATCTGAATTTGTCAGTCGCCTGGACAAGATCTTGCATAGGATGCTGTTGAAGAAGGGGATACATCCACAAGATGTGGATGAAACACGCTTCCAACAGGTGGTTAGAGGGGCCCAGCCCATGGATTCAATTGTTTTCCAACTAAGGACCCAAAAGGGAAGCGGAGTGTTGAAGTACCCTGACCTGATCCGGGTCATTCGACAGGAGGAAGACCTTTTGGACCAAAAGAGCAAATACCAGTCCACAGAAGCTCCCCCACAGGTGCGGGTAGTGGCCACCGAGGATAGTGACCCCCAGGTCGAACTTTTGGAGGCAAAAGTGTCCCAGTTGACGAAAGTAATTACTGTCTTGTCCAGCCAGGTAGAGTATTCCCAGTATCAATCTAGAAGGGAAAAAGAAGAGAAGCCCACCTACGGCCTGCACAATCCACAAAACAAACAAAAAAAACCTAGTGTCTGTTTCAACTGTGGAGGGATAGGACACTTCAAAGAAGTTTGCCCCAGTCCGGTCAATGCCTCCCAACCAGCCTTCCAACCAGCGGAAAACTTCAGAGGGCCCCGGTGAGGGAGCCAACCGGAGACCCATCTATCACAACTGGCTCTGATGTGAGACGTAGGGAGGAAAGACAAAGAGGAAAACCCTTTTCTAGGGCAACCCCCAATTCCCGCCCATGTTACCAGATAGGGCCCAAAAGAAGCCCTCACAAGAGAAAGGTGAGAGTCCGAGTTACAAAGGAGAAGAAGGAAACCACGTTTCAGAAATTCCCTGAGAATTTAGAGGGGCCTTCCCCTCTAGTGCCCATTCAATTGGAAGGAATTTATACCAGAGCACTCCTGGATACTGGAGCACAAGTAACTCTTCTGTACAGAGACTTCTATGACAAGTATCTCCCTCACTTGCCTTTGTTGAAATTGGACAAACTGGAGATATGGGGCATTGGGACTCAGATTTTCCCTTATGATGGATACCTACCAATTCGTCTGACTTTTGACTCCTCACTCACCGGCACCACTGAGACTTTTGATACCTTGGCCATGGTCTGCCCTCGACCCCCAGGGACCTATAAGAGGGACCAACACGGCTTTGGTCCGAAGACTCCTGGCCCCTCTGACAGGAAGGGCAGAGGCCTCAATTCAAAGAGTCCACCCAATTCTAATGGGTGATGGAGAAAATACCCCTGAAGAAGGAGTGGGAAGGACCTGGCGGATAGGGAGGTCCACAAGAACCCTACAGCCCGGAGAAGTGACCTGCGTTCGGGCCTCAGTAAAGCTCACCTGGTCCCAGCCAGGCCCATTTCTTGTCCTTGAGCCTGACCCAGCTGGATCCTCAGAAGGATTGGAGATGATACCTGAGGTGGTCCCACTGAAAGTACTGGAGAAAAATCATGGGTGGATGTCCATAAACATCCGGAATCCCACTTCCAACCCTGTGAGGGTACTACTGGGTAGGGATGAGCTTCGTGTTCGATGCGAACACACGTTCGCATAGAACATTGGCCGTTCGATCGTTCGTCGAAAACGAACAAATCGGGTCGTTCGCGCCAAATTCGAATGTCCCATAATTCACTGCGGCGTTGCACGCTGATGATTGGCCAAGCATGCACCATGACCCCGCATGCTTGGCCAATCACAGCGCCCAAAAAACGAAGAGACCTAATTGGCCAAAGCCTGGGTGCTTTGGCCAATTAGGGCTCAGGGCTTTAGCACACGCCCCATACTATAAAAGGCCGCCTCCCGGGCGGCCTTGTGTAGTGTGTTCCGGCTTGCTTTGCAATCAGATAGACATAGAGAGAGAGAGAGATAGATAGAGACACAGTGCCTTTTCACATAGATAGATAGATAGATAGATAGATAGATAGATAGATAGATAGATAGATAGATAGATAGATAGATAGATAGATAGATAGATAGATAGATAGATAGATAGATAGATGGATAGATTAGGGAGGCTACTAGTTAGTATAGTTAAATGTACAGTTTGTAGAGAATATATTGACATCCCTAGGAGTTGTCAATATATTTATAAACTGTATAGCTTAGCTAGTTCTGCTATTAGTATCTGTCAGGCAGGAGATTGTGCTTGATGCTCTAACGTGTTAGTCAACGTGTGCTAGTTAATTGCACATAGACACATTGGGCCAGATTCAGGTAGATGGGAGCATCTTTGCTCCAGAGTAACGCTTCTCATTTACGTTACTCTGAAGACCCTTTCAGCGCAAGTACTGTTATTCACATAGCAGTTGCGCGTAAACTTGCGCCAGAGTAACGATAATGCGCTGGCGTAACCCGACGCAAGTGGAAGTGGGTGTGATCATATGTAAATGATGGGCGGAGCCCAGCGCAGAGGCTTACGTTCAGCGCATCATCCACGGAGCATGCGCAGTGAGTGCGGCTCCACTCGCCCCCTTGTGCGCATGCTCACAACTTCCGTCGGCACCACTTCCCGGGAAACGTCAGCGCAATGCGTTCCGCTGGGCGCTTAAAAGCGCAGGCGGAAACGCCATTCCGGCGCAAAAGTATATCCATTTCCCCCCACCCCAGGGAAGATACTTTTGCTCTGTAATGGCTGCTCCCGCTACCCCCAGAGAGAGGAGGAACCTTAATTTTAATTCCCAGGAGGTCTCGGTTATCATCTCAGCGATGGAGTCTGTGAATGATTTGCTTCATGGGAAAAAAAGCCGCAAGACCAGCCGGGAAAGGAAGCAGGGCATCCTGGAGTCCATTGCTGCCAGGGTGAATGTCTTGGGGTATTCCACCCGGACTGCTGGGGACATTCAGAAAAAAATAAACGACTTGCGGCACAAGGTCAGGGGCAAGGTGTCCACCATCAGGAGGCATGAGAGGGGCACAGGTAGTGGTCCCCCATGTCCTGTCACCCTGACCGCGGAGGAGGAGGTGGTCGCACGCTGCCTGGAGAGGGAGCAGGTGGAGGGGGTCCCAGGCTATGACTCCATGGAGGAAGGCTCCAGGACAGGTAAGTGTTTTTTATCCCCTATTTCATTTGTTGCATTTGGGGGGGGAGGGTACATGTGCCAAGTGTGTGGGACCACCAACATGTGTCTGCTTTGTGTCATCCACAGATGACGGAGCTGGGCCATCATCGGTCAGCGTCCATTCCACCCCATCCCCCCCACGCCATCGTGTGCCCGAGCCCCTGGGTGGTGAAGAGGTGGAGGAGGAGAGTGGCCACACCACACCTGCCGAGGTGGTTGTGGAGGATCCTGCTGTGGCAGAGCAGGACTTTACTTTAGTTTTGGAGGTCTCCTCCCCTTCTCCTGGGCCATCTGTTATCCCCTCCCCCGTCCTTGAAAGCCCCTTAAGGGTGACTCCTTCCCCCCGGGGACAACCATCTTCTGGCCCCAGGAAGGCGACCCAGAAGACCAGGGGGGTGTCTGATGTTGTCCAGGACCAGTTGGCGAGGGATCACGCCAGACAGACTGAACAAATGGGGGCCATAGTTGGCCACTTACAGAAAGTGTCTGACAGCCTGGGCTCCGTTGCCCAGATAAGCAACGCAGTCCAGGATGTCAGCTGTAATTGTGCTGCAGTGGTCACCAGTTTGGGGGAGGTGCATGGTGAAATTATGCAACTCACTGCAGCCGTCCAGGCCAACACTGCTGCCATCCAGGGTAACAGTGCTGCCATCCGGGACCAGGGGAGGCTGAGTCGGCGGGCCCAGCATTACCAGGTCACCCGTCAGCTCCGGATGCAGGCCCAGACGAACTCATACCTCAGCCGGATAGCCATGGCCTTGGAGGGCATGCAGGCCACACCTGCCAGGAGTGGCCCACCTGGGGATCAGCCACCTCCAGATGCCCCCCCACCCCCACCCACTTCATCCAGGCAGCTGAGGAGGCAGACAGGGGCCCCCAGAAGAAGCCCCCGGCATCCCCGATGAGGCTTTTTTTTTGTTTTGGTTTCTATGATTTTTTAAAAAATACTCAGGTCATGAGTTTTTGTTTATTTTTTATTATTTATTTTATACTCAGGTCATGAGTTTTTGTTTATTTTTTATTATTTATTTTATACTCAGGTCATGAGTTTTTGTTTATTTTTTTTCTCAGGTTATGAGATTTTGTATTTCTTTTTTTACTGCACACGGTCAGGAGTGCAGGGGACAGTGTGAATGGTGTGTGAATGTGAGAGGGTGGCACTCCTGACAGTAAGGGGTGTCACCCTCCGCCGTGGTGGTGAAGTTAACCCCACGGCTGTATGAATGACGTGTGAAAGGTGTATGAATGGACAGTGACATCATTGGGGCCTTGACGCTGGCGTTGCTGCTCCCAAGTCCTACATGCTGGACTTGGGCTAATCCAATGCGATGTGGATGTGGTGTGTGTGATCTAGGGACATCAGTGGTGTACACGCGTGCACTGTCTGTGTTATTAATGTTTTGGTTTAGTGTCCAAAGATGCTTACGGCGAGGACCCTCCTGACTGCTCTTCCATCAGCAGACTAGGTGTCCTCTGGCAGGTGGGGACTGTGTGGGTCGGGGGTCAGGTCATCACGTATGTCAATCTGCAGGCCTTTTCTCATAGCAAAGTTGTGCAGAATGCAACATGCACCGATGATCTGACACACAAAGGTAGGGGAATACAATAGGGCACCCCCAGACTTATCCAGGCAGCGGAAACGGGACTTCAGGAGCCCAAATGTTTGCTCCACCACTGCACGGGTTTTAATGTGTGCTTCATTGTATTTTCTCTCTCCTCTGGTTTGGGGGTTCCGGAAAGGAGTCATTAGATGGGGTCCTAGTGCATATGCAGAGTCACCTGTAAGGTAAAAGACAGGAGAATGTTAGTCATGCATGTGCCACTTCTGTTGTGCATCACGGGAGGGGATAGTCATGCCTGACTCCCATGTCACTCACCAACCAGCCAGCTGTCCCCATACATGTTCTGGTTAAATTCTGCTGGGATGGGGCTCTGATTGTATATGAAACTGTCATGGCTGGATCCGGGGTGTTTGGCACGGACGTGCCATATGAGGCGTTGGGCATCGGCTATCACCTGTACGTTGATGGAATGCCAATGCTTCCGATTGCGGTATATGTGCTCTGTGGCACTGGGGGGCTGTAGGGCCACATGTGTGCAATCAATGGCCCCCACAGTGCGTGGGAATCTGGCAATGTTGTAGAAATCTGTCATTGCCTTCTGCCGCAGCTCCTCAGTGGTGGGTCTGATGAACTGGTTGGACATGCGTCTGAGGATTGCAGGGACAACCTGGTGCACACATCTGCTTATGGAGGACTGTGACATCCCAGTCACCACTCCACTTGTACGCTGAAATGATCCAGTTGCAAGGAAATGAAGTGTTGCCAGGACCTTCACCAGTGGCTGCACTGCTTGTGAGCAGTGTGTCTTGCTGGTGATGTCATCCTGCAGGGTTGTGGTTAGTTCAAGTATTGCATCTGGGCTGAATCTGAAGAGGCGATACACCTCCTCATCCCCCATGCCATAGAGGCTCATACGAGTGCGGTATATCCTCTCACGTGCCCGCCTCCTTCGTTCCGGGGGACCCATCAGTAGTTCGAGGACCACAATTGCTCCTGGCATGTTGGCACACAGAGGTGTTGTCCTTGCAAGTGTGGTTGTTCAGCTAGCTCCTATCGTCGGTAACGCTGCTGTAGCTGCTCTCCTGCTGACCTCTGACCGTCTGGAGTAAAGATAAAGCAGCCTTTTGTAGAAATAACTTTGCGCCGGACGGACGAGATACGCGCGGCGCATGTAGCCAGCGTATGGTGCTTATCCGTTCGCGAATCGGGAAATCTCCCTCATTTGCATATTTGCAGGGGAAATCAATAGGCGCGACTGATGCGCCAAACGAAATTATGCGCTGACGATACTCTGGCGTTGGAATGTTCCGCCAGTCGCAAATGCCGCGTCTTCGGGCGCATCTAGTTTGGTGGGTACGGGCACATAGAAACGACGGCGCATCTTCACAGTTACGCAGCGCATATCGAAATACTCCAGCGCAAGTGTTGCTGAATCTGGCCCATTAACTGTTACTGCAGGTGTGCTATTTATTTGCACAGAAAGGCAGTTGCTGTTAATGCAAGTGGGCTATTGAATTGCACAGAAACGCAGTCACTCTGACTGTGCGTGTGTTGTTTAATACCACCTTAGCGCATTTGGTGTCACCGCACGTGTGCTTTTACATATCACCTGAGCGCATTTGGGGTCACCGCACGTGTGCTGTTATATACCACCTGAGCGCAGTTAGTGTCACTGGACGTGTGCTGTTATATACCACCTAAGCGCAGTTAGTGTCACTTGACGTGTGCTGTTATATACCACCTGAGCGCAGTTAGTGTCACTGGACGTGTGCTGTTATATACCACCTGAGCGCAGTTAGTGTCACTGGACGTGTGCTGTTATATACCACCTGAGCGCAGTTAGTGTCACTGGACGTGTGCTTTTATATACCACCTGAGCGCAGTTAGTGTCACTGTACGTGTGCTTTTATATACCACCTGAGCGCAGTTAGTGTCACTGTACGTGTGCTTTTATATACCACCTGAGCGCAGTTAGTGTCACTGGACGTGTGCTGTTATATACCACCTGAGCGCAGTTAGTGTCACTGGACGTGTGCTGTTATATACCACCTGAGCGCAGTGAGTGTCACTGTACGTGTGCTTTTATATACCACCTGAGCGCAGTTAGTGTCACTGGACGTGTGCTGTTATATACCACCTGAGCGCAGTTAGTGTCACTGGACGTGTGCTGTTATATACCACCTGAGCGCAGTTAGTGTCACTTGACGTGTGCTGTTATATACCACCTGAGCGCAGTTAGTGTCACTTGACGTGTGCTGTTATATACCACCTGAGCGCAGTTAGTGTCACTGGACGTGTGCTGTTATATACCACCTGAGCGCAGTTAGTGTCACTGGACGTGTGCCTTTATATACCACCTGAGCGCAGTTAGTGTCACTGGACGTGTGCCGTTATATACCACCTGAGCGCAGTTAGTGTCACTGGACGTGTGCTGTTATATACCACCTGAGCGCAGTTAGTGTCACTGTACGTGTGCTTTTATATACCACTTGAGCGCAGTTAGTGTTACTGTACGTGTGCTTTTATATACCACCTGAGCGCAGTTAGGGTCACTGTACGTGTGCTGTTATATACGACCTGAGCGCAGTTAGTGTCACTGGACGTGTGCTGTTATATACCACCTGAGCGCAGTTAGTGTCACTGGACGTGTGCTGTTATATACCACCAGAGCGCAGTTAGTGTCACTGTACGTGTGCTTTTATATACCACCTGAGCGCAGTTAGTGTCACTGTACGTGTGCTTTTATATACCACCTGAGCGCAGTTAGTGTCACTGGACGTGTGCTGTTATATACCACCTGAGTGCAGTTAGTGTCACTGGACGCGTGCTGTTATATACCACCTGAGCGCAGTTAGTGTCACTTGACGTGTGCTGTTATATACCACCTGAGCGCAGTTAGTGTCACTGGACGTGTGCTGTTATATACCACCTGAGTGCAGTTAGTGTCACTGTACGTATGTTTTTATATACCACCTGAGCGCAATTAGTGTCACTGTACGTGTGCTTTTATATACCACCTGAGCGCAGTCAGTGTCACTGGACGTGTGCTGTTATATACCACCTGAGCGCATAAATATGTCTGGAAGGACAACAAAGAGAGGCAGAGCGTCACGAGGGCAAGCAGGTAACGCTGGTAGTGTATGTGGTGCATCCTCTTCAGCACATGGCCGTGGCCGCTCGTCCTTCTTTTCGGGAGCTGGCCGTGTTGAGCCTCAACATGCAGAGAAATTAGTAGAGTGGATGACCAAGCCGTCCTCATCCTCCTCATCCTCTCTCACACAGACTGATCAAAGTTCATCTGGCAAAGCAGCTGCCAAGGCGTCCTCTTCCCTCTGCACAATGGCTTCACACAATACTTCCCTAGTACCACCATGTCCTCCTGAGGAGTCCCCCGAACTGTTTCAACACAGTGTTGGGTACATGCTGCAGGAAGATGCGCAGCGTTTTGAAGACTCCGATGACGGAACACTGATAGAGGAAGGCATTGATGTGAGCCCAGGGAGAGGGGGTGGCCGAGAGGGACAGCAATTTGTCAGTGATGATGTTCCCCCAGCTAGAGCATACTGCCAGGTTGTTGACAGTGATGAGGAGGGAGGGGATTATGAGGTCACTGACTCTACCTGGGTGCCTGATAGGAGAGAGGAGGAGGAGGAGGAGGAGGACGAGGCACAGGCACATCTCCAAAGAGGCAGGATGCCCTCAAGGGGTCAGCTTAAGGTCACACCCACTGCATTACAGCACACATCTACGGTGCTTGTGCATGGCGCTGCTGTGTCTGACTGGTACAGCAAAAGTTCTTTGGTGTGGGCCTTTTTTGAAACATGTCCACAAGATCGTACCTTTGCTATTTGCAACTTATGTCGCAAGCGCATCTCGCGTGGCCAAAACATCAACCGCCTGGGTACCACATGCTTGTCCAGACATATGTCAACCTGCCATGCAGCTCGTTGGCAAGCACACCAGAAAGACCCACACCAAAGACAAAAGTGTACCCCCCCTTGCCCTTCTGGGACCTCCAACCCCAGTAGACCCCCAGTCCTCTCTGAAGCCTGCAGTAAAGGTGTAGAAAAAGGTGTGTCACAAGCTAGTAGTAGTGGTCAATCTACTGATAGTACTAGGCAAATTTCCCTGCCCCAGCTGCTGCAGCACCGAAAGAAGTACAATCCCAGCCATCCACATCCCCAGCAGTTGAATGCTAGCTTAGCGAAATTGCTAGCATTTCAACTGCTACCTTTTCAGTTGGTAGATTCTGCCCCCTTCCGTGAGTTTGTGCAATGTGCAGTACCTCAGTGGCAAGTACCAAAATGCCACTTTTTCTCACGGAAGGCTATTCCGGCTCTCTACCGGCATGTGGAAGGCAATGTCCATGCCTCGCTGGACAGGGCGGTCAGTGGTAAGGTGCATCTTACCGCTGACTCATGGTCCAGCAGGCATGGACAGGGACGTTACCTGTCTTTTATGGCGCATTGGGTGACTCTGCTGGCAGCTGGGAAGGACGCAGGGCAAGGTCCAGAGTAGTTTTGGAGGTTGTTCCGCCACCACGCCTCCAAAACAATACTACTTATTGTGACACACCTCTTTCCTCCACCCCCTCCTCTTCTTCTTCCTCTGTGGCCTCTTCCTGTGGGGATGTGTTCTCCGAACCAGCCGTGCTCCATAGGCGTATGAGGGGATACGCAGGAATGCAGGCCAAGAGATGCCATGCAGTGCTAGAGCTGGTGTGCAGGAGCCACACTGGGGAAGAGGTTTTGTCAGCTCTGCAGGGTCAGGCTGAGAGGTGGTTGACGCCACGCCAGCTGAAGCCTGGAATGGTGGTCAGCGATAATGGCACCAACCTCTTCTCTGCCCTGCGACATGGAAAACTCACCCACGTGCCCTGTTTTGCGCATGTCCTCAATTTGGTGGTGCAGCGGTTCTTGGGCAGGTACCCGGGCTTGCAGGATGTCCTGAAGCAGGCCAGGAAAGTCTGTGCATTTTCGGAGGTCATATAATGCCACTGCTCGGCTGACTGACCTCCAAAGGGAATACAACCTGCCCAAGAACCGCCTAATTTGTGACATGCCCACCAGATGGCCACCAATATGGCGGCAGAACTGGGTCAGGGCAGCTAGGATTTTTTTCCCCACGATTTTTTTCCCCACGCCAGTGGGCCTTGATCAGGGATGCATGCACTGTCCTGTCACCATTTGAGGAGGCCACGAGGATGGTGAGCAGTGACAGTGCATGCATCACTGAGACTGTCCCTCTTATTCACATGTTGGAGCACACGCTACGTGGAATAATGGACAGGGCCCTTGAGGCAGAACAGAGGGAGGAAGAGGAGGACTTCCTTACCTCTCAAGGCCCCCTTTACCCAGACAGTGGTCCTGCTTGCCCACCCAGCACACAGGAAGAGGAGGAGGAGGAGGAGGATTGTATCAGCAGCATGGAGGTGGAGCCTAGCACTCAGCAGCAGCAGTCTTCAAGGGATCATTTACAGTCTCAAGGAGCACGTGGAGTTTTACGTGGCTGGGATGAGGTGCCTGTGGATCCTGTCGTCCTCAGTGACCCAGAGGACTGTGGCCCGAATGCCTCTGCAAACCTACGCTGCATGGCCTCCCTGATCCTGCAAAGCCTGCGTAAGGATCCTTGTGTACGTGCTATTAAGGAGAGGGATCATTACTGGCTGGCGACTCTCCTTGATCCATGTTACAAGAGTAAGGTTGCGGACCTTATGTTGCCATCGCAGAGGGAGCAGAAGATGAAACTTCTGCGGGAGGCCTTGCAGAAGGGTCTGTGCAATGCGTTCCCAGAACCAGGGGGATTACCAAAACCTGGCACTGGACAACGTCTTGCTGAGGCTTCGGTGAGTCACAGAAGGGGCGGTGTAGAAGGTGGTCGTCTGACCGATGTGTTCAGGCAGTTTTTTAGTCCGCAGCCCCAAGGTCTGACCGGTTCCAGCAACCATCGCCAGCGTCTGGTTTACATGGTCCGGGAATACCTAGGGGCAAGATCCGACTTGGACACCTTCCCCACCGAAAATCCTCTGGCTTACTGGGTCTTGAGGATGGATCACTGGCCAGAGCTTGCTCAGTACGCAATTGAGCTACTGGCTTGCCCTGCATCCAGTGTTCTTTCAGAACGGACATTCAGTGCTGCTGGAGGCTTTGTGACTAATCACAGGGTGCGCCTCTCCACCGGCTCTGTTGATCGACTGACCTTCATCAAAATGAATCAGGCTTGGATCAACACCAGCTACCAAGCACCTGATGCTGATATTAATGAATAATATCTTTTTGTTGAAATGTCGGATCCCTTTTAGACTGCTGATGCTGAGTGACTGTCCTCTTATGCTGCTGATGGAATATCCTTCTCCTCCTCACTTTTCTTGCTGATAGCTAGTAAGAAATGTTGTGTTTCTGGGCTCCGCCACCAGTGCCTAAGGCACAATTTTTCAGCCCCTGTATTACAGAGGCGCCTAATAACAATTTTTGATGCAATACTTTGCACGTGGCCCCTTGTTGCGCTCCAATTGGAGTTATTGGGAGGGGTTGCAAGTGTTGTGTTGTGCCCAAGGCACAATTTTTCAGCCCCTGTTAAACAGGGGCGCCTAATAACAATTTTTGATGCAATACTTTGCACGTGGCTCCTTGTTGCGCTCCAATTGGAGTTATTGTGAGGGGTTGCAGTGTTGTGTTGTGCCCAAGGCCCAATTTTTCTGCCCGTGTTTTAACAGGGGCGCCTAATGACAATTTTTGATGCAATACTTTGCACGTGGCTCCTTGATGCGCTCCAATTGTAGTTATTGGGAGGGGTTGCAAGTGTTGTGTTGTGCCCAAGGCACAATTTTTCAGCCCCTGTTAAACAGGGGCGCCTAATAACAATTTTTGATGCAATAATTTGCATGTGGCTCCTTGTTGCGCTCCAATTGGAGTTATTGGGAGGGGTTGCAAGTGTTGTGTTTTGCCCAAGGCACAATTTTTCAGCCCCTGTTTAACAGGGGCGCCTAATAACTATTTTTGATGCAATACTTTGCATGTGGCTCCTTGTTGCGCTCCAATTGGAGTTATTGGAAGGGGTTGCAAGTGTTGTGTTTTGCCCAAGGCACAATTTTTCAGCCCCTGTTTAACAGGGGCGCCTAATAACTATTTCTGATGCAATACTTTGCACGTGGCTCCTTGTTGCGCTCCAATTGGAGTTATTGGGAGGGGTTGCAAGTATTGTGTTGTGCCCAAGGCACAATTTTTCAGCCCCTGTTTAACAGGGGCGCCTAATAACAATTTTTGATGCAATACTTTGCACGTGGCTCCTTGTTGCGCTCCAATTGGAGTTATTGGGAGGGGTTGCAAGTGTTGTGTTGTGCCCAAGGCACAATTTTTCAGCCCCTGTTTAACAGGGGCGCCTAATAACAATTTTTGATGCAATAATTTGCACGTGGCTCCTTGTTGCGCTCCAATTACAGTATGTTTGAGGGGTGCCCTTTTTTCTAAAAATTTTCTTTCACAAAACAATAATGGCCCCCCCACCACCGCTAAAATATTCGACATAATGTTGCCACACAGAACTTGCACAAGTAGCATTAATTACTTTTTTTATATAGTCCTCTCATGTTGTGCAGGGACATTTCTAAACACGTGCCATTACTATAGACACCCAGCAGGTGTGATATTTAAAGGAATTTTTTGTTTCACTTTAAGCATCATTAAAATGGCTGCTCCGCAAAAAACTGCCGTTTTCCAACATTTAATTGAATTTTGGTCTTTAAAACGACCGTTTTTGAATTCGAACGTTCGGGTCCCATAGACTTCAATGGGGTTCGAAATATTCGTGCAAACCCGCGGTCTGTTCGAACGTTCTGGTGCGAACCGAACGCGGGGGTGTTCGGCTCATCCCTATCTACCACATATAGACTCCAACGACCCAGAAGATGTGGAAACTATTGTGTCAGACACAGAGGATGCTGTTGCCTCTCAGGACCTTGAAGTAGATAATGTTCTTCCTAACTCCTCAACACCGGAAGAACCCAGAGAAAAGAGAGCTATCCATCCTCCAAAGAGACTGACATATAGACAATTGGGAGAGTGTTCTGAAGAGACTGTTTTCATCTCCAAAAGATATAATGCTTTAAGTGATCATCCAGCTGCTAATTTAGTGGAGGTCAACCCCTGCTCACCCCCTGACACATCTGAATCGAATGCCCATATGTTTGCAAACAGTGGACAGGGTTGCTTGCCCATACCCGATGAATAGTGGGAGGATCCCCTGTCCACTCTATGTCAGTCGATGAATTGTTTTGCTTTGAGTAATGCTAGGAATAATGCACAGAGTTTATTTCCTTGCATGTCCTAACAATCCTTTTCTCTGCCTGTATCTTTTTTTTTTTTCCAAAACATTTTATTGGGATTATAGGCAGAAACATGCAATACATAAGGTATGAGATATCAATTTCAAAGGATAAGTAGAAACAATAGTAGTAAAAACAGGCAAATGTGGGATACATCTATACATCAAATACATCAAAGCTTGGGTGGGGACAAGGAATTGTCTCGATCCACAAGTAGAATCTGACCAATTTACGGAAACTGTATGATGCTAATTAAGTAGGAAGGGCAGAAAGGCAAGGGAGGGGAAAGAAAAGAGAGGGGGAGAAAGGAGGCCAGGGGGCATTGAGGATAGGGGAGAAAGGAGTGGGAGTGACGGAGGGGGGAGGGGAGTGGCCAATGAGAAGAAAAACAAGACACCAAGTACATAATACGCAGCATAGAGAACATAGGGAGCAAGAGGAGCCTTAATCACTGTGTGGGGATAGGGTTCCTGGTTCAACCAGAATTTACCGTTCACAGGGCCGGAGGTGGTGGCAGAATCAAGATTGTGGGGTACTTGACTATGCCGGTGATCCAGTATGGAGAGAAAAGACAAAGGGTGAGGACATCAGGGCTTGTTGCTCAGCCCCAGACTGGCTAAATCTAATAAAGGCGTCCCACTTCTCTTCAAACTTATCCTTTGATTGCGTTGGGAAGGACCAAAGGTCTAGGTTCTCTTTGTACAGCAAGGACTTCAAGTGACTTATTGTTTCAGCCAACGAGGGGGGGGAGTAGCGGATATCCAGTGGTTGAAGATGGTCCTGCGGGCCATCAGGAGCAGGAGGAGGATCCAGTGTTTAGTACCTTGGGGGAGTATGATGAATTCCTCGTCCGAGGCAAGGCATTGGGGAGGGGATCCAAACAGCAGGAGGCGAGGGTCCTTTCTCAGGGGGTGCTTTGTCACATCTTGTGCATATCGGAGAATTGAGGCCCAAAAGGTATCAATGGGAGGGCAGGTCCAAAGTCGGTGCAGCAAAGTGGGCCTGTGGGTTAGGCACCAAGGGCAAGCAGGGCCGATATCTGTAGATTTTGTTGTGGAAACTGGATAGTAGGCCCTGTGCATTAACTTAAATTGCGATTCTCTCCACACTTCACAGGGGGTGATAGACCTTGTGAACCTATAGCCTCTTATGATATCCTCCACTTCGATCTGGTCCGGCAGGTCTCTGGTCCAGGAGGCCATGGAGGTGTATTGTAGGGGTTTGACAAACTCTAGGGATAGTGGTCGGTATATGTCCGAAATAGAGTACTGTACTTCTTCTCTGCAATGAGCCTGTCTATGAAGGAGGATTGAAATCTAATAGTCTTGTTTGGGCAAAGTTTGTTGACAAAGTCTACATACTGCAAGATCGGATAATAGTGGGCAGGAGGCAGAGTGTACTCCCTCGCGAGTTGAGCAAAGGATTTGGATTTGCCAGCTGAGATTTGGAATAAAGAGCACACATTGACTAGGCCCTTGTCCTTCCACTTTGAGAAGGGCTCATATTGAAGGCTAGGCGTGAACGCGGGATTACCACAAATTGGGAGGTGTCTAGAAATGTGAGGGGACAGGCCTAGTTTTTTCCTTACTTCCCTCCATGCCACAATGGTGTCACGAAAGAGCAGATTCTGCTTGATGGGGTTGGACAATTTTTGAAGCGATCTGTGGAGGAGAGCTGCTAGGTCCAGGGGACCGACTATTAGTAGACATGTGCAATTTTTTTCGTTACGAATACGTTTTCCGTCATTATTCGTTATTTTCGTTGATTCGTTAACCTACGAATAAACGAATGGTTTAGCGCAAATAATAACGAATAACGATAATTCCAAAAATAACGAATATGGAAAACTACGAAGATACGAAACTACTAAATGTAAAAGAACAACACAACGAAAGAAAAAAGAAACGAAAACATAGAAATAACGAAAACACCGAACACAAAAAAAAAAATCATAATTACGAAAAATAAACGAAAATGCAAACTTACTAATATTTGAAGAACGAAAAGAAAACAACCGAAATGCCGAACAAAGAATAAAAAACGAAAAGCAAAACTAATGAAAAATAAATTATGAATCTTCGGAAAACGGAAATGAAATAATGTAAATTCACTTTCATTAGTACTGTGACCAATAGCCACTCAGCGCTGTCCCTTCCCCTGAAGAGCTTCTTTCTTATGTGGCTCCTTGACCTTGTGTCTTTATCTGTGTTAGTCAATCGCAGTAAATTACGATGTTTTACAAAATTACGACGAGTAGTGTGTCGAATAAACGTAAAATTTATTTTAACAGAATTACGAATGCAATAAAATCTACAAAAGAACGTTGTTATAATCAAATGAAATTAGACACGAAAATACGAATGATCATAAAGCAACGAAGATTTATTTCTTACGAAAATACAAACGCGGCATTATGGAAAATATAATGTAAATACGAATATCAAAACAACGAAAAATAAACCAACGTAAAAACGAATAAACGAATAAATTCATTGTAAAAATACGAACGAGGCAGAATACAACATTTAACGAAAATACTAATCTCGAATCAACGAAAAATAAACTAACATAAAAAAACGGAAACGGAAAAAAAAGTGTTACGAAAATACTAAAGAGTACGAATACGATAACTAACGTCTTACGAAATTACGACTCATTACGAATCACGATAAACGAACAGAAACGAAACAGAAATAAACGAAAATTTTTGTTGTGCACATGTCTAACTATTAGTGTTGCTCACGAATATTCGCTTTGCGAATATTCGGCTCGAATATGGCATATTCGAGTAATCGCGCAATATCTCGAATATCGCGGTGAATATTCGCAATTCCGAATATTCGGATTTTTCAAAATTTATTTTTAAAACAGATCACATCCTAGTGCTCCCCATCGACGTTTAAAAGCATTGCTGGTATGATTAGAGACCTTGGGCCTGAGTAGCTGCAGCGATCCTTTTATATTATCGAAATATCGCAATGCGAATATGCGACACTAGGCTTATTGCGCGATCATTATATATTGCCGAAAAATCGCAATGCGATTATGAGACAGTAGCGATATCGCGCGATTATCTTTTCTTCCGCCTCAGAGCGATTATTTCAGTTTCATTATTAAAACAGATCACATCCTAGTGATCTCCTTCGACGTCTAAAAGCATTGCTGTTATTATTAGAGACCTTGGTCCGAGTAGCTGACGCGATTTTTTTATATTGCCGAATATTCGCAATGCGAATATTCGGCAATAGGAATATTGCGCGATTATTTACTCCGCCCTTCTGCATCAGAGCCAATCAGAGTTCTCCTTCCACACTCGTCATAGGTTAGCAACCAATAGGAACCTGCCTGTATGGGTATTATATAAGGTCACTCCCAGCAGCATTTCATTGCAGATCCAGAACTTGGCTATAGAGTGTGGAGACTGTGTCTGTGTTGCTGGTATTTTGCATCTTGCATCATCATCAGCATTGTCTTTTATGGTTGCTATTTGCTACAGTACTTACTGATTCCAGTGGATATTTTCCAGCTCATAATCCTAAACTGCTTTTTTCAAAGCAATACACCCAAGAGCTTTTTTAAAAGCTAATTTTTGTTTTGTGCTCTGTTGTTCAACTTCTGTTAGTGTAGTAAGTTGCAGCTTAGCTATTGACTGCTTCTTATTGCTTTAATTGCAGATATTCCAGATTTCCTGATTCCTGAAAGGCCCAAGAGCTTTTTTAAAAGCTCATTTTTGTTTTCTGCTGTGTTGTTCAAATTCTGTTAGTGAAGTAAGTTGCAGCTTAGCTATTGACTGCTTCTTATTGATTTAATTGCATATATTCCAGATTTCCTGATTCTTGAAAGGCCCAAGAGCTTTTTTAAAAGCTAATTTTTTTTTTCTGCTTCTGTTAGTGTAGTAAGTTAAGGTGACCAGATTTTTTAAATGAAATCCGGGGACATATTTTTTCTCTACTAGCAATGGCAACAATCAGCGACTCTCTGCCCGTCGCCGCCCGCCTCACAGCCTCTCAAGTCTTAGGCCGCGTCCACGCGATCAGACCGGTCTGATGAAACTGGTCCGACGGATGGTCTGATGTGCGTACACACCATCGGACCACAAATCCGATCAGACCTGACGTAGAACACAACAACATGATGAAAAAACTAAGTTCAATGTTTCCAAGCATGCGTCGAATTGATTCTGAGCATGTGCAGGTTTTTGTGTACTAACCATCGAATCTGTCCGACGGACAGGTGTTCGACGGACAGATTTTAAAGCAAGTTTTAAAACTTTGGTCCGACGGATAACGGTCCGATGGGCCGTACACACCATTGAATTGGTCCGATTAAACTGGTCTTAAGACCAGTTTCATCAGATCTATCTGATCGTGTGTACCTGGCGTTACTCTTCGGGCCCTCGGCTACTACTGGATGGAGAGTGGAGGAAGATCACTCCGCCAAAGAATGGAAAGGAGATAGGCAGGTGGCTGGCCAGGATTTAAGCCAAGGCAGAAGAACATGCGAGCGAAGCTGAATGGGCATGCACCCGAAACTGAAGAAATATTCCCTCCGCTCCGACCAGCACATCATCATTAGAAAGGGGCACAGATAATGGGAAAAATACAACCCCCCTATGCTAGTAGGCACGGCGGATCTGGGGTGTGTAATTCAGATTTTTTTTATTTTAATTCTGCACTGACTTTCTTTAAAATTGCTCCTGTCCCCTATTAAATCCAATCTGGGGACAAAACCAGGGACAGACTTGGTCTGGGGACAGTGTCCTCAATCAGGGGACTGTCCCCTGAAACTGGGGATGTCTGGTCACCCTATAGTAAGTTGCAGCTTAGCTATTGACTGCTTCTTATTGATTTAATTGCAGATATTCCAGATTTCCTGATTCTTTAAAGGCCCAAGAGCTTTTTTAAAAGCTCATTTTTGTTTTCTGCTGTGTTGTTCAACTTCTGTTAGTGTAGTAAGTTGCAGCTTAGCTATTGACTGCTTCTTATTGATTTAATTGCAGATTTTCCTGCTTCCTGAAAGGCCCAAGAGCTTTTTTAAAAGCTAGGTTTTGTGTTGTTCATTTTAGTTAGATTTCTGTATAGTAAGTGTACATACTGTTGGTGTACATTTATTGCAGCTATCTTACTTTAGTGTGTGTTTAGTGTCTGTGTTCTGTGTTTAAAAAAAAAAAAAAAAAGTTATTAGTTAGTGTTTCTTTATTTTTATTTTTTTTTGTAGTTGTAGTCCTTGTCAGTTAGTGTTTTAAAAAAAAAAAAGTAGCCTTAGTTTATAGTCATATACGTTTGTGTAAGCAGTTAGTGTTTGTTGAGTGCATTTCTTTTTATTTTTTGTAGTTCTTGTCTTTGGTGTACTAGTTTTATTATAGTTTAGTAGCTGTCTGTGTACGTCTTTGTCTGCGTGCCTGTCTTTTAAAAAAACACCAAAAAAACATTTTACACACATTTCCCTCCCCCAATAAAGTTTACCCCCCCACACACACACATCAGCAATTATGAGCGGCATCCGTGGCCGTGGCAGCAGGGGTAGGGGAGTTACTCCCAGTGCTGGGTCGCTGCCAGCACGGGGTACCTCTCATGCCCCTACTATTGCTAGAGGATCGGGTGGAAGGGGAGTCCGCCTCATGCGTGATTTTTTTGCATCTGGCAGCCGCCCGATATTGCCATCTCAGGCTCAAGGAGTGGTGGACTACATGGGGCACAGCAGTGCCACTGAGTCGTCGGTCCCGACTCCCAGTAGTTCCACTATTACACCGTTGCCTGTAGTACCCCCCCCCCCGCCCCCAAGAGTCCAGCATCTTACTGTTCGACAGCGACAGTGAGAGGGATGTCTTGGTGGAGGCCATGCATCGGGCAGAGCTCCCGCTCTGTCCTGATGGTCAGGACCTTTTTGAAGGGATGGACGATGAGTATGGGATACCTGCCGTCAGTATCCCAGAGACATCCCTTCAAAGTGGTGGTGCTGTTTTGGTGCAGGAAACATCAGCACCTAGTCAGACCCAGGCGTGGGTGAGGGAACAGCGGAGCCAGGCTATCGGCTCCATGTCAGCTGGTTCCCTCATACCACAACATCACAGCCCTTGGTCTGACATCTCTGGGGGCGAGGAGGGTGACCCATCATGGTTGCCATCTGTCTCGTCGGCTCACTGCGACAGTGACGACGGGGAAGGTAGGCACCCTGTGGAAACGGTGCGCCAGGTCACCACCAGGGAGACCAGCGTCAGGGTCTCCACTGGAGATGGCAGCAGGAGGTGTCAGCAGCAGCAGCAGCAGCAGCAGCAGCAGGCAGCTCCACCTGTGCGTACCGAGTCCCAGCAGGTGCAAGTCAGCGTTACCCCATCTGACGGGAGGGTGACGCTGAAGTCACCTGTCTGGGCCTACTTCACCCTGGTGGCAGACAACCCTCTAGTGGCCATCTGCCGGATCTGTTCAGTCAGGGTGAAGAGAGGGAGGCATTTGGCTCGGGTGGGTACCACAGCCCTGAACCAGCACCTGAGGATAAATCACTGGCGGGTGCATGACGAGATGAAGCGTGGTGGTGGTAGCAGCGCCACCACCACAAGTGAGCAGGGTACAGCAGCCCCTGCCACAGCTTCATCTCTTCCCAGCAGGTCATGCCCCCCCGCTCCCTCTAGTAGTGGTACTGGTACCGGCAACCAGACCTCTACTTTGACAGCACCCTCCGCGTCCGTGTCCCGCACTGCCGTCCGGCGCCAGGCGACTATTTCAGACGCCTTTGAACGCAACACTCCCTTCTCCACCGGAGACCGACGTGTGCGTTCCCTCAATGGGCTCCTGGCAAGGGTTATTGCCCAACATCTTCTGCCCTTCAATATCGTGGACAGCAACCCCTTCAGACAGATGTTGGAGCAGGCCCAACCCCAATGGCGTGTCCCCAGCCGCCATTTCTTTGCCAGGACTGGTGTCCCTGCCCTACACCAGCACATTGTGAAGAATGTAACCCTGTCGCTGGATCACGCTGTCAGCGACAGGGTGCATCTGACAATGGATGGCTGGACCAGCAGGCATGGGCAGGGGCGCTACATAAGCTTTACTGCCCATTGGGTTTCCCTCCAAGGCGCCGGGGAGGGATCGGCGGCAACAGATTTTGTGGTGCCGCCCCGGGGTGTCCAGGGGAGAACTGCTGGTCTCCGTCAAGCCTCTGTCTCCGCAGCTGCTGAGCCTCCCAGCAAGCGCCCCCGTAGCTACTCAGGTGTGGTGCACGTGCGCTGTCAGGCCGTGCTCCAGCTTGTTAGCTTAGGGGACCGGAGACACACTGGACAAGAAGTGCTGACCGCACTTCAGGCTCAGGTCCAGAAGTGGCTGACACCCCGAAGGCTCCAGGCAGGTATGGTTGTCTGTGATAACGGCAGCAACCTACTCTCCGCCCTTCAGGCTGGCAGTCTGACTCACGTGCCCTGTCTGGCACATGTCCTCAACCTAGTGGTGCAGAAGTTCATGCGCACCTATCCTGGGTTGAGTGACATTGTGCTAAGGGTGCGTAGGATTGCCAGCCACTTCAGGCGCTCCCCAACCGCTACCGCGTCCCTGTCCAAGTGGCAGCGGGTCAACAGGCTGCCCCCTCACAGGCTGATTGTGGACAGTGTAACGCGGTGGAACTCCACCCTCTAAATGCTGGAGAGGTTGTGGGAGCAGCGAAGGGCGGTGAGGCAGTACCTGCTGGAGCAACCCACTGCCGGCCCAGCATCAACACTCCCGTACCTCACCTGTGCGGAGTGGGGGCAGATACACCAGGTCTGCCAGGTGTTGGGCCCTTTTGAGCAGGCGACCAAGATGGTCAGCAGGGAGCATGTCGGCCTTAATGACGCGCTCCCTATAGTGTTCGTGCTGGAGAGGACACTAGATCGCCTGCTCCAAGCTGGGGAGAGTGCCTTGGTGGAGCAGGAGGAGGCAGCACTGCTCCACCGAGACCAGGGCCAGGACGAGGAGGAGGAGGAGGAGGATGATGATGATGAGGACGAGGTTGCTGGTGTCGTCCTGGAGTCAGGGCCTGGCCAGGAGGGACAGCAGGTGTTGGGGGCACCGATAGTCCGGGGGTTGGGCATCTCTGAGCGTGATCAGCAGCGCCTCAGGGAAGAAGAGTCTGACCTCATTGACCTGGGCAGCAGTGAGGAGTCACAGCGGGCTGCGCTCTTCCCCATGGCTGCCCACATGCTGAGATGCCTCAGGAGGGACCCCCGGGTTAAGACCATCAAGGGCAGGGATGATTATTGGATGGCCACCCTTTTGGATCCCAGGTGCAAGGGGAAAGTGGAGCAGTTCATCCCAGCCAGTCGGAGGCAGCGCCGGATGGAGAAACTGCGGGCAGGCATTGTCAGCCGGTTGGAGCAGGCAACTCCCCGGCCTCCAGTTGTCACCCCTCATCTCACCCAGCAGGTGTCTGCACCCAGCAGCAGCCGAGCAGGGGACCTAATGGAAGAGATGAGGATGTTCTTCCAATCGGATCAACCCAGTACCAGCAGCAGCAGAAGCAGTCACCACCAGCGTCTGGCCCACATGGTGGCAGATTACATGGCGTCCGCCGGTGCTTCGGAGAGTATGAATACCGACGACCCCATGGAGTACTGGGTTGCCAGATTGGACACCTGCCGCGAGCTCGCTCAGTATGCGCTGGAGCTATTGTCTTGCCCCCCCTCCAGCGTACTATCTGAGCGGACATTCAGCGCGGCAGGTGGGGTGGTCACGGACAAGAGGACCCGTCTGTCCACAGACTCCGTGGACAGACTCACATTCATAAAGATGAATGAGTCCTGGATCGGCGGTGACTTTCTGGCACCCGCCGTCGGTTCAGGGCGCTGAAGGGTCCCTTGTCATGCATTCCCTGATCTATTTACAGTGCTGAAAAAAATTATTTGAACACCTGAGTAAATCAATGTAAATATTTGGTAGAGTAGGCTGTGTTTGCAATTACACCGGTCAAACCTTTCTTGTAGTTTTTCACCAGCTTTGCACACACTGTAGGAGGGATATTTGACCCACTCCTCCACACAGATCTTCTCTACATGAGTCAGTTTTCTGGGCTATCGCTGTGAAAACCGGAGTTTGAGCTCCCTCCAAAAATTCTCTATTGGGTTTAGGTCTGGAGACTGGCTAGGCCACGCCAGAACCTTGATATGCTCCTTACAGAGCCACTCCTTGGTTATCCTGGCTGTGTGCTTTGGGTCATTATCATGTTGGAAGACCCAGCCTCGACCCATCTTCAAAGCTCTAACTGAGGGAAAGAGGTTGTTGCCCAAAATCTCGCAATACATGGCCCCGGACATCCTCTCCTTAATATAGAGCAGTAACCCTGTCCCATGTGCACAAAAACACCCCCAAAGCATGATGCTACCACACCCATGCTTCACAGTAGGGATGGCGTTCTTGGCATGGTACTCATCATTCTTCTTCCTCCAAACACGGTTAGTGGAATTATGACCAAAAAGTTATATTATGGTCTCATCTGACCACATGACTTTCTCCCATCAGTCCTCTGCATCAGTGAAGACACCTATGTCACAAGTTATTTGCCACTCTATACTACTATTACCACTGCTGCTGCTGCTGCTGTTCATGGCTGCTCTTTCCCGAGTCATTTCACACTATATTGTCTACTGCTACTAATACTGCTGCTGCTCACGACACCTATGTCACTAGTTATTTGACACTATGGACTACTATGGTCACTACTGACGCTGTAAAGTCCTGCCCACGTGTTTAGATGTACTATGTCTGCAGTCTCTGACCATCTCCTGTACTATGTCTGCAGTCTATGACAATCTCCTGTACTATGTCTGCAGTCTCTGACAATCTCCTGTACTATGTCTGCAGTCTGACCATCTCATGTACTATGTCTGCAGTCTGACCATCTCCTGTACTATGTCTGCAGTCTGACCATCTCCTGTACTATGTCTGCAGTCTATGACAATCTCCTGTACTATGTCTGCAGTCTATGACAATCTCCTGTACTATGTCTGCAGTCTATGACAATCTCCTGTACTATGTCTGCAGTCTATGACAATCTCCTGTACTATGTCTGCAGTCTGACCATCTCCTGTACTATGTCTGCAGTCTGACCATCTCCTGTACTATGTCTGCAGTCTGACCATCTCATGTACTATGTCTGCAGTCTGACCATCTCCTGTACTATGTCTGCAGTCTGACCATCTCCTGTACTATGTCTGCAGTCTGACCATCTAATGTACTATGTCTGCAGTCTCTGACAATCTCCTGTACTATGTCTGCAGTCTATGACAATCTCCTGTACTATGTCTGCAGTCTGACCATCTCATGTACTATGTCTGCAGTCTCTGAGCATCTCCTGTACTATGTCTGCAGTCTGACCATCTCCTGTACTATGTCTGCAGTCTGACCATCTCATGTACTAGGTCTGCAGTCTGACCATCTCATGTACTAGGTCTGCAGTCTGACCATCTCCTGTACTATGTCTGCAGTCTATGACAATCTCCTGTACTATGTCTGCAGTCTCTGACAATCTCCTGTACTATGTCTGCAGTCTGACCATCTCCTGTACTATGTCTGCAGTCTGACCATCTCATGTACTATGTCTGCAGTCTCTGACAATATCCTGTACTATGTCTGCAGTCTATGACAATCTCCTGTACTATGTCTGCAGTCTATGACAATCTCCTGTACTATGTCTGCAGTCTGACCATGTCATGTACTATGTCTGCAGTCTGACCATCTCTTGTACTATGTCTGCAGTCTGACCATCTCCTGTACTATGTCTGCAGTCTGACCATCTCCTGTACTATGTCTGCAGTCTGACCATCTCATGTACTATGTCTGCAGTCTCTGACAATCTCCTGTACTATGTCTGCAGTCTATGACAATCTCCTGTACTATGTCTGCAGTCTATGACAATCTCCTGTACTATGTCTGCAGTCTGACCATGTCATGTACTATGTCTGCAGTCTGACCATCTCCTGTACTATGTCTGCAGTCTGACCATCTCCTGTACTATGTCTGCAGTCTATGACAATCTCCTGTACTATGTCTGCAGTCTATGACAATCTCCTGTACTATGTCTGCAGTCTCTGACCATCTCCTGTACTATGTCTGCAGTCTCTGACCATCTCCTGTACTATGTCTGCAGTCTGACCATCTCCTGTACTATGTCTGCAGTCTCTGACAATCTCCTGTACTATGTCTGCAGTCTCTGACCATCTCCTGTACTATGTCTGCAGTCTGACCATCTCCTGTACTATGTCTGCAGTCTATGACAATCTCCTGTACTATGTCTGCAGTCTGACCATCTCCTGTACTATGTCTGCAGTCTGACCATCTCCTGTACTATGTCTGCAGTCTATGACAATCTCCTGTACTATGTCTGCAGTCTATGACAATCTCCTGTACTATGTCTGCAGTCTGACCATGTCATGTACTATGTCTGCAGTCTGACCATCTCCTGTACTATGTCTGCAGTCTGACCATCTCCTGTACTATGTCTGCAGTCTATGACAATCTCCTGTACTATGTCTGCAGTCTATGACAATCTCCTGTACTATGTCTGCAGTCTGACCATGTCATGTACTATGTCTGCAGTCTGACCATCTCCTGTACTATGTCTGCAGTCTGACCATCTCCTGTACTATGTCTGCAGTCTATGACAATCTCCTGTACTATGTCTGCAGTCTATGACAATCTCCTGTACTATGTCTGCAGTCTGACCATCTCCTGTACTATGTCTGCAGTCTATGACAATCTCCTGTACTATGTCTGCAGTCTATGACAATCTCCTGTACTATGTCTGCAGTCTGACCATCTCCTGTACTATGTCTGCAGTCTCTGACCATCTCCTGTACTATGTCTGCAGTCTGACCATCTCCTGTACTATGTCTGCAGTCTGACCATCTCCTGTACTATGTCTGCAGTCTATGACAATCTCCTGTACTATGTCTGCAGTCTATGACAATCTCCTGTACTATGTCTGCAGTCTGACCATCTCCTGTACTATGTCTGCAGTCTATGACAATCTCCTGTACTATGTCTGCAGTCTGACCATGTCATGTACTATGTCTGCAGTCTGACCATCTCCTGTACTATGTCTGCAGTCTGACCATCTCCTGTACTATGTCTGCAGTCTATGACAATCTCCTGTACTATGTCTGCAGTCTATGACAATCTCCTGTACTATGTCTGCAGTCTGACCATCTCCTGTACTATGTCTGCAGTCTATGACAATCTCCTGTACTATGTCTGCAGTCTGACCATGTCATGTACTATGTCTGCAGTCTGACCATCTCCTGTACTATGTCTGCAGTCTGACCATCTCCTGTACTATGTCTGCAGTCTATGACAATCTCCTGTACTATGTCTGCAGTCTATGACAATCTCCTGTACTATGTCTGCAGTCTGACCATCTCCTGTACTATGTCTGCAGTCTATGACAATCTCCTGTACTATGTCTGCAGTCTATGACAATCTCCTGTACTATGTCTGCAGTCTGACCATCTCCTGTACTATGTCTGCAGTCTCTGACAATCTCCTGTACTATGTCTGCAGTCTCTGACAATCTCATGTACTATGTCTGCAGTCTCTGACAATCTCCTGTACTATGTCTGCAGTCTATGACAATCTCCTGTACTATGTCTGCAGTCTATGACAATCTCCTGTACTATGTCTGCAGTCTGACCATCTCATGTACTATGTCTGCAGTCTGACCATCTCATGTACTATGTCTGCAGTCTGACCATCTCCTGTACTATGTCTGCAGTCTGACCATCTCCTGTACTATGTCTGCAGTCTGACCATCTCCTGTACTATGTCTGCAGTCTATGACAATCTCCTGTACTATGTCTGCAGTCTGACCATCTCCTGTACTATGTCTGCAGTCTATGACAATCTCCTGTACTATGTCTGCAGTCTGACCATCTCCTGTACTATGTCTGCAGTCTGACCATCTCATGTACTATGTCTGCAGTCTCTGACAATCTCCTGTACTATGTCTGCAGTCTATGACAATCTCCTGTACTATGTCTGCAGTCTATGACTATCTCCTGTACTATGTCTGCAGTCTATGACAATCTCCTGTACTATGTCTGCAGTCTGACCATCTCATGTACTATGTCTGCAGTCTGACCATCTCATGTACTATGTCTGCAGTCTCCGACAATCTCCTGTACTATGTCTGCAGTCTATGACAATCTCCTGTAGTATGTCTGCAGTCTATGACAATCTCCTGTACTATGTCTGCAGTCTCTGACAATCTCCTGTACTATGTCTGCAGTCTATGACAATCTCCTGTACTATGTCTGCAGTCTATGACAATCTCCTGTACTATGTCTGCAGTCTGACCATCTCCTGTACTATGTCTGCAGTCTCTGACAATCTCCTGTACTATGTCTGCAGTCTATGACAATCTCCTGTACTATGTCTGCAGTCTATGACAATCTCCTGTACTATGTCTGCAGTCTGACCATCTCCTGTACTATGTCTGCAGTCTCTGACAATCTCCTGTACTATGTCTGCAGTCTCTGACAATCTCCTGTACTATGTCTGCAGTCTCTGACCATCTCCTGTACTATGTCTGCAGTCTCTGACCATCTCCTGTACTATGTCTGCAGTCTGACCATCTCCTGTACTATGTCTGCAGTCTCTGACAATCTCCTGTACTATGTCTGCAGTCTCTGACAATCTCCTGTACTATGTCTGCAGTCTGACCATCTCCTGTACTATGTCTGCAGTCTGACCATCTCCTGTACTATGTCTGCAGTCTATGACAATCTCCTGTTACCTAGTCTGCAGTCTGACCATCTCATGTACTATGTCTGCAGTCTGACCATCTCATGTACTATGTCTGCAGTCTATGACAATCTCCTGTACTATGTCTGCAGTCTGACCATCTCCTGTACTATGTCTGCAGTCTGACCATCTCCTGTACTATGTCTGCAGTCTATGACAATCTCCTGTTACCTAGTCTGCAGTCTGACCATCTCATGTACTATGTCTGCAGTCTGACCATCTCATGTACTATGTCTGCAGTCTATGACAATCTCCTGTACTATGTCTGCAGTCTGACCATCTCCTGTACTATGTCTGCAGTCTGACCATCTCCTGTACTATGTCTGCAGTCTATGACAATCTCCTGTTACCTAGTCTGCAGTCTGACCATCTCATGTACTATGTCTGCAGTCTATGACAATCTCCTGTACTATGTCTGCAGTCTGACCATATCATGTACTATGTCTGCAGTCTCTGACAATCTCCTGTACTATGTCTGCAGTCTGACAATCTCCTGTACTATGTCTGCAGTCTCTGACAATCTCTTGTACTATGTCTGCAGTCTCTGATAATCTCCTTTAGTATTTTGGGGGGAGAGCCATGCGCACTTGCGCTGCAATCGTGATGCATCGTGATGCATCGCGGAATCAAATCGAATCGTGGACTTGATAATCGAAATTGCATCGAATCGTGAGACGGGTGAAGATGCGCAGCCCTAGTTTTTATGGTGCAGTTTTGATGGGCTAGTTTTTGATGGAAAAGTTTTTGAATGGGGCAATGGACCGAACTGGATTGACACACGGTTGGATCACATTTACATCTCTAGGGGCACCGTCTCCAGTCAGTAGTATTGGTGGAGGCAAGACCACGCCCCACAATTTACCCTGAAATTGTATCTTTTCTAGTTACATTACATTTTAATACTACTGCTGCTGCCTCCATGCTGAGTAATGCTTCATGACCTCTCTGGCACAGCGGATCCACCAACAGCCTCCGCTACAAGCTATCAGACCGGATCGTAACAGCAAGTGTAACTAAAACAATGAACTTTATGTTAAACCCTGATTTGCGGCCTTTATACTGCAACCATTATACTGCAACCATTAGCCTGTATGCAAGAGCAAATCTGCACTCTCTCTCTCTTTCTTGCTCTCTCTCTCTATATCTATATATAGATCAATTTTTGCTTTTGTTATGTTCATTTTTCAACAGTTTAGTTTGTGTTCGTCGTGACTTTGTCTGTGTACTTTAGTTTGTCCTAGTTTTGTGTTAAATAAAATTATGGTATAAAATGATTTTGCTTATGATGAAGTTAGATGTGTTGATTTTGATGTGTTAGATGTGAAGTTAGATTTGTTGCAAAACCTAAAAATCTATCTCAAAAACAAAGGAAACATTTAAAAAAAATAAAACTTTTTATTACACAAATTACAACTGAAGGTACGTTTTAATGCGCTTCAGCGTTTCTTGCTGTTTAGAAAAAAGTATGGCCTTTTCGTTCTCCAGCTGCTTGCTCTGTTTCTGAAGATATTCGACTTGCCTCGCAATCGCACAAATCCTCTCATCGATTTTTGTCTGAGCTACCTGATAACCCTCCAATTCTTTTGTAGCTGTTAGGATATAAGAAAAAAATATTTGTTTTCAAAGACCCTTAACAAATACGTAAAATATTTCTGTTGCTTATTAATCAATCATTATCATGTCTATACACTTGTTATGTGTCTAGCACAGACCGGGAGTGCAGAATTATTAGGCAAATGAGTAATTGGATCACATCATCCTCTTTATGCATGTTGTCTCACTCCAAGCTGTGTAGGCTCGAAAGCCTACTACCAAATAGGCATATTAGGTAATGTACAACTCTGTAATGAGAAGGTGTGTGGTCTAATGACATCAACACTCTATATCAGGTGTGCATAATTATTAGTCAACTTCCTTTCCTTTGGGAAAATGGGTCAAAAGAAGGACTTGACAGTCTCTGAAAAGTAAAAAATAGAGAGGTATCTAGCAGAGGAATGCGCACTCTTAAAATTGAAAAGCTTCTGAAGCGTGATCATCGAACAATCAAGCATTTCATTCAAAATAGTCAACAGGGTCGCAAGAAGCGTGTGGAAATACCAAGGCGCAAAATAACTGCCCATGAACTGAGAAAAGTCAAGCGTGCAGCTGCCAAGATGCCACTTGCCACCAGTTTGGCCATATTTCAGAGCTGCAACATCACTGGAGTGCCCAAAAGCACAAGGTGTGCAATACTCAGAGACATGGCCAAGGTAAGAAAGGCTGTAAGACGACCACCACTGAAAAAGACACAAAAGCTGAAACGTCAAGAATGGGCCAAGAAATATCTCAGGAATGATTTTTCTACCGTTGTATGGACTGCTGAAATGAGAGTGAGTCTTGATGGACCAAAGGAATGGGCCAGTGGCTGGATTGGTAAAGGGCAGATAGCTCCAGTCCGACTCAGACGCCAGCAAGGTGGAGGTGGAGTACTGGTTTGTGCTGGTATCATCAAAGATGAGCTTGTGGGGCCTTTTGGGGTTGAGGATGGAGTGAAGCTCAACTCCCAGTCCTACTGCCAGTTTCTGGAAGACCCCTTCATCAAGCAGTGGTACAGGAAGAAGTCTGCATCGTTCAAGAAAAACATGATTTTCATGCAGGACAATGCTCCAGCACACGCATCCAAGTACTCCACAGCGTGCCTGGCAAGAAAGTTTATTAAAGAAAAAAAAATAATGACATGGCCTCCTTGTTCACCTGATCTGAACCCCATTGAGAACCTGTGATCCATCATCAAATGTGAGATTTACAAGGAGGGAAAAGAGTACACCTCTCTGAACATTGTCTGGGAGGCTGCGGTTGCTGCTGCACGCAATGTTGATGGTGAACAGATCAAAACACTGACAGAATCCATGGATGGCAGGCTTTTGAGTGTCCTTGCAAAGAAAGGTGGCTATATTGGTCACTGATTTGTTTTTGAATGTCAGAAATGTATATTTGGGAATGTTGAGATGTTATATTGGTTTCACTGTTAAAAATAAATAATTGAAATGGGTATATATTTTTTTTTTTTTGTTAGGTTGCCTAATAATTCAGCACAGTAATAGTACTCACCTGCACACACAGATATCCCCCTAAAATAGCTAACACTAAAAATAAAAATAAACACTACTTCCAAAAATATTCAGCTTTGATATTATTGAGTTTTTGAGGTTCATTGAGAACATGGTTGTTGTTCAATAATACAATGAATCCTCAAAAATACAACTTGCCTAATAATTCTGCACTACCTGAATACTTCTATCATAAATACCATTTTATGGTTCTGCAATCTGACGGTTGCGCTTTATATGTTGTCCATTTTTATATCTACATTTTATTGTTGAAATGTTATTAATCTTTGTGCACATATTTACCTTCCTGAACGAGGCTTAATGGACCTCCAGTTTGAGGCACCTCCACCTCTCCAGCGACCAGCATGCAGATATCTCCTATGTCGGGACTATTTGGGGGGGGACATCCTCCACAACAGGAGCTGTGGCTGGCGATTGGGAGGTCCCTGGCTGATCCTCCTCATCCCTCTCCTCCTCTGCCTCATCCTCCTCTGGCACATCCTCCTCTTCTTCCTCCTCATCAGCGTCCTGGCGCATTTTGCGCTTGTTGCGCACAGCTGGTAGCGGAGCTTCTAGAATAACACAATGTTCATATATTAGAAAAATATTTTCTAATGACGTATGCAAATTCGGTGTACTCTGCTGTATTGTATATGAATACAAATTAATTTATATAGACAGTTAACCAATGGGAAATGTTATATTAAAGGGTCTTGTGGGCACTACAGGGGACTGAGCGTGAGCTGGTCTGCCACCATGGTAAAATGAGCTGTTTTTGTCTCCTTTGTTTTGTTCAGACGATATCATGTTAAAAAAAAAGGGCCTGATGGATCACACGGGATTACTATGATAACCCCACGCCTAACACAGGAATTGAGTGGGAATCTATATATATAAAACTCAAAGTGTCTGTATGTATGTATGTACCAGCATCACGTCCAAACGGCGAAAGATATTTACATGAAACTTGGCACACAGGTTACTTATATGTCAGCCACATAAACATAGGATAGGTGATTTAAGCCTTACCCTCCCCCATTTGCCATGGTCGGGGTTTTTCTTTAAATTCCCATCCCTTCAACTCTATGGGAAATACATGTCACTTCATAACAGCTGTAGATATTTCGATAACACTTGGTCACATGTTACCAGAGCTTTTTTTCTCAGAAAATAGGTGCAGGAACTCAACCACGACCCGTTCAGATTTCACAAACAGTAGAAGGGTCTTAAAGGGGCATTAAATACCAGAATTGCATTACATACAGTGTGCAGAGTTCAGGCAGTCACTTGTAAACACAGAAACCAGACTTCTGTGTTCACAAGTGATTGTGGTGAGCGGGCACCAAAGGGTCTGAGCCAAAGGTGGTGGAACTGAGTTCCACCAAGTTCCCCCAGAAAAAAAGCCCTGCATGTTACTTACACGTCCACTTAAAGCATAGGATTGTTAATTTATCCATTAACTACCCCCATTTGTGATGGTCGTGGTTTTTGTTTAAAGTCCCATGCAAAGCAATGGGAAATGTATGTTCCCACATAACTTCTGTGTTGCTGTCTGCTGTCCCATGTCTTTTTTTCAACAGTACTATGAATACCTTGGCTGGTGGTGATATATGTTACCACAACATGGCGTCTGGGTTAACAACATCTGCCCTTACATTAATTACATATGACCTTAAATAACTGTCAACAAAGGAGCTGCGGTGGGTCAACGCGATTGCTACTGCGCTGACAAGCCATTCACCTCTGCAGCTAGGGGTTCTGATCCCGCTCTCGGCTACATGTTAATTGAGTTTGTTGTTCTCAGCCCGGCCTCCGGTGGGAGTGCTATGCGAGGTAAGCCTGCGCTTAGTACGCCTACCCCCCTCCCACAAAAACCACCACACTTACACACGCACTCGAAATTGGGTTAACATGCGCGCACTCTGGCCACGCGGTCTCTAAAAAGAGAGGCGAAGGACTAACGGGGCTGTTTGAGCGGGCAAATCCTCTCACTACCTTATAGGGAGTCCCTCTGCCACGTTGGGCTTCAAAGCGGAGCAGGTAGGACGGGCTGTATGTGAGAACCCCCTCTCACACGCCATTGTCACCAGGGGCATGGAGAAAGGTGGCATATTGCCTCTGGGGGAGGCCTGTCTACTCCCAAATCCTGCAGTCCGTCTCCTCTCTAGAGTACACGCACAAAATACACTATAGAAAAAAAAAACATAACTGTCAGCAATAACTTACCTGGGTGATATCTAGCACGGAGACGCCTGACTCTGACCATATGCCGCCTTTTAAGGTCAGACCATTTTTTCACAATGGCCATGTAATGCGGTGGGCCGCCAGGATGTCCTGGTAATTTCGCAATGACAGACCGCACCACTTCTTTCTTTTCCACCTGCCTCTTCATGAAATCATATTTTGTTTCCAGGAAAGTCTGCAAGATGAAGAACAAAGTATATTATAATACTTTTGTTTAAAGCCTTATGGATATATGACGGAAATCTATGGTATTCAACATTGGGAGCATTCTCGCCTTATTAATCAATGACAGGGTTAACATGACAGATTTTATATCTTGCCATTTTTTAGACATTTAGATGAATTAATTTAGAATAAATAATGGAGTTGATGTTATTTACAAACTACAACTACCAGCATGCTCTGATACACCATGTAGCTCACCGTCACCAGCTGTACAACAATTATACTTTAACTAGGAGCATGGCTGGACAGTTAATGGCTGTTCGGTAATAACGGGGAGTTGTTTTGCAACAGCTGTAGGCTCCGTTTAGGAAACAGTGACGCATAAGCGAGTACCTGCCCGCATATGAAAATGGTGTTCAAACAACACAAGTGAGGTATCGACGCGATCGTTAGAGCGAGAGCAATAATTCTAGCCCTAGAGCTAGTCCTTAGCTGAAAAAATGCAACCTTTTTGCAATCGAGAATTTTTAAGGGTGAAAGTTTGACGCCATGCCACGAGCGGGCACATTTTTTGAGCGTCACATGTTGGGTATCATTTTACTCGGCGTAACTTTATCTTTCACAAAATCTAAAAAAATTGGGCTAAATTTATTGTTGTGTTATTTTCCAATTCAAAAAAAGTTATTTTTTTCCAAAAAAAGAGCGCTTGTAAGACCGCTGCGCAAATACGGTGTGACAAGAAATATTGCAATGATTACCATTTCATTCTCTATGGCAGGGGTCTCCAAAGTACGGCCCGCGGGCCACATCCGGCCCGCCAGGCCATTTCCTCCGGCACGCAGCTGGAGTCACTGGTGCAGCGCAGGTCCCGCAATCTCTCCCGGCGTCTCACTGTGTTTGTGTTGGCTGCTGGGTCCACGGGCATCCTAGCAGCCAATGATTTGTTTTAGACCCGTTGCCACACCGCCCTGCTCCGCCTCCTGCCTCGCTGTTAACCAGTAACGAGTGTGTATTAAGGCGGGGCGGGAGTCGGGAAGTGCAGCAGGTCTGAACAGCCAGTGTGTGTAATGTCTGACGCGCTGGTAAAGTACACATGCATGGAGGAGGGAGGGGGGCTGATGCGAGATGATTACTGTACACTACTATGGAGGGTGGCTGAATGGCTCTGATATGGTACAAACATCCGGTGCTGATAATTCTGATGGGGACACAAGTGGGAGGTGCTCTAATGGGGATACAAGTGACAAGTAGGGGGTGGTGCTCTTATGGGGACACCAGTGGGGGGGTTCTCTAATGGGGACACCAGTGGGGGGTTCTCTAATGGGGACACCAGTGGGGGGGTGCTCTTATGGGGACACCAGTGGAGGGGGGTTTAATGGGGACAACAGTAGGGGGTGCCCTAATGGGGACACAGATGTGTGGGGAGACTATTGGGCCCACAGATGTATGGAGACACCAATGTGGGGACACAGATGTATGAGGAGACTGGTGGGGAAACCAATGTGGGGACACAGATGTATGAGGAGACTGGTAGGGAAACAGATGTGTGGGGATAGATGTGTGGGCACACCAGTGTGGGGACCAAGATGTGTGGGGACACCAGTGTGGGGACCCAGATGTGTGGGGAGACCAGTGTGTGGACACAGATGTGTGGGGACACAAGTGTTGGGACACTGATGTATGGGGAGACTGGTAGAGTCACCGATGTGTGGGGACATAGATGTATGAGGAGACTGGTGGGGTCACAGATGTGTGGGGACACTGATTTGTGGGGAGATTGGTGTCCCCAACAGTGTCCTCATACATCTGTGTCCCCAGCAGTCTCCTCATACATCTGTGTCCCCACATCAGTGTCCCCACCAGTCTCCCCACACATCTATGTCCCAAAACTTGTGTCCTCACACATCCGGGTCCCCACACTGGTGTCCCCACACATCTGTGACCCCCACCAGTCTCCTCATACATCTGTGTCCCCAGCAGTCTCCTCATACATCTGTGTCCCCACATCGGTGTCCCCATACATCTGAGTCCCCACCAATGTGGGGGCACAGATGTATGAGGAGACTGGTGTGGCCACAGATGTGTGGGGACACCAGTGTGGGGACACAGATGTGGGGAGACAGATGTGTGGGGACACAGATGTGTGGGGACACAGATGTGTGGGGACACCAATGTGGGGACACAGATGTATGAGGATACTGGTGGGGTAACAGATGTGTGGGGACAACAGTCTCCTCATACATCTGTGTCCCCACACTGGTGTCCCCACACATCTGTGTCCCCAACAGTCTCCTCATACATCTGTGTCCCCACATTGGTGTCCCCACACATTTGTGTCCCCACCAGTCTCCCCACACATCTGTGTCCCCAACAGTCTCCTCATACATCTGTGTCCCCACATTGGTGTCCCCACACTGGTGTCCCCACCAATCTCCCCACACATCTGTGTCCCCACCAATCTCCCCACACATCTGTGTCCCCACACTGGTGTCCCCACACATCTGTGTCCCCACCAATCTCCCCACACATCTGTGTCCCCACACTGGTGTCCCCACACATCTGTGTCCCCGCCAGTCTCCTCATACATCTGTGTTCCCACCAATGTGGGCACACAGATGTATGAGGAGACTGGTGGGGACACAGATATGTGGGGACACAAATTTGGGGACATAGATGCATGAGTAGACTGGTGGGGTAACAGATGTGTGGGGACATAGATGTAGGAGGAGACTGGTGGGGACACAAGTGTGGGGACACTGATTTGTGGGGAGACTGGTGGGGACACAAATGTGTGGGGACACCAATGTGGGGACACAGATGTGTGGGGAGATTGGTGGGGACACAGATGTGTGGGGAGATTGGTGGGGACACCAGTGTGGGGACACCAATGTGGGGACACAGATGTATGAGGAGACTGTTGGGGACACAGATGTGTGGGGAGACTGGTGGGGACACAAATGTGTGGGGACACCAATGTGGGGACACAGATGTATGAGGAGACTGTTGGGGACACAGATGTGTGGGGACACCAGTGTGGGGACACAGATGTATGAGGAGACTGTTGTCCCCACACATCTGTTACCCCACCAGTATCCTCATACATCTGTGTCCCCACATTGGTGTCCCCACACATCTGTGTCCCCACACATCTGTGTCCCCACACATCTGTGTCCCCACACATCTGTCTCCCCACATCTGTGTCCCCACACTGGTGTCCCCACACATCTGTGGCCACACCAGTCTCCTCATACATCTGTGCCCCCTCATTGGTGGGGACTCAGATGTATGGGGACACCGATGTGGGGACACAGATGTATGAGGAGACTGCTGGGGACACAGATGTATGAGGAGACTGGTGGGGGTCACAGATGTGTGGGGACACCAGTGTGGGGACCCGGATGTGTGAGGACACAAGTTTTGGGACATAGATGTGTGGGGAGACTGGTGGGGACACTGATGTGGGGACACAGATGTATGAGGAGACTGCTGGGGACACAGATGTATGAGGACACTGTTGGGGACACCAATGTGTGGGGCCACAAGTGTGGGAACACTGATTGGTGGGGAGACTGGTGGGGACACAGATGTATGGGGACACTAATGTGGGGACACAGATGTATGAGGAGACTGGTGGGGACACTGATGTGGGGACACAGATGTATGAGGAGACTGGTGGGGTAACAGATGTGTGGGGACACCAGTGTGGGGACACAGATGTGTGGGGACATAAATGTATGAGGAGACTGGTGGGGGTCACAGATGTGTGGGGACACCAATGTGGGGACACAGATGTGTGGGGACACCAGTGTGGGGACCCAGATGTGTGGGGACCCAGATGTGTGGGGACATAAATGTATGAGGAGACTGGTGGGGGTCACAGATGTGTGGGGACACCAATGTGGGGACACAGATGTATGGGGACACCAATGTGATGACACAGATGTATGGGGACACCAATGTGGGGACACAGATGTATGGGGACACCAATGTGGGGACACAGATGTATGGGGACACCAATGTGGGGACACAGATGTATGGGGACACCAATGTGAGGACACAGATGTATGGGGACACCAATGTGGGGACACAGATGTATGGGGACACCAATGTGGGGACACAGATGTATGAGGAGACTGGTGGGGTAACAGATGTGTGGGGACAACAGTGTGGGGACACAGAATTGTAGGGACACCAGTGTGGGGGCTCAGATGTACGAGGAGACTGGTGGGGTAACAGATGTGTGGGGACACCAAAATGGGGACACAGATGTATGGGGACACCAATGTGGGGACACAGATGTATGGGGACACCAATGTGAGGACACAGATGTATGGGGACACCAGTGTGGGGACACAGATGTGTGGGGACCCAGATGTGTGGGGACATAAATGTATGAGGAGACTGGTGGGGGTCACAGATGTGTGGGGACACCAATGTGGGGACACAGATGTATGGGGACACCAATGTGGGGACACAGATGTGTGGGGACACCAGTGTGGGGACACAGATGTGTGGGGACCCAGATGTGTGGGGACATAAATGTATGAGGAGACTGGTGGGGGTCACAGATGTGTGGGGACACCAATGTGGGGAAACAGATGTATGGGGACACCAATGTGATGACACAGATGTATGGGGACACCAATGTGGGGACACAGATGTATGGGGACACCAATGTGGGGACACAGATGTATGGGGACACCAATGTGGGGACACAGATGTATGGGGACACCAATGTGAGGACACAGATGTATGGGGACACCAATGTGGGGACACAGATGTATGGGGACACCAATGTGGGGACACAGATGTATGAGGAGACTGGTGGGGACAAATATGTGTGAGGAGACTGGTGGGGACACCAATGTGGGGACACCAATGTGGTGACACAGATGTATGAGGAGACTGGTGGGGTAACAGATGTGTGGGGACACCAATGTGGGGACACAGATGTATGGGGACACCAATGTGATGACACAGATGTATGGGGACACCAATGTGAGGACACAGATGTATGGGGACACCAATGTGGGGACACAGATGTATGGGGACACCAATGTGGGGACACAGATGTATGAGGAGACTGGTGGGGACAAATATGTGTGAGGAGACTGGTGGGGACACCAATGTGGGGACACTTATTTGTGGGGAGACTGGTGGTGACACATGTATGGGGACACCAATGTGGTGACACAGATGTATGAGGAGACTGGTGGGGTAACAGATGTGTGGGGACACCAATGTGGGGACACAGATGTATGGGGACACCAATGTGATGACACAGATGTATGGGGACACCAATGTGGGGACACAGATGTATGGGGACACCAATGTGGGGCCACAGATGTATGGGGACACCAATGTAGGGACACAGATGTATGGGGACACCAATGTGGGGACACAGATGTATGGGGACACAGATGTATGGGGACACCAATGTGGGGACACAGATGTATGGGGACACCAATGTGGGGACACAGATGTATGGGGACACCAATGTGGGGACACAGATGTGGGGGAGACTGGTGAGGACACGGATGTAAAACCTCATGCACGCTGGTAGTTTAACCTGCTGAATGATGCTCCAGCGTTTTATTAGACGACAGGACCATCATCCAGTTCTGCTGTCAACAGCAAGTAAAATTCTATTCTTCTACTGTGGATTTATTTACTAAAATTATTTTTCCGGCCCGCGGATATGAGTAAAATATAGAATGTGGCCCTCGAAGTAAAAAGTTTGGAGACCCCTGCTCTAGGGTGTTAGAAAAATATATATATATAATGTTTGGGGGTTTTAAGTAATTTTCTAGCAAAATAAAAGTTTTAGTCTCGTAAACACCAAATCTGAAAAATTAGCCCGGTGTCCACAACATGTTAAATTCATTATGCTAAATAGCAAGGAAAGTGCCTAAATACACATTTACCAACCAGGGTGTCTGCAGCTGTACAGACATGCTGGGACTTGTAGATTTGTAACACCAGGAGACAAATTGTTTGGGAAATACTAATATCTGATCTTATATACTAACTTTTAAACTAGTCTAAAATGCAGTTAAAGATAATGCAAATACTTACACAGATCAGCATATCTTCCTCACTTTTGGAGAGGTTACTCCCAACCATTTTCCTATCCACTTGGGCAAATGGGCACTTGTCCAACAAAATGTGAAATGAAACTGGCAAGTGTCCAAGTTCCAGGAAGTAGTCGCGTGTTGTTTGCGCGATTGCGCATGCGCGATCGAGAAATTCGCAATGTTGTTTTTCTATAACATAATACATATATTCAATTTCAGAGTGTAACTGTCGAAATTCCGCAATCAATTTCTCATTCCCATGTTGTGAAATTTCGATAAAATATCTCGAATATTCGATTTCAGAATGAGCCAATCAGAGCGCTCCTAAAGCATGTCTCGAAATTGTGCAATAATCGCAATCGCAATTTCGCGAAATTACGATAAAATAGCAAGAATATTCTGAGCCAATCACAGTGCTCCATTCCGCATTTCTCGAATATTCGCAATTATTTTGTATTGTAATATATCACGAATATTCTGAGCCAATCAGAGTGCTCCATTCCGCATTTCTCGAATATTCGCAATTATTTTGTATTGTAATATATCACGAATATTCTGAGCCAATCAGAGTGCTCCATTCCGCATTTCTCGAATATTCGCAATTATTTGGTATTGTAATATATCAAGAATATTCTGAGCCAATCAGAGTGCTCCCTCCCGCATTTCTCGAAATTTCAATCGCTTTTGCAATCGCAATCGCAATTCACAATCGCATTCGCGATAGCGAAAATTCGCAATGATTTCATTTCTAAAATATATCACGAATATTCGTATTTAGCGAATATATCTCGAATATTCGACTATATATTCGAGATATATCGCAAAATCGAATATGGCATATTCTGCTCAACACTACCGACTATAGCCGATTCCAGGTCAAAATTAGAGTAACGGGATGATCTAAGTATCCAGTCCACTCCAACTTTTAGAAGGCAGGCGAGGTTGTACACTCTTACATTAGGGAGGCCCGCACCCCCCTCGCTCCCCGGGAGATACAATTTCAACAGAGCAATTCTGGGCCTACCCTTCCTCCAGATAAATTTGGCCAGGGCTTTATTCAGTGTTTGTACATCCTTGTGTTTCAGGAGAAGGGGTAGGGTTTGTAAAGGATAGAGTAGGCGAGCAAAGCTGATCATTTTGAAGAGAGCACATCTCCCAAAGAACGAGAGGGGTAAGCTAGCCCAAACCTCCATTTCACTCGTCAATTTAGCAATCAGAGGTGGGTAATTTAGATTTAGATTTAGTACAGAGAGGATGGTTCCTTGCCAATTTTCAGTCCTAGGTAGGTGATGTGGTTTCCCGCTAGCCGGAGGCAGGAGGGAGGGAGCTAGGGTCGGGAAGAGTGTGGTCCTATGGGTAGGATTTCGCTCTTGGAGAAATTAATTTTCAGGCCAGAGCAGATGCGGAAAGAGTCAAAGATGTTCTGTATGGCAGGAATGTCTGTGTGGGGAGAAGTAGAGAATATGAGTATGTCATCAGCAAATAGAGCCACCCTCATGTCCTCACGTCCAAAAGGTATCCCATGTAGTAGGGGGGTGGTGTTAAGGAGGCGTGAGAGCGGCTCTATGGCAAGGTTGAATAGCAGGGGGGAGAGGGGGCAGCCCTGTCTCGTGCCTCTGTAGAGCCTGAAGGGAGGGGACTGGATTCCCGCTGCTGTAACAGTAGCAGCTGGGGCAGAGTACATGGCCTGAATGAAAGTGCTGAAAGGGCCCACTAAACCGATTCTATGCATAACTCGAGACAACCATTGAAAGCTAACATTGTCGAATGCCTTCTCGGCGTCTAAAGTAACAATAATCACGTCTCGCGAGGGGTTAGCTTTAGCATATTCCAAGGCGGCCATGACCTTACGGATATTGGCAGCCGCAGACCTCCCCTTGGTAAAACCCGATTGGGCGCTGTGTATAAGCGAGGGCATTATTTCGCCTAGCCGCGACGCAACTATTTTAGAAAGTATTTTAGAGTCGACGTTCAATAGGGAGATGGGGCGGTAGGAGCCCGGAACCAGGGGGTCCTTGCCTTTCTTAGCAATTAGTTTGATGTTTGCGAGGTGCCCTGTCTGAAGGTACGGCCCCCCGCCCCAGATGTGGTTATAGACTGACAGCAGTGTGGGGGTGATTTCAGGCTTAAGTAATTTGAAGAACTCAGGCGTAAAGCCATCAGGACCTGGTGCTTTGCCGTTAGCAAGTCTGCTGATAGTACCCCTGATTTCTTCAAGCGTAATGGGGGCATTCAGATGTGCCAGTTGGCTTTGGTCTATCTGATCTAGGGTAATCTCATCTAACCAGTCGTTTGCTGGTCCAGGCTCCGTAGAGTCTGGGCCGTACAGATTCGAGTAGAATTTTTCCAATGTCTTGTTCACTGCCTTAGGTGAAGAAGACATGGTACCATCCGGATTGCGTAGCTTACTGATGTGGGTAGGTGTGTAAGTTCCCCTAGTGATCCTCGCCAGAAGTTTCCCGGCCTTATTTCCAAATTTGTGGTATTGGAGTTGTAAGGCAGACAGCTTCATTTGTTCAACTCTTTCTGCCCAAGTATCGAAGTGATCCTTGGCTTCCTTCCAAGCAGAAAGATGCGCCTCAGTGTGCTGAGCAATGAGAAGTGAGTGGGCCAGTCTAACACGCTCGCTAGCCTCTAAGAATTGTTTTTGGGAGTTTTTCTTGTACGCTGAGGTGAAGGATATAATCCTCCCCCTCAGATAGGACTTGCCCGCTTCCCATAGTAAGTTAGGATCGTTCACATGTTGGGCGTTATTATGGAGGTAGTCCTCCCAGGCTCCAGCCAGCATCTCTTTGAAGCTGTCATTTTTGTTGAGGTAAGCTGGGAACCTCCATTGCCTGACCTCTGAGCGGTGTTGCAGATTACTTAGAGAGACCGAGACAGGGGAGTGGTCAGAGATCAACAGGTCGTGTATGTGGGTGGAGGATATTTTCGGGATCAATGAGTGGGTGCCTAGAAAGTAGTCTAGTCTGGCTAAAGACCCGTGAATGGGAGAAAAGAAAGTGTATTCCCTCTCCGTGGGATGTTGTACCCGCCATACATCTAACATGTCAAGGGCATGGACCATATGAGACAGGAGAGTCGGGCGATCCGAGTGAGCGGATGGGGCCCGTGAGTGAGGTGTGGACCTATCCTCCAGGTCACACATGGTGGAGTTGAAGTCTCCCCCCACAAGGTGTGGTGTGAGTTCCTCTGTGGCCAAACGGGGTGTTAGTTTGGAAAAGTAGGTTTGGTCAGGAGAGTTAGGGGCGTAGATGTTGGTAACCCGTATTTCACCCGAAGGGAGTTTAAGGTGTAAGGAAATGCGCCTGCCCTCATCGTCTCTGTCTATGGACAGTATATCATATACCAAGTTTTTGTGTAGTAGAATAATAACCCCTGCTTTGCGACCGGAGGAAGCTGACCCCAGAGCCTGCCCCACCCAGATCTTCTGTAGACAGAAGAAATCTCTTTCTTCCAGGTGTGTCTCCTGTAGTAATGCTATGTCAGCCCTGAGCCGTTTCAGGTGTCTCAGGATTTTCATTGTCTTTACTGGCGAACATAACACCTTAACGTTCCAGGATACTATGCAAGTCTGTGACATGAGTGTGAAGGATGAGTGATACTCAACTGGTTGTAAAGGAAATATCTGTTACCTGGCAAAAGATGAGCACCTTTGTGTCTATGAGGTCTCTGGGAGCGTCGATAGAACCATCCTCTCAGTGGGAAAGAGGCCACACAAGGGGAGAAGAAAGGGAACAAAGAAGAGAGGTGAGTAACTGGGGAGAACGGGGGAACACACAAAACAGTAAACCATGACTTCTCTTTTTTCCACATGTTTTCCCACTTCCGGATGAGCCGCCTGACCACCCACAATGCGTGTCAAACAGTTTTGACGTGTGAATGCCGGCATCACCCCAAATATGGGATGGCAGTTATAGCAAGGAATAAGAGGAATTATACCAACCAGATAGTTTTCAATTATGGCAGGAGTCATGTCACACGGCTAACCCAGCAATAGGGAAACATGTCATCGCTCGATATGGGCGACGGAACAGGTGCCTAGGATGAAAAAGTTAACACATTAAAACAAAAGTACTTAACAACAATAAAAGCTAAATTATGCGCAAATGTAAATGTAAATGTAAATGGCCGCGGGTCTTATCTCACAGCGGCCTCGCAGTCACTGTCAGGTATGTCCAACTGGCGATTGAGCGCTCGTGTTGCTGGTTACAGACAAATAAACTTAGGGCAGATAGTCAAGAGAAAGAAGGAGGTCTGGCTCCCCTAAGGAGGGGGGTGTAACTAGTCGGCCCGTAGTGTGAAAAGGGATAGTCTCCAAGAACAAAGCAAAATGGGCCAGGACCAGGGGGGGCTCCTTCTCAGCTTTCTATATACCCAAGTCCAGGGGGGTCAAGAGAGACTAGGCCAATCAAGATGTAGCCTCACCAACAGCCGTAGTGAGGAAGGCCTTGGTCTCACCCGGATCCCGGGTGATCGTGCACGGGCGTAGCTTTCAGTCGCTTGGGTGGCTCCTTCCTCGGACTTCTTTGTTCCCTGGGACCCTGCTTTGCTCTGTCAGCGTATGTAGGCGATGTGCCTTGGTCTCCCGGCAGGGAATGAAGATAGGCCCGGGCCTTGTCTAACGACTGGATAGAGAGTTGTTGTCCATCAGGAGTCTGTAGGCGCAGAATGGCCGGGTATGCCAGCGAGAAGCGGATGCCTCTCTTGTACAGCTCTGCGCAGACCGGTTGGAAGTCTTTTCGTTTGCGGGAGACCTCCGCTGAGTAATCTGCAAACAGCAAAATCTTGTGGCCACCGATCTCAAGGGAGCGCGATTTGCGAAAATTCTGCAATATATCCATCCGATCCGCATAGTTCAAGAATCTGGCTATCACCGGCCTAGGGCGGGCGCGATCCTCCGACGCAGCGCCCATGCGATGCGCACGTTCCACCGTGTACCCCCGACCTAGGCCCAGAGCCTCGGGGAGTACGTTGGAGCAGAAGTCAATCAGGGAGGTTGGTTTGAAGGATTCAGGGAGGCCAATAACCCTCAGGTTGTTCCTTCTGGAACGATTCTCGAGGTCCTCCATGCGTTCATGGAGGTGCTGTTGGTCTTGGGCGAATCGTTCCAGCGTGGCGCTCATGTGGTATTGATCATCCTCCACCGAAGCTATGCGTTGTTCAGCTGTGGAGATTCTTTTGGAGTGTTCACCTAGCTCCTTACGTATTTGAAGCATCCCCTCAGTAACTGCTTTCTCCACAGTAGCAGCAATGGAGGGGGAGAGGAGTGCAGCAACAGCCTTGGCGATCCTGTCATAGGAGCTATCCTGATCCGATCCTCTAACGGCCACGGTGTCCATGTCCTCGGATGGCGGGTCATCGCTTACCCCGGATCCGTGCGTCTCCTGAGGCTGCGAGGCCTGTATGGGAGGGGGGCCTTGTGTCGTGGCGGCCATGTTGGATGAGGCTGCGAGCTCCGTCAGAGTGTCCGTGGAGCCGGAGCTCCGAGGTACGCGCGGCTGTGTCAGGTACCGATCCATGCGCTGGATCAGCGGTAGCAAGGGGGTGTAGAGAGCGGTGCAATTCGGGGCGATGCCGAGGATTTATATGCCGATATCTGGGAGGTCAAAGCGGAGCCTCCGGATCTTGCTTCCCTCACATGCGGCGCCGGAACCGGAAGCTTTTTGCCTGTATCTTGATAGCATGTATCAGGTCACATACTGTCGCCCTCTTTGGGGACCAAAGATTTGAAATGGGGGGAGTATGTAGCGGGGTCATTCTGTCAGAGTCTAGTGACAGGCCTCCCCCACTGGAACTTTACTTAAGCCTGTAAATATGTTAGATACTGTTATACAAGTTATGCATTGTGGGACTACAAGTAGCAGGATATATGGACTCCATTGACTCGTAGGAGAAACGGACTACATTTCCCGCAATGCTTTGCCCTCCAGGAGGATGTGACGTTCCGCTGAGACCGGTGGAGGAGGTTACTTAAGGAGGGTGAGTGGCACCTTTTCTCTCTCTCGGGACCAGCCTTCTCTCCTGTACGGAGCTGCTGATAGAGACTGCCGTGTCCTAGGCCGGAAGCCTGGGCCTAGATTTGCTGAGAGACCAGCTATCCAGATGGAAGCAAGACTCCAACTCCAAGCCAGTGTTCCCGGAGATTGAAGAGGATTCCCAGCTGACAACTGTAGCAGTGGAACATCCTCGTCCGGGATCCTGTGTGTGTTCTGGAGCAACGCCTGAGCAGCGTTTTTTTTTTTTTTCTTTCTTCCTGAGGAGGAATCAGGCGGGTCAGCCTGTTGGGTGAGAGAGCACTTGATCAACTTTTGACTACCTGGTTATCACAGACACCCAGTTTCTATCTACCAGCTATGGACACACGTTTGGCCCGTAGCTAAAACTCAGAGGCCTAGTTAATTGTCTCAGTGTTTCATAGTAGTGACTGGCGCTGATGAGCGATCAACAACGTTCTACTGCCATAGACATTCTGTTGTGTGATTTCTTCTTTTAACCATTACCTGTGGATTACAATTTAACGTGCGCCAACCGGCCGTTACGCGAACAATGACTAATCTATAGGACTGTCCGCTACAGACGCTCAGGAGCATAGACTGATCTTGAGTTTAGGTGGGTGCTACCACTCTTAGGTGTAGAATATCTTGTTAATTTACATTAATTGCTGATTCTTGCAAGGGCCCTTGCTCATCAGTTTTAGTTACTGCTGATTGATTGTGTTTGTATTTAAACCCTATGCCTGTCGCTTCTAAGTGTCTTACAGTAAACTTACCCCTTTATATTCAATCATATTCACTGTGTGGAGTATATTTTCTTGTCTGGTGGGGCCGTACCACCACAGCAGGTAATTTATTGTCATACTGCCATTGCATACTGTATTTCTGCTATTGTGACTCCAGCCCAACAGGGGTCACAATATCCTACTACCAGGCTTCTGATGTGTCAAGGGCGGGTTCGAGCTAATTAAACAGGGGTGAGCTGAGCCAAAGAGAGTAGATCCCAAAAATCAACCAGCGGCTCTTTCAGGGGTAGCGCTTCATATATATATATTCTGACAGGGTACATGATTCTGTGTATGTCAGTGAGAGGTTGGAAAGGTCAGCTTTCCATGTCTTGGAAGGGGTTAAGCCTGGCCCAACAGGTAAACCTCCTCTCTCTCCCTATTAATTAGCCTACACCTGATAGTGACTGGAGAGAGTGAGAGCTCAGTGTGAGATCCATGCTGCGCTGGATGGACAGACTGGAGGCTGTCTGCATATCTGAGGAATAAGGTCTGTCAGAAATAATTGTTTATTCGGACTGTTACTTTGTTTGTTTTATACTGGAGGCTGGAATAGCCCCTCAAGTAAGAGGTAGTGAGGGACACTACTGTTTCGTCAGCCTCCTAAGTTGAAGTAGGCCTTTTTGTATTATTTTCTGTTGGATGCAATAAAGCCATATTTATTGCTATTTCTGCTTAAAGACCAGTGACTTTGCTACACTACATTTATTGCAATTTCTGCCACCTTGCCACTATATATATATATATATATATATATATATATATATATATATATATATTTATTTATATACACACACCTACCAGAAATGGCTGTTACTAGGCAGATCACCCTAATCTGCCTCTTCCTCATCCACGGTGAGGTTCAGTGTTCTCCTACTCGCGTTGCCTCCTGGGAAATGGAGGCGTGCTGCCTTCTGAGACATGTAGGGCGGTGTGCTCATTCACAAAGTGCCACTCGTGCATGCGCAATAGGAAATGGATAGTGAAGCCGCAAGGCTTCTGTAAGGGATTACCTTGGTTGAAATCCATAATGCAGAGTTATATCCTCACCCTTGCAATTACACACAGCCTACAGTCAGGCCCTGTACACACGACCAGGGATGTATTCTGGCCTAGGCCAACAAGGCCTAGGCCTAGGGTGGCACTTTGTGGGGGGCGGCCCTCTGTCCTCCTCCCAGGGCGTCCCTCTCTCCTCCTCCCAGGGCGTCCCTCTGTCCTCTTCCCATGAATATGACAGGGATGTGGCTTTGACAGGAAGGGGTGGGTCATATTTAAATTAGAGGGTGCGCAAGTTTAGTCAGGCCTAGGGCAGCACAAAACCTAAATACACCTCTGCACACGACCGAGCTTCTCGGCAGAATCCAGCGAGAAGCTTGCTGGGAGACAGATTCTACCGAGGTTCTTGGTCGTGTGTACACTTTCGACGAGCGTCCCGTCTGGTGTTTTATACACTAGAAGACAGGAACCTTTGGAAATGCTAGAGATAATGAACTGACAAATCCCTTAGGCCTCGTACACACGATCAAATCTGTCCACTGGAAACGGTCTGCTGGACCGTTTCAGCAGACAGATTCGATCGTGTGTACGGCCGAGCCGACGGATTTGGCCACCCGACAGATTTCAAAGCATGCTTTGAAATCTATCGGGTGGGAATCCGTCCGCCCGACATGTCTGCTGGTTAGTACACTTACCAGCAGACATGTCGTCCCGCACCGCCGCCGAATGGATTCGGCGCATGCGCGGAAGTGTTTTACTTCCTGGTGCGGTGACGTGGCGGCGTCAACGTCACTGCCACGTCAGCGCGCCGCCTGCTGGCGGGGATTTTGGTTTGCTCGTGTGTACACGCGAGCAAACCAAAATCCCAGCAGACAGATTTGTTCAAATCTGTCGGACAGACAGATTTGAACAAATCTGTCTGCTCGTGTGTACGAGGCCTTAGAGTAAGGCAGTGCTTTATAGACATGTGCAGACTGGAATATTTTTTTTATTTTTTTCTCGTTTTTGTCTGGAAAATACATTTTTTAGTTACTCCTGAAAATCGTTTTGATTTATTTCGTTTTTCGTTGGGGAATAGCTTTCGTCCTAAAATCCAATAATACTTGGTTTCTGTCGAATGGTCAAAAGAATATTCGACGGAACTTCGAAACTTTACGCCGAATCGTACATTTCCGAATATTCCGCCTACAAGAATTCTAATGTTGTATGACTAGTAATAATGTCAAATCTATTCTCTATAATGTTGAATCTATTATTTCTATAGTGTCAAATCTTTTCTCTATAATGTGGAAAAGTACCGTATGTGTTTGTGTGTATATCAGGTTCGATAGACAGATTGCTATTCATTCACTGTATTTAGTCAGCGTCATGTCGAATCTCTCTATATCGAATTTTTACCGCAACAAAAACAAAAATAAAGCATTTTTTTATGTCGGATCTTTCGGTTTTCGTTTCTTGCGCTTTCGTTATCGTTTATTAAAACGATAATGAAAGAAACAGATTTTTTGGCGAAAATGCATTCTAACAAAAACGAATGCACATGTCTAGTGTTTTATACTCTACCTGTAGTTGATTAGGTAACCTGCCTCAGCTGAACCCGGAGAGACATGTACTGATTGCAAGGTGAGATCCAGGGAAAAGCCTTCAGCACATCATGCAGAACTAGGCTTAGCTGGAAAGCAGGCAGACTACAGAACTGAAGATTGGCTGCGCCAGTTCTGGGTTCAATACCACCTAGAGCCACTTGGGGTGTGACCACGCCTGGCCATCTCCTTGGCACGGTAGGGACTGCCTGTTTCCCTTAGTGAGGATGGCAGCGTCAGGACCCAGTTAGAGGGACGGATCGGTCTCGTGTGGCCAACATTGCGGGTAACCTGGACAGGTAAGGCCCCATGCACACGGGAAGCCAGTGCAAACTCTGATGAGCACACATTTTTAACCACTTAAGACACGGACCTTTATGCAGCTAAAGGACCCAAGGTGTTTTTACAATTTGGCAACTGGTAATTGCACGGTCATGCGATGTTGTACCAAAACAAAATTTGCGTCCCTTTCTTAGAATAGAATACAGTAAAAAAAAAGCAGAACAATAGAGAGGGAGAGAACAATAAAACAACAACTATTTTTTTTTTTTTTGTGTTTATTTTTTACTTAGAAAACACTTCCAAAAAAAACTGTTCAGGGGATCAGGCCTATCTCTGCGAACGCTGCAATTATGTGTGTTGTGTTTTGTAAGTGACAGTGATCGATACTGCACTTGGGTGGGCTGGGCTGGACGGAGGGGCAAAATGCAGGTGCTATCTGGGCTGATTCTGCTAACAATGCGTTTTTGGGTACCCTAAACTGCTGGGTACGCTAGTATAGATCTGATCAGATCAAGTATCGATCCGTTCAGATACTATACCACTAAGGGGGGTGTATGCTTTGCGCGTGGGTGTAAGCGTTACTGGCACTAACCTGGGGTGACGCAGACTCTGACTGATGCTAAAATGTAATTGATATCACCCACCGGGCGATCAGGGGGTTAAACCCTTATTGGGTTATATACAGCGGGTGCCCTGATGCTATAAACAGCAAACTAACTAATCAGCATCAACCATAACACTTTTACGGTGATCACTGGTGAAAGGGTTAACTAGGGGGCAATCAGGGGGTTAAAACCTTTAATAGGTAATATATGGGGGTACCTGACGCTTTATAAAAACCTGGCGGCGAACCGAAATAACTAACTGGCTAACCAGCGTCACCAGTGACACATATACGGTGATCACTGGTGAAAGGGTTAACTCTAGGGGCAATCAGGGGTTAAAACCTTTAATAGAAAATTGATGGGGGTACCTAACGCTATAAAAACCTAGCGACGAACCTCAAATAACTAGCTACTTAGCGGCACCAGCGACACTAATACAGCGATCAGAAAAACGATTGCTTAGTGACACTGGCAATAAGGGGTGAAAGTGTTGTGAATTGTCCACTGGCCACGTCACCTGTCATGTCACCTGGCCACATCACATGCCACAAGTTGTGGATTGTCCATGTCACCTGCCATGTCAGCTGCCACGTCACCTGCCACAAGTTGTAGATTGTTCACTTGCCACATGACCTGGCCACGTCACCTGCCACGTCACCTGGCCATGTCACCTGCCACAAGTTGTGTATTGTCCACTGGCCATGTCCCCTGGCCACGTCACATGCCACAAGTTGTGGATTGTCCACTGGCCATGTCCCCTGGCCACGTCACATGCCATGTCACCTGGCCACGTCACCTGCCACAAGTTGTGGATTGTCCACTGGCCACGTCACCTGCCACAAGTTGTGGATTGTCCACTTTCCACGTCACCTGACCATGACACCTGCCACAAGTTGTGGATTGTCCACTGGCCATGTCCCCTGGCCACGTCACATGCCATGTCACCTGGCCACGTCACCTGCCACAAGTTGTGGATTGTCCACTGGCCACGTCACCTGCCACAAGTTGTGGATTGTCCACTTTCCACGTCACCTGACCATGACACCTGCCACAAGTTGTAGATTGTCCACTTGCCACGTCACCTGGCCATGTAACCTGGCCACATCACATGCCACAAGTTGTGGATTGTCCATGTCACCTGCCATGTCACCTGGCCACATCACCTGCCACAAGTTGTGGATTGTCCACTGGCCATGTCCCCTGGCCACGTCACATGCCATGTCACCTGGCCACGTCACCTGCCACAAGTTGTGGATTGTCCACTGGCCACGTCACCTGCCACAAGTTGTGGATTGTCCACTTTCCACGTCACCTGACCATGACACCTGCCACAAGTTGTGGATTGTCCACTTGCCATGTCACCTGGCATTGGCCACCTGCCATGTCACCTGGCCACGTCACCTGCCACAAGTTGTGGATTGTCCACTGGCCACGTCACCTGCCACAAGTTGTGGATTGTCCACTTTCCACGTCACCTGACCATGACACCTGCCACAAGTTGTAGATTGTCCACTTGCCACGTCACCTGGCCATGTAACCTGGCCACATCACATGCCACAAGTTGTGGATTGTCCATGTCACCTGCCATGTCACCTGGCCACATCACCTGCCACAAGTTGTGGATTGTCCACTGGCCATGTCACCTGCCACGTCACCTGCCACAAGTTGTGGATTGTTCACTTGCCACATGACCTGGCCACGTCACCTGCCACGTCACCTGGCAATGTCACCTGCCACAAGTTGTGTATAGTCCACTGGCCATGTCCCCTGGCCACGTCACCTGCCACAAGTTGTGGATTGTCCACTTGCCACATGACCTGGCCACGTCACCTGCCACAAGTTGTGGATTGTCCACTGGCCATGTCCCCTGGCCACGTCACATGCCATGTCACCTGGCCACGTCACCTGCCACAAGTTGTGGATTGTCCACTGGCCACGTCACCTGCCACAAGTTGTGGATTGTCCACTTTCCACGTCACCTGACCATGACACCTGCCACAAGTTGTGGATTGTCCACTTGCCATGTCACCTGGCATTGGCCACCTGCCATGTCACCTAGCCACGTCACCTGCCACAAGTTGTGGATTGTCCACTGGCCACGTCACCTGCCACAAGTTGTGGATTGTCCACTTTCCACGTCACCTGACCATGACACCTGCCACAAGTTGTAGATTGTCCACTTGCCACGTCACCTGGCCATGTAACCTGGCCACATCACATGCCACAAGTTGTGGATTGTCCATGTCACCTGCCATGTCACCTGGCCACATCACCTGCCACAAGTTGTGGATTGTCCACTGGCCATGTCACCTGCCACGTCACCTGCCACAAGTTGTGGATTGTTCACTTGCCACATGACCTGGCCACGTCACCTGGCAATGTCACCTGCCACAAGTTGTGTATAGTCCACTGGCCATGTCCCCTGGCCACGTCACCTGCCACAAGTTGTGGATTGTCCACTTGCCACATGACCTGGCCACGTCACCTGCCACAAGTTGTGGATTGTCCACTGGCCATGTCCCCTGGCCACGTCACATGCCATGTCACCTGGCCACGTCACCTGCCACAAGTTGTGGATTGTCCACTTGCCATGTCACCTGGCATTGGCCACCTGCCGTGTCTCCTGGCCATGTCACCTGCCACAAGTTGTGGATTGTCCACTGGCCACGTCACCTGCCACAAGTTGTGGATTGTCCACTTTCCACGTCACCTGACCATGACACCTGCCACAAGTTGTGGATTATCCACTTGCCAAATCACCTGGCCACGTCACCTGCCACAAGTTGTGGATTGTCCACTTGCCTTGTCACCTGCCACAAGTTGCAGATTGTCCACTTGCCACGTCACCTGCCACTTCACCTGCCACAAGTTGTGGATTGTCCACTTGCCCCATGACCTGGCCACGTCACCTGCCACGTCACCTGGCCATGTCACCTGCCACAAGTTGTGGATTGTCCACTGGCCATATCACATGCCATGTCACCTGGCCACATCAACTGCCATGTCACCTGCCACAAGTTGTGGATTGTCCACTTGCCACATCACCTGACCATGTCACCTGGCCACGTCACCTGTTCACAAGTTGTGGATTGTCACCTGGCCATGTCACCTGCCACAAGTTGTGGATTGTTCACTTGCCACATCACCTGGCCACGTTACTTGCCACAAGTTGTGGATTGTCCACTGGCCACGTCACCTGCCACGTCAACTGGCCACGTCACCTGCCACAAGTTTTGGATTGTCCACTTTCCACGTCACCTGACCACGACACCTGCCACAAGTTGTGGATTGTCCACTTGCCACGTCACCTGGCATGTCACCTGGCCACATCACATGCCACAAGTTGTGGATTGTCCACTGGCCACATTACCTGGCCACGTCACCTGCCATGTCACCTGGCCACATCACCTGCCACAAGTTGTGGATTGTTCACTTGCCATGTCACCTGGCCATGTCACCTGCCACGTCACCTGGCCACGTCACCTGCCACAAGTTGTGGATTGTCCACTGGCCACGTCACCTGCCACAAGTTGTGGATTGTCCACATTCCACGTCACCTGACCACGACACCTGCCACAAGTTGTGGATTATCCACTTGCCAAATCACCTGACCATGTCACCTGCCACAAGTTGTGGATTGTCCACTTGCCTCGTCACCTGCCACAAGTTGCAGATTGTCCACTTGCCATGTCACCTGGCCATGTCACATGCCACGTCACCTGCCACAATTTGTGGATTGTCCACTGGCCACGTCACCTGCCACGTCACCTTGCCATGTCACCTGCTACAAGTTGTGCATTGTCCACTTGCCCCGTCACCTAGCCACTGCACCCGGCCACGTCACCTGGCCACAAGTTGTGGATTGTCCACTGGCCATGTCACCTGGCAATGTCATCTGGCCAGGTGACGTGGCCACAAGTTGTGGATTGTCCACTTGCCACATCACCTGCCACAAGTTGCGAATTGTCCACTTGTAATGCCACCTGCCCATGTTATCTGGCCACGTCACCTGCCACATCACCTGGTCACAAGTTGTGGATTGTCCACTGGCCACACCACCTGGCCACGTCACCTGCCACAAGTTTTGGCTTGTCCACTTGCCACGTCACCTGCCGCAAGTTGCAGCTTGTCCACTTGCCACGTCACCTGGCCATGTCACCTGACCACGTCACCTTTCACAAGTTGTGGATTATTCACTTGCCAAATCACATAGCCATGTCACCTGCCACAAGTTGTGGATTGTCCACTTGCCACGTCACCTGCCACAAGTTGCGGATTGCCCACTTGCCACGTCACCTGCCACGTCACCTGTTCACATCACCTGGCACGTCACCTGGCCACAAGTTTTGGATTGTCCACTGACCACATCACCTGGCCACGTCACCTGCCATATGTTGTGGATTGTTCACTTGCCACGTCACCAGGCCACGTCACCTTCCACAAGTTGTGGATTATCCACTTGCCAAATCACATGGCCATGTCACCTGCCACAAGTTGTGGATTGTCCACTTTCCACGTCACCTGCCACAAGTTGCGGATTGCCCACTGGCCACGTCACCTGGCCATGTCACCTGCCACAAGTTGTGGATTGTCCACTGCCAACGTCACCCGGCCATGTCACCTGCCACAAGTTGTGGATTGTCCACTTGCCACGTCACCTAGCCATGTCACCTGGCCACAAGTTGTGGATTGTCCACTTGCCACATCACCTAGCCATTTCACCTGGTCACGTCACCTGGCCACAAGTTGTGGATTGTCCACTGGCCACGTCACCTGGCAATGTCATCTGGCCACATCACTTGCCACAAGTTGCTGATTGGCCACGTCACCTGGCAATGTCATCTGGCCACATCACCTGCCATGTCACCTGCCACATGTTGTGTATTGTCCACTTGCCACATGTTGTGGATTGTCCACTTGCCACATCACCTGGCCACATCACCTGTCACAAGTTGTGGATTGTCCACTGCCAACGTCACCTGGCCACGTCACCTGCCACAAGTTGTGGATTGTCCACTTGCCACATCACCTAGCCATGTCACCTGGTCACATCACCTGGCCACAAGTTGTGGATTGTCCACTGGCCACATCACCTGGCAATGTCATCTGGCCACGTCACCTGCCACAAGTTGTGGATTGTCCACTTGCCACATCACCTGACCATGTCACCTGGCCACGTCACCTGTTCACAAGTTGTGGATTGTCACCTGGCCATGTCACCTGCCACAAGTTGTGGATTGTTCACTTGCCACATCACCTGGCCACGTTACTTGCCACAAGTTGTGGATTGTCCACTTGCCACATCACCTGCCACGTCACCTGGCCACATCACCTGCCACAAGTTGTGGATTGTCCACTTGCCACACCACCTGGCCATGTCACCTGCCACAAGTTGTGGATTGTCCACTTGCCATGTCACCTGGCCATGTCACCTGCCATAAGTTGCGGATTGTCCACTGGTCACATCACCTGCCACAAGTTGTGGATTGTCCGCAATGCAAGTAATTACAGAATTTTTTATGTTTTTTCATCAATTGTAATCTTTTTTTAGATTTCTAATGTAAAAAAATAGGTCACCTTTAAAAATGCCTGTAAACAAAATTGCGGCAAAACGCCAGCACCACATGGGCATTAATACATGTCTCTCAGGGCAGTACCCAGGTCCCCATATACTTTTATATGGCATTAAATTGCATATAAGCTTTTACAATTAGGACTTGTTTTCTTTTTCCCCCTGCTGTAGGCGATTCCCCTAATTGCCAATGCCACATCAGCATAAGCATTGTTGTTTCCATAATATGAATGCCTCAAATTAAAAGAATCAAACACTTGGGTTCAAATCCCACCGTGGATATTGCCTACATAAAGCTATCGCAATACTCAACAGCATATGCTGAGAATAGGCAAATGCCTAATAGCCAATGTACATCAGTTTGGTTAATTCCATAAAATTAACTCTTCAAATGCATGCAATAGTATTCAAAAATATTATCCAAAAATCAAAATAGTTAACGTGCAGGGTGTTAACTTACATATACATTTTTTTTGTTTTTAGTTTTGAATTTGCTTGTGCATTGTTAAAACCAACACAGCTACCTAAGGTGGGTGGAAGGTTGGCTGGGATTTGAACCTGAGTGCTTTTGAAACATCAGTGTAAAGCACTGAGGCCCCGTACACACGGCCAAGAACCTCGATGGGCGGAACACATCGTTCCGCTCGTCGAGGTTCTCGGCCGGTCGTCATTTTCGGCGACCAGCCCGTCGGGAAAGGCGACCAGACATTCATCCCGACGGACCGTGGAGCAAATGGAGAACCTGATCTCTATTTGCTCGACAGGTTTCCCGACGGGCTGGGCACGGCGAATCCGTACACACGGCCGAGGTTCTTGGCAGAATGAGGATCCCAGCGAGGTTCTCGCTGGTTTCTGCCGAGAACCTCGGCCGTGTGTACAGGGCTTCAGCCATTGTGCTAAGTACACTGAGACCTGCATAATAGTGTAGTGTGATTAAAGAATGAATATAAATAATTACTGCTTCATAGTCTCATAAAAAAACAAAATTAAAGGGGTTGTAAAGGTAAATGTTTTTTTCACCTTAACGCATCCTATGCATTAAGGTGAAAAAACATCTGACGGTACCGCCCCCCCCCCCCCACCCCCATTTTACTTACCTGACCCCTCGAAAGTCCCATGCGCTTCCATGTGATCCTCTTCGGTTCCCAGCCTGGTCATTAATTAGCTAGGCTGGATGGATTGATAGCAGCGCAGCCATTGTATCACGGGAGCGCACTCGCAAAAGCTTTCCACCATGCGAGCTGGCTCGCATGAAGGTGGAAAGCTTTTGCGAGGAGGAGCCGAGGCAGCTACCGAGGGACCCCAGAAAAAAGGGTTAGGGGACAGTCTTTGCAAAACGAGCTGCACAGTGGAGGTAAGTATAACATGTTTGTTATTTAAAAAAAAAAAAAAAACTTTGCCTTTAGTGTTCCATTAAGGCCGCGTACACACGAGGAGACATATCCAATGAAAATGGTCCGACAGACCGTTTTCATCGGACATGTCTCCTGGGATGTTTTGGTTTGATGTGTGTACACACGATCAAACCAAAATCCCCGCAGACAGACAGCGCGGTGACGTGGCGGTGACGTTGATGCCACCACGTCACCAAACCAGGAAGTAAAATACTTTCACGCATGCGTCGAATCCATTCGACGCATGCGGGAGATTTCGGTCCGCTGGTTAGGCGGACATATCCGACAGACCGCTTTTCAGCAGACAAGTTTTAAAGCATGCTTTAAAACTTTTGTCTGCTGGAAACCTGTCTGCTAGCCCGTACACACTATCGGATATGTCCGCTGGAACTGGTCTGCGGACCAGTTTCAGGAGATAGGCCGCGTACACACGATCAAACATAACATGACAAAAAAACATAGAACAGATATGTACCTGTAAATGTTCAATACATGCAACGTTACAGAATAGCAGACATTACCCTGTAATACTCATTTATAACTGCATTTATTAGCAAAAGAAGAAAACAATGCTATTAGGAATATACATAAATAGATGCACACGAGGTAGAGCACATCTTGCATAAAATATATATATATATATATATATATATATATATATATATATATATTCATGTGATCGTGCCGTACCATATAATAAACTCAGGAGCAATTGGCACTTGCTATTGCACGGAAGTGACAATTTGATATTTACAAAGGCATGTTCTCCAGGATTAACTATTTTATTCACTTGCATGTTCACCTAGTGAAAGTCTTAATTGGTAAAGAGGGAGGGGGGACTCAAAACTGAATCCAATTCGGACTTTAACGGCACAGTAAACAATAGGGATACACAGAAATAATTGTAATAGAAAAAAGACACATACATGATATACAAAAGGACATAACGATTGTTAAAAATCATACATAAAATACAAGGGTGGTGGTTGGGGGGTGGGATCAGTGGTAGGGTGGGATTGAATGAGATGGGTGGCAGAGCTGGTGTTTGGGGGATGGGATGAGTGGTAGTGGAAAGGGGGGATTGGATGGGATGAGTGGCAGAGGTGGGGGCATTGGATAAAATGAGTGGCAGCAGTGGTGAGAGGATGGGATCCGTTGCGAGGGTGGTGGTTGGGGGTGAGATGGAATGAGTGGTGGGGGGATGATATCAGTGGCAAGGATGGTGGTTGTGGGCTGGGATCAGTGGCAGTAGTGGTCATGGTGGGGTGGATCAGTGGCAGCAGTGGTCCTGGTGGTGGTGTGGGGTATCAGTGGTAGTGGTGTGGGAGAGGGGGGGAATCAGTGGCAGTAGTAGTGGCAGTGGGGGTTATCAGTGACAGTAGTGGTGGTGGTGTGGGGGGTATCAGTGGTAGTGGTAGTGTGGGGGGGAATCAGTGACAGTGTTGATATTGAGGGATGGGTGCCACTGACTTGCAGATCACTTGGTTCCCCCTCCTTGCTAGGTCTTGCTTGGGCGAGCAGAGAGGATGGGCGGGGCCTGTGAGTACCAATGAGTGCAAGCCGAGCCGGAGAAGATGGGCGGAGTGGGCGAGGACTGTGCCTTTGAGTGCAGGCGGAAAGGATGGGCAGAGACTGTACCCATTAGTGCAGAAGAAGAGGATGGGTGGAGCAAGCGGCAAGGATTGGCGGAGCAGCCAGTGACTGTGCCCATGAGTGCAGGAGGAGAGGATGGGCGGAGATGGTGTCTGTGAGTGCAGGAGGAGAGGGTGGGCGGAGAAGGCAGGGACTGCAGTCAGTGTGCCCGCGAGTGCGGGCGGCGACTCGCCATGAATGACCAGTGTCTCTCTATCTCCCGTGTGCCAGCGGGCCCCCCTACAGTGGCGGAACTCGGGCAAGTGCGACTGGTGTGACCCTGGTAATTCCACCACTGGATGAAATTAAAAGGAATAATGATACTGAGACACACATTTCACAGTTGGCAATAAATAAGGAAGGTTTTAACTAGCTGGACATAACTGATAGCAGAGGATTGGACATAAATATAGTCAGGGAGTATTGCAGGGGTAACCTCAAAACCACAGCAGAGAGCAAACATAGGCCAGAGATTAAAGCAATGTTAACGAAAGCAAGGTGAGGTCAGAACAAGAGAGAGAGTGGAATTCTTTACCCCGCAAATAGTTCAACCAGTCAGGATGTGCCATAACCAGTGATGCACAGGTGTGTTTGACTTTCCCCTTTAGGTAAGCAGACATGTGGAATCTGTAGTGCAGGAGGATCCAAAAGTGGTTCTAAAGGCAGAATATTTTTTTTTCTTAATGCATTCTATACATTAAGGTAAAAAAAACTTCGAGCAGCTCGCCCCCCCCTAGCCCCACCTTATACTTACCTGAGCCCCCTCTCAATTCAGCAATGTGCATAAGAGAAACGTCTATCTTTGGTTTCTCTCTCCTCATTGGCTTACACAGCAGCGGGAGCCATTTGCTCCCGCTGCTGTCAATCACAGCCAGTGAGCCAATGAGGAAAGAGTAGGGGTGGGGCCCAACCATGCTCTGCGTGTGAATGGACAATGTCCATTTGAAGGACCTCACTTAAGACCAAGCCTGCTCGAGTGCCCCCATAGTAAGCTGCTTTCTATTGGGGCACTCGACAGGGAGGGAGGAGCCAGGGCCGCTTGTAGGGATCCAAAAAGAAGATCAGGGCTTTTCTGTGCAAAACTATAGTTTTTTTTTTTTTTTTTTTTTTTTTTTAAATCTCTACTTTTACAATCACTTTAAACAGTTAGGAGACCAAAGAAGTGTATCAAACCTGAACAGGAAGCAAAGGGAGATTGGGGGGTATAAGGCAGGATGAGACAAGAAAGAATAATTCACTGCCAAGCAAAATTTACAAAATATTTCACTTTAGACTGCTAACCCCCTTTTTGATGCACTTTCCATAATATAAAATACATTAAAAGTTCAACAAGAAGAGTGGGATCTACAACAGTTGTGCAGACCTGAAAAATGCATGCAGCTCCACCACTGGAAAACTGATTTAGCTATACAGCAGCAACCAAAAACGGAGATATCAGTTTTGGCGAATGACACTGAACATTTTTTGTTTCCCAAGAGCATGATTTGTAAGCTCAGAGCCCAATAAATAATACATTCAAATATGTTTTGTGGATAGCTTGACCTTCACAATATTGATTGGTATCAAAACAATCTGGAAGTTTTAAAAGCATGACCTTTCCTTTCCTGAGGATAAAAACGTTAAGAAAAACTGACAATATTAACTGTATGAGCATAAACGACATGCTACTTTTTTCTGTTGTCAGTCCAATTTTTGGCATATCTAAAATTATACTATACATACTAGGAGTCAGCTTAATACAGTAGAAAAGAATGTAATCTTCCAAACTTCCTGTAGCTGAACCTATGAAGTACATTGATTTATTAACAGTTGCAAGCTTTTTCCTGTTCGTTAAATTGAAGCTTAAATTACTGGAACATTTTTTTTTTAAACTAGCTTTCCAACACATAGCTGAGTGATTTTTAACCACTTTGACCTTACTGGGCTTTAATGTGATTTTACATTCGGCAGCACATTCAACATGCAAGCTCTATTCAGTAACTTTGCTCATTTTATTGATGATTGGGTGCCTGTGGCTTTTTATTATATTTAATGCCAGCTCATAACTTGTTTTAAGGTGGTTTTACATGTAAAATCAACATTGTATGTATGACCCAGGCTCATGGTTTTGAAATTGGGTACATTTTTGTGGACTGTGTTTATAGTGCAGTTAACAAACTTTGCTTAATAAATTAATATGAATCTGTGCTAGTTTAATTACATTTTAGCAACGTATTCTGCTACATGTGTGTAATTAATTTTGTACCCAGATGACTAGTTAAGTTAAATACATAGTGAAATCAGTAGTCGTTTTACACTAAATGCAGTGACATCATGTCTAAGATTAGCAGAGTGCTATAAATTAAATGAAAGCTCAAAGAATATAAGCCTGCAGGCAAAACTTCTGAAATGTTCTTTGATTTGAACAATCTATAATTTGTTTGAGCATGTGAAAAAGTTTTCTATAAGATGGCTGTGTTCAACTTAAAGTCCAACTCTTGTCACAGTAAGCTTACTAGGGTCAAAGCAGTTGAAGACTTAGACCGCGTACACACGAGGAGACCTGTCCGATGAAACCGGTCCGCGGACCGTTTTCATCGGACATGTCTCCTGGGATATTTTGGTCTGATGTGTGTACACACCATCAGACCAAAATCCCCCGTGGACAGACAACGCGGTGACGTGGCGGTGACGTTGATGCTGCGACGTGCGCAAACAAGGAAGTAAAATGCTTCCACGCATGCGGGGGATTTCGGTCCGCTGATTAGGCGTACTAATGTCCGCTTAGAAACTTTTGTCCGCTGAAAACCTGTCCACTAGGCCGTACACACGATCAGACATGTCTGCGGAAACTTAGTAAGACCTCATTTGGAATATGCAGTCCAGTTTTGGGCACCAGTTCTCAAAAAGGATCTGATCTACATGAATCTACCCCACGCCGCGCATCTCCATATACCCCGGCGTAACTTCTTTGAGAATCTGACCCACAGGGGTAGATTCATGTAGATCAGCGGATCTTTTGATCCGCGTGATCTATCTTTTTTACGATCCGCCTGCGCCAGTTTTTGAGGCAAGTGCTGTATTCAGAAAGCACTTGCCTCGTAATTAGCCCTGGCGGATCGTAAATCCCCCGGCGGAATGCAAATTCCGCGGCTAGGGGGAGTTTACTATTTAAATCACGCGCGTCCCCGCGCCGATCGTACTGCACATGCGCCGCCGGCAAAATTTCCCAACGTGCATTGCTTTAAATGACGTCGCAAGGATGTCATTGTTTTCGATGTTAACGCAATTAACGTAAGGCCGTATTCCCGGACGACTTACGTAAACGACGTAAAAAATTCAAAACTCGACGCGGGAACGACGGCCATACTTAACATAGGATCCGCCGCACTTACCCCGCATATAGCAGGAGTAAGGATCCGCCGGAAAAAGACTAACGCAAACGACGTAAAAACGACGTTCGGTTCTGAATCGGCGGTTCTCCTCATTTGCATATTCGTCGCATAGAAAAAAAGAAGCGCCACCTAGCGGACGGCGGGAGAATGCAGCCTAAGAACCGACAGTGTAACTCACTTACACCAGTCGGCTCTAAGGGAGATCTATGCGGAACCTGATACGAGGAATCAGCCGCATAGATCCGAGCGTCGGATCTCACAGATCCGACGGTGTATCAGTAGATACACCGTCGGATCTGTACATGAATCTACCCCACAGTGTGTACGCGGCCTAATGCTGCGTACACACGATCGGTTTGTCTGATGAAAACGGTCTGATGGACCGTTTTCTTCAGACTAAACCAATCGTGTGTGGGCCCCATCAGTTATTTATCCATCGGTTAAAAAATTAGGAACTTGTTTTAAAATTATCTGATGGATAAAAAACCTATAGAAAAAAAATGATCGTCTGTAGACACATCCCATCGGTTAAAAATCCACACATTCTCAGAATCAAGTCGACACATGCTTGGAAGCATTCAAACTTCATTTTTTTTTTCAGCACGTCATTGTGTTTTATGTCACCGCGTTCTGACACAATCGTTTTTTTAACTGATGGTGTGTAGGCACGACTGATCATCAGTCAGCTTCATCGGATAACTAATGGAAAGATCCATCAGACCGTTTTTGTTGGATGGACCGATCGTGTGTACAGGGCATTAGTTACCTCAAAATCCACCTTCCATGATGAACATTTCTTTCTACATTCAGCAACTCTCCTTGGGCCAGATTCTCAGAGGCGTTACGACGGAGTATCTCAGATACCCCGTCGTAACGCCTTTTTTTTTGTCTCGTATCTATGCGTGTGATGCTGAGCATCACTTTTGCATAGATACGCTTCTACATCCGACAAGTGTAAAAGCATTACACTTTCGGATCGTAGGTGTAATGACAACTCCGGCCACTAGATGGCCTTTACGTTGTTTTTTCATTTGCATATGCAAATGATGTAGTACGCCGATTCTCGATCGCTTTTACGCCGCCCCGTCGTCGCGTACGTCGTTTTCGTTCGCGTAAGGTTACCCCAGCTTCTATGTGGAGTAACCTTACGAGGTCCCGTCGGATGCCGTCGTGTCCCGTCGGATGCCATGTTAAGTATGGCCTCGGGACCGCGTCGTGTTGTGCGTCGTTTGCGTACGTCGATTCTCAATGGGGCTGGCGTACGCTGCGATTACGTCGTTTACATTGAGAAAATGTGACGTCCTTTGGAGCATGCGCACTGGGCTTTTTCCCCGGCCGGCGCATGCGCAGTTCGTTCGACGCGGGGGCGCGCTTAATTTAAATACAAGCCGCCCCATTTGAATTGCGCGGGTTTACGCTTGGCGATTTACGAGACGCCGGCGAAAACTACGGAGCAAGTGCTTTGAGAATAAAGCACTTGCTCTAGTACGCAGCGGCGGCGTAGTGTAAATGGCTTACGCTACGCCGCCGAATATATATGAGAATCTGGCCCCTTGTGTACATGATAGGAATACACAGTTTCTGTTACATTTCCAGGCCACTAGGATTAATGTGCTGCAGGTCTCATACACTACACAGGGTCAAAACTAGGGGAGAGGAGCAGAGAGGCATGGGTCTCAGGTGCCACATTGAGTAGGGTGCTGCCAGCCTGGGGTGCTAAGGCACACCCCAAAAAATTCCTAGCACCCCTAATCAGTAACCACCATGTCAGTCTAAATTAACCTTTTTCTACAAGTCCTTAAACATTTTTTACATGGGCATTAGCCCATTTTAGGGCTGTACACATGGCAAAAATGAAAAAGCATGTCACATGGTTGCTGCACATTGGTCAGCATGTAGTTTTTCGGGTTGAATTTTTTTTTTTCGTGTGTGGGCTTTAACAACGTGAAAAACCCACGCATGCTCAGAAGCAAGTTATGACACAAGAGCACTTGTTCTGGTAAAACTTCCGTTCGTAATGGAGTAAGCACATTCATCACGCTGTAATAGACATAAAAGCGTGAATCGTTTTTTACTAACACAAAAGCAGCCCAAAGGGTGGCATCATCCAAATGGAACTTCCCCTTTATAGTGCCGTCGTACAAGTTGAACGTCACCGCTCTTTGCTAGAGCATTTTTTTTAACGATCGCATGTAGGCAAGTCCTTTTTTTTTTAAATAATTTTTATTGAGTTTTAAAAGGTCATACAAGGGGGAAGTAAAGGAAAACACAATAAAACAGTAACATAGCCAGAGGGTATGGGACATTGGCGGATGTAGCAATCAAGATACAGGTAAAGTATATACTTTGTAGCGGTGAAAGGTGTATGAATAGGGGATATCAGCGCAAAGATATACCCTAGTACCTTCCAGGTAGGCGTAGAAAGGATACAATCAAAACAATATTCAACAAATAGCAAACAACATTCTGGTGAACTAGGTAGATCTTAGACACAGGTATGGACCTAAGAAACTATACGAGCAGAAACTATACGAGCAGAAAACAAGTTATCTGTAGCGCTTCGTAGAAGGTACCCTCTGGGGGGGGGAGGGGGGGCACTGTGGGTTTGCGAGCACCAGAGGAGAGGTACGAGGGAGGATACAAAATGGAACAGTAACCTACATTACAATATCGTGACAGAGCGGTGAGGCCTCCACGGCATTATGGGAGGTTATTCCTTCTAGGTATAGATGGCGGGGGAGATTTGAAGTAGGAGAACGTGAAATGCTCAAAGTTGGAGCATTCCTCTGGGGAGAGAGTAGAGTGCATGAAGGGTCCCCAGGTTGACAGAAACTGAGATTTGGCGGTCTCGCGGTTGAAGTCTGTGGTGGAACGTTCTCTATACAGAAGGAGGAGCTCCCGCTGTAGCTGAGATTCAGAAGGGCAGTTTGAGGAGGTCCAGTTCTTCAGAATAGTCCTGCGTGCGACAAGGAGGCAAATCAGAGGCCAGTCTTTGTTGACAGCAGCAGTGGGCGAGAGGTCGGATGTGGAGGGTCCTGTCAGCCGCGATCGTTGCAGTAGCAGGGGGTCCCAGTAGCCGAAAATAAGGAGCAGAGGGTCCTTGGGTAGGTTTAGCAAAGTGATTTTGAAGATGTAGGCCAGCACTTTATCCCAGGAAGAGGATATAAACGAACAAGACCAGAAGCGGTGGGTTAGGGAGGGCCTATGTTGGTGGCACAGGGGGCAAGTAGCGGAGCTTTGGTCAGTGGCCGAGTGTAGAAAAGGAATAAATGCCCGGTGGAGGATCTTTAGCTGGGTTTCTCTCCAGATTTCATCAGGAGTCCAGCGGTGGACTTTGTTGAGCCCCTGCAGCAGTTTGTCCAACAGGTCGTCATCTGGGAAGTCCCTTCCCCAATTGGCCGCAGATGAGGAGAGTAAGGAGGGGGTAGTTTGCAGGAGTAGTGGTCTGTAGATGGCAAAGATCTTGTAGGAACCCTCAGCAAGAAGCTGGTCAGCAAAGTTGGGGGAGAAACGTTTTGCAGCATCTTCACAAGTGGCTTTTAAAAAGTTGGTACATTGCCAGAAATGGAACACGTGGGATGGAGGTAGTGAGAAGGTTGCGGCAATCGTCTCAAAGGGCAGGGGGCAACCAGAGGAAGCATCGCATAGGGATGAAAACTTAGTGAGGCCTTTGTCCTGCCTGATTTGGAAGGGTCTGTTGTCCATTCCTGGGGGGAAACTCGGGTTTCCCTGAATTGGTAGGTGTCGGGATATAAAAGGGGACAACCGGAGGCTTTTCCTGACTTCTCTCCAAGCAATAACAGTGTCTCTTAGCAGGAGATTGTGTTGGTACAGGGGAGGGACAGATTTCCATTTGCAGTGGAGGAGGGCTGTGAGGGTAAATGGGTGAGCCATTGCAGATTCCAGAGAGTAATTGGAGTAACGTGAAGATTGAGAGATCCAATCCAGGCCGATTCTGAGCAAACATGCTAAATTATATGTTCTTACATTTGGGAGGCTGACACCCCCTTCGCCCCTCGGAAGAAAGAGTTTTTTCATAGCAATACGAGGTCTTCTGCCCCGCCAGATAAATTTGGAAACGGCCGATTCAATTTGTTTAATATTCTTGTGGCGGAGGAGCAGTGGAATGGTTTGCATTGGGTACAGCAACCTAGCAAAACTAACCATTTTAACGAGGTGACATCTACCCAGGAGCGAAAGGGGTAGATCCATCCAGTTCACCAGTTCTTGAGATATTTTCGCTATCAGAGGGGGATAATTCAGACAATATAGGGAGGAGGGCGTCTTCCCAATTTTAATTCCGAGGTAGGTGATATGGGACCTGACCACAGTGAAGATGGAGTTAAGGGACCAGGAGGGGGTGGGCTTGATTCCTAAAGGAAGGATTTCACTTTTGGCGTAATTAATTCGGAGGCCCGAGCAGGATCGGAATATATCGAATACCTTTTTAATGGTGGGCATGTCGGAGGAGGGGTCGGCTGAGAAAATAAGGACGTCGTCCGTGAACAGGGAGGTGCGCAGATCGTGGTTTCCGATTTGAAGGGGTGCTATCTGGGAGAGGTGTCTGGACAGGGGTTCTAGGGCAATGTTAAACAGGAGTGGGGATATAGGGCATCCCTGGCGGGTGCCTTTATGTAAACGGAAGCTGTCAGAGTAAGCCCGCGGCCACTAGTTTGGCTGAGGGGTTCGAGTACATAGTGTCAATGAGGTGGGAGAACGGCCCCGGCATTTTCGACAGTCAAAGCAAGCCAATCGAAGCTGACATTGTCGAAGGCTTTCTCTGCGTCTAGCGTGATGATGGCAAAGTCTCCTTTTGGGTGATGGGCTGCGTGCTCTAGGGCTAGCATAACTTTGCGTATATTCAGAGTGGCTGTTTTGCCTTTCAGAAAGCCCGATTGTGCTGGATGGATCAGGGAGGGGATGATGTCAGATAGACGATTCGCTATGATTTTGGAGAGGATTTTGACATCTAGGTTTAGTAGGGAGATGGGTCTATAAGATCCTGGTTCTAGGGGGTCCTTACCCTTTTTAGCTAGTAGTTTAATGATGGCCTGCGATCCCGATGGTAGATAAGGGCCACCGGACCACATGCCAACATAAACCTTGTGGAGGGTAGGTTCCACTATTTTTTGAAGGGTCTTGTAGAATTCACCCGTGAATCCGTCAGGGCCAGGTGCCTTGGAGGGGGTAAGTTTGCGAATAACGTCCGCTATTTCAGGTATGGTTATGGGAGCATTGAGGGCTTCTAGCTGGGAAGGGGAGACTCTGGGAATTACCAATTTTTCTAGGAATGTATCGGCCACCTGTTTATCAATAGGGTCCGGGGCATAAAGAGAGGAGCAGAATTTGAACATCGTCTCATTTATCCGGTGAGGTGCGCTATGTATGACACCGTTGGAATCTCTTAGGGACGTAATATGGGTGGGACGGAAAGAGCCCTTACAGAGCCTAGCAAGCAGTTTGCCCGATTTGTTACCAAACCTGTGAAGAGTAGCGTCTAGGTTCGCCTTCTTAATCAGTTCGAGAGTGTCCGCCCATGTGTCGAAAGAACTCTTAGCCGCCAGCCACTCCCTTCTGTCATCTGGGGAGTCAGAGAAATATAGAGCCCTTTGGGCCTGGTGTAGTCGGGCACTAGCTAATTTGTATTTGGATAAGGTGTTTCGTCTAAAGGAAGAGGCATAGGAGATAATCTGACCCCTGAGGAACGCCTTTCCGGCGTCCCAGAAGAGGTTGGGATTGTCAGAGTGAGAGGCGTTAGCTGATGAGTATTCCAACCAAGCCCCCTCCATATCCGGGGATTGGGGGGTAAGTCAAGGTTATCAAGGTGTACTAGAACTGGGGCGTGATCCGAGATGGCAATGTCAGAGATGTCAGTAGCAGATAGCATAGGGATTAAGTCATCAGAGCCAAAGAAGTAGTCGATCCTAGTGAAAACGGTGTGGGGGTTGGAGTAAAAGGTGAATTCCCTGTCTGTGGGGTGTTGTAGGCGCCAGAGGTCTCAGAGGAGAAGGGAGTCCATAGTTGATGCGAAAAGTGTTGGGGTGAGGGGGTCGGTCCCTGACTTGTGGCGTTTAGGGGAGGATCTCTCGTCCAAATGATGCATAATGTCATTGAAGTCGCCTCCGACTAAATGTGGAAGGTGCGCGTTTCGTAGAAGCCAGGCAGATAGTTTCGCCGTAGAAGGTCCTGCCAGGGCTATTGGGGGCATACACATTAGATATTACTAGTTCCTTGGTTCCTAGTTTTACGTGAGCCGACAGAAGACGCCCTTGGGCATCGGATTGGACCGTGCATGGGATATTTTTATGGATCAGTAGTAGGACTCCGGACTTGCGGCCAATGGCATCTGAGCCCAGAACTGTGCCTACCCATAATTTCTGCATGCGGTGAAAATCGGGAGTGGCCAAATGGGTTTCCTGCAAAAGTGCTATGTCAGCCTTGAGTCGTTTGAGGTGACGGAGGACTTTCATCCTTTTATTAGGGGATCTAAGGCCCTTCACGTTCCAGGAGACTATTTCATATTATAAAATTAGCGGGAGGGGGGGTCTGAGAAGGTATTACATATGAGTATCCGTCGCATTGTTCCGTTCGTAGGGGGGTGATTGAGGCGACGGGGGGGACCGTCGGTGGTGTCTCGCGGGGGGTTGGAGTCAGCGGGCATGAGCGTATGTAAGTGCCGGGTAGATGGGAGATAACAGGGGATGGAGGGGAAGGGGGCAAAGGAGGAGCCTGGAACAAAAACATTAAAAATAACATCAAATATAACAGTAAATGTAAGAACTTCGCTTTTTTCCGCATGGGATCACTGCGAGAGCCGGCTCCCATGTCACGACCACATCAGCATGAGACCTGAGGACCCGATGTAGGGCAAAAGCTGTCATGCGACTGAGGGGGGTCGTAAGAGGGGAGGACTAGAGTCGTGGCTGAAAGCAGCGAGGCCAGGGGGGCACCAGTACAAAAGAGACATTACAATGACACTTCTGAATAAACAGAATGAAGTCACCTTATAGCTAGTGCAAGATATTACTCACGGTAGATAAGCAGAGCTAGGGATAAACTGTGACCTTAGCAACTGAGTGAGTGTCAGGTCAGGCAGACAAAATGGCAAGGGTGGCATCCCAGGGAAAACACCTAGGGGCGCTTTGTTGCAGGTAGGGAGGGGGAATCAACGTGTCCCCGCTGGGGGAGCAAGGGAGCCATGAAAGGCAGGGAACAGCAGTAGCAAGATCGTGGAAGGATAGCTGGTCGCCATTCGGGGCCCTGAGGCGGAGAATGGCCGGGAAGGCCAGTGTGAATTTGATTTGCTGCTTAAAAAGTTCTGTGCATATCTGTTGGAAGGCTTTCCTCTTTTTAGATACCTCAATCGAATAGTCGGCGAATATCAAGATCCTTAGACCGTCAATCTGGACCTGCCGGGCCTGTCTGAATTTCTGTAGTATAAGGGACTTATCCGAGTAATTCAAATATTTAGCAATAATAGGCCGGGGTGTCTTGCGGTCAGAGTTAAAGGCCCCCATGCGGTGCGCTCTTTCCACTGTGCAGGGGCCTGGGAGGCCCAAAGCCTCCGGAATGCGCTGGGCGCAGAATTCTCCGAGTGCGGCTGATTGAAGTGTTTCCGGGACCCCCACAAAACGTAAATTACTGCGTCTGGATCTATTTTCCAAATCATCCAGTTTTTGCAAGATGTATTGGTTTGTTTTGTCTTGTGCGTGCTCGGTGGCTTGAGCCTGGTATAGTTCATCCTCCTGCATTTGACAAGCGATGCTCCAACTCATTGAGTCTGGTGCCATGCTCACTGAGCTGCGATTTAATCTGCGCCATCCCAGCATTTACTGCCTTCTCAACGGAGGCAGCGATCATGGGGGTCAGGAGGGCTGCTACAGCCTGGGCTATGCAGTCTGTAGCGTCATCTCCCATTAGTGATGTCCCCGAGGAGTGAGGGGGAGGAGGGGGAGGTGAGGTGCCGCTTACCTCCATCGTCGTTTGCGGCGCCGCCGCATGTGGATCCGAGTAGGCAGAGACCGGGGCCTCGATTTGCGGGAGAGCCGGCGGCGCCGTCTGGGCTGTTTGGGTGCGAGCGCCCGATTTTTTTTTTTCCACAAACCGGTCCATCGCGTGGCAGGGGTGGCCCGGGGGTGGAGGGGGATCTGCTGGGAGCCTCAGGCCGTTTTTTTTAGGCAGATTTTAGGTCGTGCTGCGGGAGCCGAGGAGAGGAGCAGCTACTCCATGCGGCGCCTAAACCGGAAGTGGTAAGTCCGTTTTAATGATGAAGTTGAAAAAAAAAAAAAATTTCTAGGGCCTAAAAAACAGTTTTTTACAACCTGAAAAATGATTGTGTGTACACGGCATTAGAGCCTTTTGAAACCTTCTTCCTCCCTCAGAGCCCCCCTAGATCCCTTTAGTTTTGATGTACCAACTAATTACAACTGGGGAATGTGTTTTCTCGGGCCTTTCTCTGTCTCAAAAGTGAGACTTCAGGGGTTTGTTTAGACCCCTGATATCTTACAAAAAAGTCCCCAACAGTGTTGTGAAAAAAAAATTAAGTCATTTTTAAAAATGTTTAAAAAAATGAAAGTTCTATTTAGACTTAAAAGCCACATATAATATGTATATGCATATTTTAGCAATGCCCACTGTTTGCCACGGTTAACATCTCCCTTGTAGGGGCCCCAGTGCATTACTTTGCCCAGGGGCCCATGATGCTATTAAGATGGCACTGACACCTCTGACCTCTGAACTTTGCGCCACTTCTGACCTTTTAACTCTGCACCACTTACCCCTGACCTCTAAACGTTGCGCATCTATTTTAACCACAGCCAATATTCAGCGCATTAAAAAAATCACACCACGTGATTTTGTACACAAGTCCCATTAATTTCTATGTCACTGTTACCACATAGTATATGTTTCTTCGGGATAGAATGGCACATGTCATAGTGCAGTGCACTGCATCCCACACGCTACTGTCCCAACAAACCCTACCCTCCCCCTAGCTGGTGGCATATTCACCCTGACACAACTTGTCCCGCTACACCTGGGGGTGGGGGGCAGAACTGAGTCTTAGACCTGGGTAAAAGAATGTCTAACTTCTCCACCGATGCCACATTGCTGCTATTGTGTCTTAACTCCCTCTGGTATTGGCCATTCACAAAGCAAACAGCCCTAACCTTTTTTTTGTGAATGGCAAAAAAAATAAAAAGACACAGCCTTATCAGTATAAGACTTACAGTGCTTACATTCTAAAGGCTAGGAAGTACAGTGGGAGCTGTGTAGGCAGGGGTTAATTTGTTGGCCCTGTAAAGAAGGTCCCTCCTTTTTATCTATCTCATGAAGAACATACTTTGAGAGATTCCCCAGCAAGTCAAATTTGTGCAAAACTGGTCAGGCTAAGGGATGTGGAGTGGTTAATAGAGGAGTAGGAGCTCCATCCTGGAACCACGTGTGAGACATTTGGCCCAATGCAAGAAATATCCCCAACTAGAGAATAGTCATTGTCAAGGGTGACCAGGAGTATAGTGAGTCAGTGTTCAGAACACCACATGTCTTTGACACACTGTTCATGCACGTGTGGCAGAAATGGTGTTCTGCATGCGATGTGGTCTGTGAGTGACTGCATGTGTAGGCCTGAGTAATTCCTGGTTTTAAGTGGGTCCTGATGGAAAGGTGAGGGATGCCTTGGGCATGGGTAAATGTGCCTAAATTTGCAATTCCCCTAACATGCACACAAGAAGATTTGCTAGATGTAGAAGACATTGGCCTGGATTCACATACACCGGCGCATATATATGCCGTCGTAGCGTATGTCTTTTACGCTACGCTGACGCAGCGCAGAGAGGCAAGCATGGAATTCACAAAGCAAATGCTCCCAACGTTGCGCCGACTTAACGTCATTTCAAAGGCATAAGCCAGCGTAGGTGCAAGTGGGTGTGAGCCCATGCAAATGATGGTCCGAGTGTGGTGCAATGTTTTACGTCCGGCGTATTATGAACGGTGAATGTGCAGTGACGCAGACGTATGCCCAGCACCCCTATGCGCATGCTCACAACTACGCCGGCGCAACTTCCTGAGATACGCTGGCTTACGCCGAGCACATAAATACTCCAGCCATACGCCCGTCCAGCGCAAAAGTACACCTGTTTGCTTGTTTTCCCCCTGGAGCACAGTACTTTTGCGGAGCCATGTCTGATCATATCCTAAGGTGGACAAGGAGAGGAGGAAGAAAAATGTCTCCTTGGAAGAGAGGGCTATCCTGACCTCAGCAATAGCCCAGTATGATGCCTACCTCCATGGCTCACATTAGTGCCAGGACCAGCAAGGCCAGGAAAAAGGATATCTAACAGAAGATCACCCTGGAGATCAATGCTCTTGGGCATGAGACCAGGACCTCCTATGAGATAAAAAAAAAAAAATTACATGAGATGGCCGGTTAGGGAGAAGCTGGCCAAGGTGAGGAGCCACCTCAGGGGCATGGGAGGAGGACCAGCTTCTTCTCTAAAGTTGACAGCAGAGGAGGAGGTTCTCACCAGCTGTCTGGAGCAGGTGGAGGGCATCGAGGGCTTTGACTCCAGTGACCAGGACTTGAGGAGAGGTGTGTTTTATCCCCCATCCGGTGTGTAGCATGTGAGGGGGTTCAAGGGGACATGTGACAAGTGTGTGTGTGGGTCTACCAACATGTGAATGCTTTGTGTCATCCACAGATGTGCTGGAGGGAGCTGGGCCGTCGCCTGCCGGTGTCCGACCAACACCATCCCCGGAACATCAGCCTTAGCCTGACCCCCTGGGAAGCCATGATCTATCGGTGGAGGGGAGTGCCCACACCTCCGCTCTAGAGGTCGTTGAGGAGGAGTCGGGGGATCTTGATTTTGAGGAATGCCTCTATCTTGAGGAGGGTTTCATTTTGCCCGGATCCTCAGAGACCTCCATGCCCATCAAGGGAACCCCCTCCAGGGCTACCCCATCCAGGGGAACCCCCTCCAGGGCTACCCCATCCAGGGGAACCCCCTCCAGGGCTACCCCGTCTGGACGGACACAAGCCTCTCCATCCCCCAGGAAGGCTTTGAGGAAGACCAGGGGTGTAGCTCTATCCTGCCAAGAAGGGCTGGAGAGGGAGCAGGCAAGGCAGACACACCACATGGGTGATCTAGCCTGTGACCTGCACCGTGTGGCTGACAGCCTGGCCTCCTCAGCAAAGACCCAGGCTGAGTGCACAGTGGCTGTGCAGGGCACCGCAGCCATTATTCAGCAGTGCCTCACCCAGCAGGCTGAGCATACCAGTTCGATCTAGGAATGCCTGCAGGCCACAGCAGCAGGCCTCATGCGGAGGTGAAGAACCTGAGAGTGGTCGTACCGGTCAACACTGCTGCCATCGAGGCAGAGGGTTGGCAGAACAGGTGCCTCCAGCGCTGGAGGGCATGCAGGCAACATCTGCCAGGAGCGACAGCCCAGGGGATGCACCTTCTCCTGATGCCCCACCGCAGTCGTTGCCACGACTCTTGAGGAGCTGAACACTGGGCACGAGGCCTGGCCCACAAGAGGGCAAATGACTCTCCTCAAAATGTATGCTGCTCAGACTATGAGCTTTTCTTTTTTGAGAGAGACGTGCACAGATGGATGTGCCGTCCTCTTGTAAGGGCATGCCATGTCGGACAATGGCATGATCCCTATTTTTTTTGTAGTCACTGCACACGGTCAGGATTGCAGGCTACAGTGTGACCGGTGTGTGAATGTGTGGGTGACATTCCTGCCAACAAGGCATGTCCCCTTGGTTCGTCGGGGAGAGGTTATCCCCACGACCATGTGAATGTGGTATAAATGGACAGCAACATCATTGGGGCCTTGGCGTGGCGTTGCTGCCCCCAAGTCCCGTGCGGTGGACTTGGGCTTATCCAATGTGAGGTGGATGTGGTGTGTGTGAGCTAGGGACCACAGTGGTGTGCATGTGTGCATTGTCCGTGTGCCATGATGAATGTGTGTGTTTAACCTGCAAAGATATGTTCCACGAGGCAACTCCTGACTGCTGTTCCTTCAGCAGACGGGGTCTCCTCAGGCAGGGGGGGACTGTGTGGCTCGGGGGTCAGGTCATCACATATGTCAATCTCCAGGCCTTTTCTCATGGCGTAGTTGTGCAGCACGCAACATGCCCTGATGATCTGACCCAAAAAGTTTGGGGAATACCACAGGGTCCCCCCAGACTTATCCAGGCATCAGAAACGGGACTTCAGGATGCCAAATGTGCGCTCCACCACTGCACGGGTGTGTATGTGTACCGCATTGTATCTTCTCTCTCCTCTGGTTTGGGGATTCCGGTATGGAGTCAGAATATGGGGCCCAAGTGCATATGCCGAGTCACCTGGAAGAGAAAAGATAGGAGGATGTTTTTTTTTATTTATTTTTTATTTATAAAATTCTTTATTAACCACTTAAGGACCGCCGCATGTACATTTACGTCGGCAGAATGGCACCGACAGGCACATCAACGTATATATACGTTGGTGCCTTGGGGGGGATCGGGGGTCCGATCGGACCCCCCCCCCGTACATGCGGCGGTCCGCGCGGCTGCAGGAGCGATCCGACAAGTGGGGGCGGCTATCCGTTTTCATCCGCCCCCTCCGGATCGCTCCCAGCCAATGCGCGCGCCCGCCTGACCTGTCGCTTCCTCCTCCTGTGTAAACACAGGAAGGAGGAAGCGACGTGATCTCTCCCTCGGCGTTTGTTTCAAGCGCCACTGAGGAGAGATCACAACACAACAAGTAAGTCCTGCACCAACACTACACTACACACACACAAAATCACATTTAACCCCCGCGATCGCCCTCCCCCTGTCACAGTGTCACTGAATGCAGTAATCATACATGTATGATTACTGTATTTAGTGTCAGTGTGACAGTCAGTCAGTGTTAGTGTCAGGGTAGCCCCCCCACCCCCCCCCCCCAATAAAGTTTTAACCCCTTGATCACTGCCCTAGTTAACCCTTTCACTCCCTATTGCCAGCATCACTAAGCGATCATTTTTCTGATCGCTGTATTAGTGTCGCTGTTCCCGCTAGGTAGCTAATTTTTTTTTAATGCGATTTTTTTTTTTTTTTTTTACTAAAGACATGCGGCTAAATAAATTTTGGCCTAAATGTTTGACTAAAATTTAGTTTATTGGTTTTTTATTATAACAAAAAGTAAAAAATATTGATTTTTTTCCAAAAATGTCGCTCTATTTTTGTATATAGCGCAAAAAATAAAAATCGCAGAGGCGATCAAATACCACCAAAAGAAAGCTCTATTTGTGGGAAAAAAAGGACGCGAATTTTGTTTGGGAGCCACGTCGCACGACCGCGCAATTGTCTGTTAAAGCGACGCAGTGCCGAATCGCAAAAACCCCTTGGGTCATTTGCCAGCGTATTGGTCCGGGTCTTAAGTGGTTAATTTTCTTCATCTTATAACAAAAAACAATTACATTCATATAAAATCTTAATATCAGCTTTTCTTATTATTCATATAACATAATCTTTTCGGTGTTTAAAACATTTTGTTCATTTGCTTTCCCACTCCCCCCTCCCTCCCTCCCTCTTTTAATCAAGGTTTATATATATTTTTTTCTTTTATATGGTATAACCCATTTTTTTCAGCCAGGGGTTCCACATTTCACCAAATTCCCTGATGTTCCTTCTCTTAGTATATACTGCCTTCTCCTTCCATATTGTTTCGGTTACCACATTACCAGAAGTAATGTAAGAACGATACATATAAATCCATGTACATGGGGAAGTACCATATATCAGAATACAGAAAAACAAATAAAAGCAAATACATGAAAGGAAAAAAAAAAAAACAATAGCAAAAACAAAAACATACCAGAGCAATGGTACAACGTTTACCCGTGTAACAAAAATACATCATCAGGAGGATGTGGGGACACAAATCCCAGTGCTCATAGCAGCAGAAGTAACATTTGGTGCAATAGGAATGTAATAACGAGCTAAAATAGCTAAACAAGCAATAGCCTCAGGATTAAACTGGCAGCTGAAGAAGCGATGGGTGGAGTCCACAGTGAAGGGTATGAATGAGGCAAGAGCGTCAAGGGGCAAGTAGCGTAGGTTGCTTGGTTCAGGGTGGCAGGAACGCAGCAAGAGCGTCAAGGGGCAAGTGGCGTAGGTTGCTTGGTTCAGGGTGGCAGGAACGCAGAAGGGTCCGATAGATTAGACACTCTGGGCCAGATTCAGGTAGAGTTAGGCTGGAGTATCAGTGATACTCCAGCCTAACTGTCACTTTGAGCCGGCGTTTTTGTTTTCTGTAACCAGAAAACAAGAAACGCCGGGTTGGAGTTCCTATACGAGCGGTGTAATTGTATTTCGCCGTCGTATCGGAACTTAAATTTTAAAAATGGCGCTCGGGGCGTTCCCGCTGATTAACGATCGTATTCGGGCCCGACGCAGTGATGTTCCGACGTTTCAAGTTTACAAATTTTCACGTTGTTTGCGTAAAACATCCGTGAATGGGGATTGACGTCAATGACGTTCCCTGACAGAATTTGGAGCATGCACACTGACAGTCGACGCATGCGCTATACGTTTGCCGCGGGATCGCGCATAGTTAACATAATACACGCCCCCTACCCGCCCAATTTGAATTCCGCCGGCTCATTTTCGTTACGCCGCCGCAACTTTAGGAGCAAGTGCTTTGTGAATAACGGTACTTGCTCCTAAAGTTACGGCTGAGTAACGTAAATGAGAAACGTTACTCCAAAGTAAAGAAGTGCCCATCTACCTGAATCTGGCCCTCTGAGGTTACCTAGCGAATTGGTGAGGTTCCTTTGGAGATACCATTCGGTATATCGGAATGGATGCATGAGAGTTTGTAGTTCCGTTTGGTCGAATGAGTGTTCCATGAATTTGCGCCATCTTATAAAGAACCGTGAGGTAGAGCGAAAGTTCAAGACCATGGTATCCAACCTCTCCAAATAGAAAAGTGACGAAAGGGCTTTTTTAACCGCCGGTAGTCTCGGCGGAGTCGAGCTGATCCAATGAGACATTATAGTTCTGCGGGCCACTAGGAGGCAGAGATGAGACCATTGGGAGATGGAAAGCAAACTCATCGTTGTCGTGGGAGTGGGAGGGGCCGGTTGGCAGCCAAACAGACACATCAGGTAGTGTCTTGGGATTCGCGTATTGGTAACTGTATAAACAAAGGCAAGCACAGAGTCCCAGTACATAACAATAGGTGTGCATTCCCATAGGCGGTGAAGCAGCGTTGGGCGGGAGGTGGAACACCAGGGGCATCTCTCTTGGGCAGGTTCTGCCTTGTTAAAACGGAAAGGGTAGTATGCTCTGTGAATAATTTTGAATTGCGTCTCACGCCATGTTTCTGACACGGTGAGTTTGTGCACCCGTCTGTAGCCCTCAAGGATTTTGTTCGAGAGGTTTCCATCTTCAAATATTTGAGCCCATTTCTGAAATGGTTTAAGACGATATTTGGCAGTTGGTGTTCAATAAGATGAGAATATAGGGTGGAGATGGAGTAGTCGTTGTTGCGCAAAACAGTATCCATGAAGGAGTTTTGTAGAGGATCAGAGTCAGGTCCATAGCAAGAGCGCAACTAACTGACCATTTGGTGGTAATAAAAAACATGTGACGCTGGTAGACAGAATTCCCTTGACAAGGTTTGAAAGGATTTGAACTTGCCCGGGGTATTGAGGTACATTGAAGCAACGTTGGTAAGTCCCTTAGCGTTCCATTGTTCAAAGGCTTTGTGTAAAGTGGACGGGAGAAACATTGGGTTGCCAAGTATTGGCAAGTGGCAGGAAACACTGGAGGGCAACCCCAACAATCTACGGACCTCCCTCCAGGCTACAACTGTATCCCTGATGAGGATACTTGATTTTAGGCATGTTGGCAGTTTGTTGGGATTCGAATGAAGAATGGCAGGCAGAGTGTATGGAAAGGTCGAGGCACTCTCGAGCATGGTATTGAAGTATTTAGATCTGCCAGACAACCAATCAAGGCCCTGTCTTAGCAAGCATGCAAGATTGTAAAAACGTATATTGGGCAGGCCCGCCCCACCCTCAGACTTCGGGAGACGTAGTTTTTGTAGCGCAATGCGTGAATTCTTGCGAGACCAGAGAAAGGCAGATAAGGCCTTATGTATTCACATCAGAGTGTTTTAGTAGAAGAGGTATGGTCTGCATCGGATAAAGTAGGCGTGCAAAAGACACCATTTTAAAAGAGGTGGAGGGCCGCCCAAACATCAAGCTCCTTCACAATTTTAGATATTAGCGGTGGGAAGTTAAGTGTGTACAAGGTGGAAGGTTCTCGGCCAATGTGTATGCCCAAATAAGTAATGTGTTTCTCCGCTATGGCGAAGGGAGAGTGGCGTAACCATTTGGCAGCCAATCTGGGATGGAGCGATAGGATTTCGCTCTTGTCGAAGTTAATTCGAAAGCCTGAACACAGTCGGAAGGTGTGAAACAGCTGTCGGAGCCTGTCAAAGTCCGTGAGGGGTTGTGTGGAAAATAACAATATGTCGTCTGCAAACAGGGCGGAGCGGAGAGACTGGGTACCTATTGTGCAAAGTTTATATGACCAAAAAGAATGGATTACAGAAAAAAATAACAACACAAAGATATTGCAAAAAGTGCAAAAAACAAAACACTATGTGCTAAATACATAGAAATCAATGTGCCCAATAGCAAACAATCTCAATGTGTGCAGAAAGAGACCATAATAGAAGATTTGATAGTAGAAGCCCACTATTCCTGAGAGAGATGTGCACGTCACCACACATAGTCTGGTCTCCCAGAACTCTTACCTTAAAGCAGCAAAAAACAGGCCTTAGTAATGAATCCTCTGCCAGGTGTCTCCTTTCAGCGTACTGATATCCACCAAAGTGGATCTGGATGACCTGAGGTCTCAACAGTGGGACATGGAGAGAAGAAGAACCTCCAATAGTGCATTACCACAAATAAAAACTTTTAATGAATGAAATTGCACTTACAGCAAAGATGAATAAAACGGGCATAACAGCAGTGACTAGTAGCACTGGTTTCATATGCATATACCCCAGATGAAGACACGTGTGTTGCTGTGTCGTAACGCGTAGGGCTAATTGGGAAAAGACGTACACCGGGAGTGCCGTGAAACCAGTGCTACTAGTCACTGCTGTTATGCCCCGTTTTATTCATCTTTGCTGTAAGTGCAATTTCAAAAAAATATTTTTTGTCTAAACCGATCGAGAGGAATTTCTCTCAGATTGCTCCTGGTCATTCCAATCTGAGGAATAGATCCACTTTTAATCCGCAATTTACAGATACCAGACATCTTGATGTATTCCATAATATGGTATGCAAGGATCTTGAGAGTCTTCGCATTAAAAAAGTTAGGGACTCTCAGTGTATCCGTCTAGGGATTTTATCACTAGAGCAACGGAACAATATAGTGATTCGCCCTGCTGATAAGGGGGGTGGGCTTGTAGTGCTCAGCAAGGCCTATTATCATGAGGAGATGAGAAGACTCCTTAGTGATGGTAACACTTACTCGGTTCTGCGGGGTGACCCTATGGTCAAATATAAAAACGAGTTGCATTCTTTGGTAGAGGAGGGTAAAAATAAGGGGGTTCCATGCTGGTCTATCTTACTGATATGTTTATGTTTGTTGGAGGGTCACCCAAAAATTGCGAACTTCCTGAAGGTACAGGTATAGAACAGGTAATCAGAAACAATGCAAACAGTAAAAAAAAACAAAAGAAAAAGAAAAAAATAATGTAAAAACAAAACGAGGGTCTAGTGCTTAAGCACCTAACAAGCGGGAGGGACTTCACTTTTTTCCACATGAGAATAAAACGCATGGCAGGGCTCCTGCCATACGCCCGCTCCCCTTCCTAACAATGGAACAGGAGCTTCAGAGGGAGAGCAAAGGGGAAGGGGGACAGGGTGGGGGGAAAAGGAAGGGTAGAAGGGTAACAGCTTGCTGTAGGGGGAGCAGTGACCGATCAAGGCATAGAGAGGCGAAGGGAGTAAGTTACAGGAGGGTAGCAGTACATGTAAAGGGTCATCCCAGAAAGGGGCATAAAGAAGTGAAGATAATACTACCCGCTTCTCTTGGGTCTGCGGCGATAGGCAGTCTCTGAGATCTGCTGTTAGCGGCTGTCCGAACGATTCGCACAAGAGGTATAGCGACTCCGCTTGTATGGTTGCTTGGTAGGGCTGCCCAAGGCGATGGTGCAGGGTATGCTGAGTCCCAGTTGTTCAGGGATGAGTTTGGCGCATATGTTAGTGAGCTGGCTGTTAGTAACTGACTCTGGCAGTCCAATAATGCGCAGATTGTTCCTCCTGGAACGGTTGTTCTTGAGGTCGTCTAATTTGTTCCAGAGCTCCCTATTTTCAGCAGTCAGTCGGGCAAGCAAGACAGATTGAGCTGTGGCATCATCTTCTAGGGAGGATATCCTGTCCTCTGTTTGAGCAATCCTATGTGCCTGTGACTGCTCTTCCAGGTGGAGCTGCTCGAGACCCCTTTGTACAGCAGCATCCACAGTGGCAGCCAGAGAGGGTCCCAGCAGGGCCACTACCTGATGGGCAATGCCCGCTGATGATGCAGGGTCAATTGCCTGTATATCAGGGCAACGGGCGACTGAGAGGAGTCCCCTGAACAGAGCGGCCACCATTTTGGCTGCGTCTGAAGCCGCGTCTGAAGCCGCGGGTGCTGACGAGACAACCCAGGCGTACGATCGCTCTAAAAAAACGATCCATGTGTGTCCGCACAGCAGCGGGGGAGGGAGGGGGATACCCCGAAGCTCTGGCCGGGCTCTATAGCCGAAAACGGGAGGACGGCAGCGGGAGCAGTGTCTTCCTACTCCTGTCTCATGAGGCGCCGGAACCGGAAGTAACCGTGGGGGTTCTAATGACAAATGAATTTGCTTCCAACACCTCTACTACTGTTTTATGGGGTGCGCCCAAGGCCATCAAGCCTCCATTTATATCTACTCCTGACTCTGTTCTTACTCCTATATGCTGCAGTTGTGCTGCCAGGAAATAGCAGCGTGGGTGCGGTATCGCCATTCCCCCCACTCTTATTGGTAGTTGTAGGGTTTGCAACCTGATTCCAGTTTGTCCTTCTTTCCATATCAGTTCTCTAAACATGGTATCTAATTTCCTGAACCATTTTTTATGAATCCATATGGGTGCATTATGCAGCACATATAATAATTGTGGCATCCACAGCATTTTAATCAAATTACATCTCCCCGCAACCGACAGCAGAAGATTCCGCCAAATTTGGATTTTATTTTTAAATTTGGCCATTAGGGGGACTAAGTTATTCCCTATATATTTATTAAGGTCATTTGTTATGTATATATATTCCTAAGTATTTGATTCTCCCCACTATCTCTAATTGTGGGATTTCTACCAATGTCTGGGTCCTCATTGGGTCTACCGGCATTAATGCTGATTTTTCCCAATTTGACTAATCTCGAAAGTCTTCCAAACTCTCCAAAAATAGTCATTGCCTGTTTAATGGAATGATCCGTGTCACCAAGGAAGTGGAGGACACCGTCCGCATAGAGAGCAATCCTCTCCTCCCCAATCGGTCTCACGAATCCCCTCATTTTTATATCCGTTCTTATTGCCATGGCCAACGGTTCCATTGCTAAGGCAAATAGCAGGGGTGACAATGGACACCCCTGCCTTGTGCCCCTCTCCAACAGAACTTTAGTTGAGTAGTCATTATTGACTCTGATTCTTGCACTAGGACCACTGTACATTAACTTAACCAATTTATTAAATTTTGGCCCAAACCCAAAGACTTCCAAGACATGCCAGATATACCCCCATTCTAGGCTGTCAAAAGCTTTGACTACATCTAGGGACATGACTGCTCATTCTCTATTGGCGTTTGTAGGTTAAGAAATACCCTCCTGATGTTCATACTAGTTGATCTACTTGGTATGAATCCGGTTTGGTCCTGATGTATAAGTCTCGTAACAATTTTATTAAACCAACCCGCCAATATTTTAGTATCTGCACAAAGAAGGGAAATGGGCCGATATGATGCTGTATCAAGCGGATCTTTTCCCTCCTTGTGCAGTACTATTATTGTAGCTTCAGTCATAGAAATGGGGAGCTTTCCACCCCCCCCTTCCATTGCCCAGTTAAATACTTTAAGGATTTCTGGAAGTAACACTTTCCCATAATATTTGTAGATTACCACCGGAAGTTCATCCGGTCCGGGGGACTTCTGGTTGGCCATCTCAGTGACAGCTGATTGATCCTCCCTCCAGGGTTCTTGGGGCCTCCATTAGCTCTTTTTCTGATTCCATGAGAGTCGGTAATTCCAAGTTCTTAAAAAATTATTTTATTTCCTCCGCTCCCGCCGTCCCTTGTGATCTATATAACTTCTCATAATATTCTCTAAATGTATCTGTGATCATAGAAACCTGTGTAGAAATTTCTCCATTAGGTTTATTTATTGCGGGTACCACAGAGGGGGAGGAATTGGTTCTTGCTAAATGAGCCAGCATTCTCCCAACACTTTCCCCCTCCCCAAAGGCCAGTTGCTTTTGGAATAATCTCTTATTTTCTGATTTTCTTATCATTTCTACCCTGTACTCCTGTTGCTTATTTAACCATATCCTTTGTTTCTAGTGTTGGGTTCTCAATATATTCCTTCTCTGACTTCTCCAGTTCCATCCTAATCCTATTTTCCTATTCCCTTGATGTTTTTTTAAATTTTTGCCACTTGTTAAATACATAGACCCCTGAGCAATGCCTTCAGTGCATCCCACATTACTCCCCGCGTCATGGTTCCCTCATTAAACTCTATAAACTCTTTTAATCTTGATAGTATCACCTCAGGATCCCCCATTAATTCAAGCCATAGTGGGCTAATTTTCCATTCTCTATCACATCTGCCCCCCTCTAGGTTTACCACTATTGTCACTAGTGAGTGATCAGATACCCCTCTAACCTGGTATACTATTTCCCTTATTGTTCAGAATGCTTCCACATTCCCAAGGACTAAATCTATCCTGGACAATGTGGAATAACTACTGGAGCAGCACAAATATTGCAACTCCTCTGGGTTTCTCACTCTCCATATATCAAATAATCCTGCTTCCTGTAAGAACTGATACAACCGACTCTCTGATGCTTTCTGGACGCTATTTTCTGGAAATCTATCCATTTTTTTCTTTATTACCTCATTAAAATCCCCATTGCTATAACAGGAATCCCAGTTTTATCCATCATAAAATCCATTAATTTATACATGACTTCCAACTTGAATGGCGGGGGGGAAGTATATGGGCCAGATTCAGGTAGATGGGCGCTTCTTTACTTTGGAGTAACGTTTCTCATTTACGTTACTCCGCCGACACTTTCAGCGCAAGTACTGTTATTCACATAGCACTTGCTCCTAAACTTGCGCCGGAGTAACGAAAATGCGCTGGCGTAACCCGACGCAAGTGGAAGTGGGTGTGATCATATGTAAATGATGGGCGGAGCCCAGCGCAGAGGCTTACGTTCAGCGCATCAACCATGGAGCATGCGCAGTAAGTGAGGCTCCACTCGCCCCCTTGTGCGCATGCTCTCAACTTCCGTCGGCACCACTTCACGGGAAACGTCAGCGCAATGTGTTCCGTTGGGCGTATAAAAGCGCCAGCGGAAGCGCCATTCCGGCGCAAAAGTATTTCCGTTTCCCCCCACCCCAGGGAAGTTACTTTTGCTCTGTTATGGCTGCTCCCGCTACCCCCAACGAGAGGAGGAACCTCAATTTCAATCCTCAAGAGGTATCTATTGTTTCGGCTATGGAGACCCACAACGATGTCCTCCATGGCAGGAAAAGCCGAAAGACCACCCGGGAGAGGAAGCAGGCCATCCTGGCAAGCATTGCTGCCAGGGTTAATATTTTGGGGTACTCCACCCGGACTGCTGGCGATATTGCCAAGAAGATCAACGATCTACGGCGCAAGGTTCGGGGCAAGGTGGCCACCAATAGGAGGCATGAGAGTGGCACGGGTGGTGGACCCCCATGTGCGGTCAGCCTGACCACAGAGGAGGAGGTGGTCGCCCGCTGCCTGGAGAGGGAGCAGTTGGAGGGGGTCCCTGGATATTACTCCATGGAGGAAGGCTCCAGGACAGGTAAGTGTTTTTTAACCCCTATTTGGTGTGTTGCATGTGGGGGGGGTACATGTGCCAAGTGTGTGGGACCACCAACATGTGTCTGCTTTGTGTCATCCACAGATGACGGAGCTGGGCCATCATCTGTCGGTGGCCAGTCCACCCCATCCCCCCAACGCATTCCAGTGCCCGTGCCCCTGGGTGGTGAAGACACCGAGGTGGAGGAGGAGAGTGCCCACACCTCACCTGCAGAGGTCGTTGAGGAGGAGCCTGTTGGGGCAGAGCAGGACATTATTTTATTTTTGGATGAGTCCTCCTCTTCTGCAGGGCCCTCTCAGATCCCCTCCCCCATCATAGGAAGCCCCTCAAGGGCAACTCCATCCCCCCGGGGACAACCATCTACTGGCCCCAGGAAGGCCACCCGTAAGACCAGGGGGGGCTCTGATCTGGTCCAGGACCAGGTGGCGAGGGATCACGCCAGGCAGACCCAGAAAATGGGGGACATAGTTGGGCACCTGGACAGAGTGGCTGACAGCCTGTGCTCCGTGGCCCATATTTCTTCTGCAGTGCAGGATGTGAGCTGCAACTGCGCTGCAGTGGTGACCAGTCTGGGGGAGGTGCAGGGTGACATAAGGGACCTCACTGCAGCCGTCCAGGCAAACAGTGCTGCCATCCGGGACCAGGGGAGGCAGAGTCGGCGGGCCCAGCATTACCAGGTCACCCGGCAGCTCAGGATGCAGGCCCAGACAAACAGTTACCTCGGCTGGATAGCCATGGCCTTGGAGGGCAGGCAGGCCACACCTGCCAGGAGTGGCCCACCCGGGGATCAGCCACCTCCAGATGCCCCCCCCACCCCCACCCACTCCATCCAGGCAGCTGAGGAGCCAGAGAGGGGCCGCCAGAAGAAGCCCCCGGCATCCCAGATGATTTATTTTTTGTTTTTTTGATTGATGCTCAGGACATGAGTTTTGTATTTTATTTCTTCTTAATGCTCAGGTTATGAGATTTTTATTTTATTCTTAATGCTCAGGTTATGAGTTATTTTATTTGTGATTATGCTCTGGATATGAGATTTTTTTTTTTTTTTTTTTTTAGATACTGCACACGTTGCAGTGTGAATGGTGTGAATGTGAGGGGGTGGCACTCCTGCCAGTAAGGGGTGTCACCCTCGGCCGTGGTGGTGAAGTTAACCCCACGGCTGTATGAATGACGTGTGAAAGGTGTATGAATGGACAGCGACATCATTGGGGCCTTGACGCTGGCGTTGCTGCTCCCAAGTCCTCCATGCTGGACTTGGGCTAATCCAATGTGATGTGGATGTGGATGTGGTGTGTGTGATCTAGGGACATCAGTGGTGTGCATGCGTGCATTGTCTGTGTGATTAATGTTTTTATTTATTGTCCAAAGATGCCTACGGCGAGGACCCTCCTGACTGCTCTTCCATCAGCTGACTGGGTCTCCTCTGGCAGGGGGGGGCTGTCTGGTTGGGGGGTCAGGTCATCACGCATGTCAATCTGCAGGCCTTTTCTCATTGCAAAGATGTGCAGAATGCAACATGCACCGATGATCTGACACACAAAGGTAGGGGAATACAATAGTGTCCCCCCGGACTTATCCAGGCAGCGGAAACGGGACTTCAGGAGCCCAAATGTTTGTTCCACCACTGCACGGCTTTTGATGTGTGCTTCATTGTATCTTCTCTCTCCTCTGGTTAGGGGGTTCCGGAAAGGAGTCATTAGATGGGGTCCCAGTGCATATGCAGAGTCACCTGGAAGGGAAAATACAGGAGGATGTTAGTCATGCATGTGCCACTTGTGAGGTGTGCATCATGGGAGGGGATAATCATGCCTGCCACCCATGTCACTCACCAACCAGCCAGTTGTCCCCATACATGTTCTGCTCGAATTCTGCTGGGATGGGACTCTGACGGTATATGAAGCTGTTATGGCTGGACCCGGGGTGTTTGGCACGGATGTGCCATATGAGGCGTTGGGCATCGGCTATCACCTGTACGTTGATGGAGTGCCAATGCTTCCGATTGCGGTATATGTGCTCTGTGGCACTGGGGGGCTGAAGGGCCACATGTGTGCAATCAATGGCCCCCACAGTGAGTGGGAATCTGGCAATGCTGTAGAAATCTGTCATTGCCTTCAGCCGCAGGTCCTCAGTGGTGGGTCTGATGAACTGGTTGGACATGCGTCTGAGGATTGCAGGGACAACCTGGTTCACACATCTGCTCACAGAGGACTGTGACATCCCAGCCACCACTCCACTTGTACGCTGGAATGATCCACTTGCAAGGAAATTAAGTGTTGCCAGTACCTTCACCAGTGGCTGCACTGCTTGTGAGCGGTGTGTCTTGCTGGTGATGTCATCCTGCAGGGTTGTGGTTCGTTCAAGTATTCCATCAGGGCTGAATCTGAAGAGGCAATACACCTCCTCATCCCCCATGCCAAAGAGGCTCATGCGCTTGCGGTATATCCTCTCACGTGACCGCCTCCTCCGTACCGGGGGACCCAGTACTAGTGCTAGGACCGCAACTGCCCCTGGCATGTTGGCACACAGAGGGGTTGTCCTTGCAAGTGTGGTTGTTCAGCTTGCTAGTTTCGTCGGTAACGCTGCTGCTGTAGCTGCTCTCCTGCTGACCTGAGGCCGTCTGGAGTAAAGATAAAGCAGCTATTTGTAGAAATAACTTTGCGCCGGACGGACGCATGTAGCCAGCGTATGGTGCTAATCCGTTCGCGAATCGGGAAATCTCCCTCATTTGCATATTTGCAGGGGAAATCAATAGGCGCGACTGATGCGCCAAGCGAAATTATGCGCTGACGAGACTCTGGTGTCGGAAAGTTAAGCCGATCGGAAATGGCCCGTTTTCTGTCGCATCTAGTTTGGTGGGTACGGCCACATAGAAACGACGGCGCATATTCACAGTTACGCGGCGCATATCGAAATACTCCAGCGCAACTCTACCTGAATCTGGCCCTATATTTGCAAGAACATATTCCCTATTTTCTGTTATACAATGAAGAAAAACTTACCGCCCCTCTTCATCAATGCTAATCTGCTTACAGGTGAACATCACTCCCCTCTTGACCATAACCGTCACACCCCTTGAATAGGATGTGTGGACCGAGTTGAAACTTCCTGTTCTGAACTTGTTTCTTAATTTAATTTGTATAGTGTGTCTCCTGCAAGCAGATTAGCTCAACCTTATGCGCTTCTAACATGTCAAATACTGCTGTTCTTTTGGCTGGGGTACCCATTCCGCGGACATTCCAAGATCCTATTTTCAAAAATCTGTCCTGCATTAAATCATTTTAAGTGGAGAAGGATCTGGGGGTTTTAGTTGATCATAAGCTCAATAATGGCATGCAATGCCAAGCTGCGGTTTCCAAAGCGAGCAAAGTCCTTTCTTGTATTAAGAGAGGTATGGACTCCAGAGATAGAGATATCATTTTGCCCCTGTACAAATCATTAGTAAGACCTCATCTGGAATATGCAGTCCAGTTTTGGGCACCAGTTCTCAAAAAGGATATCGGAGAACTGGAGAAAGTGCAGAGAAGGGCAACCAAACTGATAAGAGGCATGGAGGAGCTCAGCTATGAGGAAAGATTAGAGGAACTGAATTTATTCACTCTTGAGAAGAGGAGAATAAGGGGGGATATGATCAACATGTACAAATACATAAGAGGTCCATATAGTGAACTTGGTGTTGAGTTATTCACTTTAAGGTCAACACTGAGGACAAGGGGGCACTCTTTACGTCTGGAGGAAAAGAGATTTCACCTCCAAATACGGAAAGGTTTCTTCACAGTAAGAGCTGTGAAAATGTGGAACAGACTCCCTCCAGAGGTGGTTCTGGCCAGCTCAGTAGATTGCTTTAAGAGAGGCCTGGATTCTTTCCTAAATGCACATAATATAACTGAGTACTAAGTTTTGTAGGTAAAGTTGATCCGGGGTAAATCCGATTGCCTTTCGGGGGATCAGGAAGGAATTTTTTCCCCTCCGGTAGCAAATTGGATCATCGCTCTGCTGGGGTTTTTTGCCTTCCTCTGGATCAACTGTGGGTATGGAGTTGGGTGTATGGGAGGATGTACTGTGTTTTACTTTGTTTTATTTTTTTATTTTTTTATGGTTGAACTGGATGGACTTGTGTCTTTTTTCAACCTGACTAACTATGTAACTATGTAAGTCACACCCCGAAAAAAAAAAAGTAAAAAAAAAAAAAAAAAAAGTGATAAAAAAATAAATAAAAATAAATGAAGACCTAGCGAAATGTTTTGAACTTTTATTATAAAAACCTCTATAATCTGGCGCCTCCGAACCTCGATCCTTCCCAAATTACTGGGAGGCCTGAGGCTATTAGGATTTTTTTTTATCTCAACGCTGTCCGAAGCAAATCCGGGAAGGACAGGCGTTGGAATTGGAATGTCCCCTCTCTGTTGAGGAACTTCGTACTGCAGTGAAACAAATGAAGCCGGGTAAGAGTCCTGGGCCTGAAAAATTAACGTTACAATATTATAAGTCCTTTCTGGACATTATCTCTTCCAAGATGATAGATACCTTTAACACTTTGGCATCTCCCTCTGCTATGGTGGGTCGTTTGTTAGAGGCCCTTATAACAGTCATACCGAAGGAAGGTAAAGATGCCACGCAGGTTCAGAACTACAGACCAATATCGCTTCTAAATGTCGATATCAAATTGTACGCTAAGATTCTGGCTAACAGGCTATCCCCTCTGCTACCTGGCCTGGTCTCACAAGATCAGGTAGGTTTTGTCCCTGGTCGAGAGGCTAGGGACAACACCATCAGGGCATTGAATCTCCACCACTGGCTCACTTCCTCCAAGACCCAAGGATTTTTTCTGTCCTTAGACGCTGAGAAGGCGTTCGACAGGGTGGCCTGGGACTACACGCGGGAGGTCTTGAAAGCGATTGGCCTCCATTCCCGCATGTTGGCCCACATCTCGGCATTGTACTCAGCACCTAGTGCGCGGGTGCGAGCTAACGGTCACCTGTCGGACGCCTTCGATATCATTAATGGTACACGTCAGGGCTGCCCCTTAAGCCCCTTAATCTTTGTATTGGCCTTGGAACCCTTCCTAAACAATTTACGCAATAACCCCGACATCAGGGGCCTGTTCGTGAATGATAGGGAATACAAAGTCGCGGCTTTCGCCAATGATATTCTTCTCTCCCTGATATCCCCAAGGATTTCCCTACAGAACTTGTTAAAAGACATTGAACACTTCGGGAAGCTATCCCATTTTAAGATTAATTACTCTAAATCCAATGCCTTGAATGTCTCGCTCTCAAAACATGAGGTGGACTGTTGCAAGAGCTCCTTTCCATTTCCTTGGAACGCGAAGGCTATCACGGACTTAGGGGTGCAAATCACAAACAGACTTTGCTCACTTATATGAGGAGAATTTCCTAGTAGCCTTGAAAAAGACTCAGCACAATCTAAAGGATTGGGGGGTCCTCAATCTTGGTTTGGCCGTTCTGCCCTGTTGAAGATGATTATTTTACCGCGCCTCCTATATCTTATACAATGTCTCCCGATCCATCTGCCGCCATCTTTTTTCGCGGCGTACAAAAGGGCGTCCTCCCTGTTCATTTGGAGAGGTTCACCTCCCCGTATTAAATACACCTGGCTTACCCGCTCGAAGACCAAGGGTGGCATTGGATTGCTAGACCTTTTCCGATTATTATCTGGCAAATCACCTTATGCGGATAGTGGACTGAACATCCATGCAGACAGGAAGGCTTGGGTGGTCCTGGAAAGGTCATTCATGCAGTCCCCTCTTGGTTTGCTCCCCTGGATTCCATCCCCACGTTGGCCCCGGGAGGTCCAGTCACACCCTCTGCTCCTTTCCTCTCTTAGGGCCTTTGAGCCAGCAACAAAGGCTCCAACTTTTTCCACGGTACCTGGTCCCCCTCACCACGCTGAGGGGTTACCCTGATTTCACACCAGGTCTGTCGCCTTCCTTCCTAGTGAGGGAATGGCCACATGACCAACTCTTGGCACATCAGTTTTTCTCTCATGGATCTCCTCGCCCTTATGAGGACTTGGTGTCTAAGTCCTTGTCCAAATCTTTTCCTTTTTGGTCCTATAGGCAATTACGGCATTTTCTCTTCTCTCAGGCGTCGTCGGAGACTTGGACGCGACGATTGACGCCTTTCGAATCTCTGTGTACGCGGAGTTCCCCAAAGCGGCACTTGATTTCTACACTGTACAAGATCCTTTTGGATGGCACCCCTGACTGTCCGGATCCAGCCTATAGAGCCTGGGAATCCGATCTTCACCTTTCCTTGGACGAAGAGGACTTGGCGCGTATTAATGAATATGCCCATAAGGGATCTCTTAATGTCGCGATACAGGAAAACTGCTACAAAATTGAAACACGTTGGTATAGGACTCCGGCTCTCCTACACAAATTTTCTCCGACTATCCCTGACATGTGCTGGAGATGTGGGAGAGGAAGGGGGTCTATGCTTCACATATGGTGGGAGTGTGAGGCCCTCCAGCCATTTTGGAAAGGGGTGCATGAAATTATTTCCCATGTTACTACCTATACTTTAGACTATTCCCCGGCACAATTTCTTTTGCATCATACGCACTTAACTAGACCTGAATCCTTAAAATCCCTGGCCATGCATATGGTTAACGCGGCAAGACTCTGCATCCCAGTCCATTGGCGCTTCACACGCACTCCAACGATCGGGGAATGGTTCGGCAGAATCTCTAGAATTGAAGAAATGGAAGAACTAATTCACATTTCCCAAGAGCGTATTCAGAAATTTACAAATACATGGGCTTGCTGGATCCACTTCAAAACAACTCAGCGCTTTCAGGCTCATAACTTCTAAATAGTAGGTGATACTGCCCTGGCCATACCGAGCAGACGTTGTGAAGTCTGGCTCCGAACAGGTAATCTGGTGAAGGACCGTTGTCATCGATGATCCCTTTCCCTCCTTCCTTTGATCCTCTCCCCCCCCCTTTTTTATTTTATTTTTTCTTTCTCTCTCTCTTTCTCTCTCTCTTTTTCTCTTTTTTTTCTCTTTTTCTCTTTTTTTTCTCTTTTTCTCTTTTTTTCTCTTTTTCCCTTTTTCTCTTTTTCTTTCTCTTTTTTTCTCTTTTTTTTTCTTTTTTTCTCTCTCCTGAACTGCTTTTGCACCGGTAATGTGCCTTGTTGCTTTGCTTTAATGTCCATTAAATGAAAAAAAAATGGTGATAATAATAATTTTTACACCAGCTTAGTGTATACCCACTCCTATTTCTCCATTTCAGAAGCACTATAGAGCAAGTCTATAGACTTACTCTATGGTTTTTTAAATTATCATTGTTTTTCTAGCTTCTAAGCATTATTTTATTTGACATTCTTATCTGTGCACATTTATCTACCAAAAAATGTGTGCTATTTGCGTATTTATGTGTTACTCCCCTCAGTGTATTAACACCCTTTTGTGTTCCCTTAAATAATACCGTCCCATAGCTCATCCGTCCCATTTCACCCACCCCAACACCTTTCTAGGCAAACCCTAGGGGCCTAGGGGCTTTTTGTGTGATCGGTCCAGTCATACTCCTCCCCCTCTCTCCTCCCTCCCCCCCATACCTCTTGCAAACCAAATCTTATTTCATTGCGCTCCCCTCTCATACTATACCCCTCAAACTATGTGTGTCTCCCCAATACTTCTTTAATGCTTTTTCTTCCCTAAACTCGCTTTATCTGTTTATCTTTAAACTAAATGTCCCCTCATTTTGGTGAGAGCTGGTCCTTGTTGTCGTCCAACCATCTCATCGCGTCCTCTGCGGAATCAAAAAAGAAAGTCCCATCCAGTGCTGGCACTTGCAGCCGCGCTGGATATAATAGCGTATATGTTAGATTAAACTTTTGCATTTTACGTTTAACTTCAATAAAACTGGCCCTCCGCTTTTGCAGAAGAGGTGAAAAATCTGGGTACAAGCAAACCTTCGATCCCTCCCACATAATACTCCCCATCTCTCTACTTCTAAGTAGCATTACTTTGTCCTTGAAATTCAAAAAAGACAACAGTATTGATCGTGGGCGTCCTCCTGATGGGGGGGTTTAGCAGGAACACTGTGTGCTCTTTCTATGGAAAACTGTTGCGAAAAACATTCTCTTCCAAATAGCTTTAAATAACTGTTTTCCAGGAACTCTGTTGGATTGGGGATTGGTCCCTTCACACTTTTCCGGTAGTCCCAACAATCTCACATTATCCCTACAGTTCCTGTTCTCCATTTCGTCCATCTTTTCCTCAAACTTGCACATTTGTTCTTTCATTGTTTTAATCCCTTGCTTTACTGGGTATAAGTCATCCTCTATTTGAGATATTCTTCCCTCTGCCTCAGTTAACCTTTCATTTGGTTTTTGAAGCTCCTGTTTCACAGAAATCAACTCTTCTTTAATGCCCTTCATCTGATCACACAACTCCCCCAGTGTCTGTTTACATGCGTTAATCACCAGGAATACATCTTTTAATGTGGGGGTGCCCTCCTCAATAGTAGCTAGTGCTGGATCTGTCTCGACCCCTTTATCAACTGTGGCTATATTTTTATTGGTGGCATTTTTAACAATCCCTACCGGTGGTCCTTGACTTTTTCTGTCAGCTGTAGATTTAGTCTGGGCTAACGACCCCCCTTTTAACTGGGTGTGATCGGTTGTATGTGCATATTTCTCTAATTTAGCAGCTGCTGCGCTAGCCGGTCCACCCTTGTCTTTTTTCCTTTTCCTTGTCTTTTTTCCTTTTCCTTGTCTTTTTTCCTTTTCCTTGTCTTTTTTCCTTTTTCTTGTCTTTTTTTTTCCTTTTTCCTTGTCTTTTTTTTCCTTTTCCTTGTCTTTTTTTTTTTCCTTGTCCTTAGCCGACCACAGTGATTGTGGGCCCGACATAGCTACTCCATTTCTCGTGTTTTTTTTTTTTTACCCCCCCTCCAAATAGGACAAGCAAGGCAGGGAGAAATAAACCTTTTCTGAGTACTCAAGGTATTCCCATGTATCCAAAGTCTGCAGATAGCAAATAGCCGTGCAATGACAGCGCAGGTTTTTAGCACGTTTTTAGCCAGGAGAGGAAAAAATATTAATTAATTGGAAAAAAAAAAAACTTCCAATCCTTTTCTCCTTTCCCCCAAATCTGCCAACAGCATCACAGTTCAATTCTTAAACACAAAAATGCACACGCAAAAAATCCTGGTTCTGAACACAATCCTGATTTGCACATAGCAGTGGACTTAGATGCAGGCATGACTGCCCCCCCCCCATGATGCACACATCACAAGGGGCACATGCACTACTAACATCCTCCTGTCTTTTCCCTTACAGGTGACTCTGCATATGCACTGGGACCCCATCTCATGACTCCTATCCGGAATCCCCAAACCCCAGGAGAGGAAAGATACAATGAAGCCCACGCCCAAACACGTGCAGTGGTGGAGCGCACCTTTGGCCTCCTAAAGTCATGTTTCTGATGCCTGGATAAGTCTGGGGGTACCCTGTTGTATTCCCCAAACTTCGTGTGCCAGATCATCGGTGCATGTTGCCTGCTGCACAACTTCACAGTGAGAAAGGGCCTGCAGATTGACATAGGTGATGACCTGACCCCTGAACCAGACAATCCCCCCCCCTAAGCGAGGTTACCCCGTCTTCTGAGGGAAGAGCAGCCAGGAGACAGCTCACATTGGGCATCTTTGCACGTTAAACACACACATTAATCATGGCATGAGCATGAGAATGCATGCATGCACACCACTGTGGTCCCTAGCACAGACACATCACATCCTCATCAAATTGGATTGGCACAAGCCCACCATGCAGGACTTGTGAGCAGCAACGCCACGGCTCCAATTACTGTATGTCACTGTACATTCATACACCATTCACACGGATCTGGGGATCACTTCTCCCTGGTCCTGGGGAACCCTTCTCCACCAAAACTGAGGGTGACACCACTTTTCTGGCAGGAATATCACCCCCACATTCCAAAATCATTCACAACACACAAAAAAAAATGTCCAGCAAAAAAAAAAAAAAAAAAATCCAGGAAAAAAAAAAGCCCCAAAAAAAAATCCTGAAAAAAAGAAAAAAGGGGGGAAACAAATTAATGCCGCTGGCGTGAGTCACGCCTGAGGCGGCCACGGCCCCTTTAGGGGAGACTCATTGGGGGGGGTAATCTGGGGAAGGAGGAGCAGCCCCTGGTCTCTGCCCACCTGGCGGCCTGCCCTCCAAGGCCACGGCAATTCTGGTCAGGCACTTAGTGTTGCCGTGTTGGCCTGGATAGCCTGGGTGAGGGCCCTCACATCCTGCCCAACGTCTGCTGTTGTAGTCTGCAGTTCGTTTAGGCAGTTTGTAAGAGCCCGGGAGTGGCAGTCCAGGTCCCCAAGCGTATCCTTTATGTAGGACAGGCTCTCCTCCATCCGCAACAAAGTCTGGCTGACCTGTCCCAGATGGCGGGTCTGAAGGGCCTGGTCCCTTCTCAGATTGGCGGGCAGAACCTCGGCCACCCCCCTGGTCTTCTGGGACGACTTCCTGCCTCCAGCTGAGGCTTGTGGCCGGGGAAAAGGGGAGCCCCTTGGGAGGGGAGCCCTGTTGTGGGAGGGGCTAGCGCTTATGGAGGGCTGGCTGCTGCCAGCCAGAGAGGAAGACTCCTCCAAAAACAACAATCCACTGGCTTACATGACATCCTCCTCCTCAAACTCCTCCGAGGACTCCGGCATTGTCTGGGGGTCCTCATCAGGCTGCTGTCCTGGGGATGGTGCGGCCAGGCCAGATGGCCCAGCACCCTCCTGCACATCTGTGGATGACACAAAACATTCACAGGTTGGAGGATCCACACACTTGCCACATATTCCCCCCCCCACACACACATTCTTCACACCTGATAGGGCAAAAAAACCTTACCTGGCATCACGGCTTCATGACTGGAGTCATAGCCAGGCAGGCCCTCCACCTGTTGTCTATTAAAGGTGTGGGTCACCGCACGCTCCTCCGCTGTAAGCCTAACAGGGCATGGTGGGCCCCCTCCAGTGCCCCTGGCATGGGCTGCCATCTGCCCCAGCTTCTTTCGGACCAAACGCCGGAGATCATTCATTTTCTTTTCGATCCCCTTGCGTGTCCGGGTGTCCGGGTCTCCCCCCCCGCTGAATTTACCTGGTCGGTAATGTGCTGCAAAATCTCTCTCCTCCTGGCCGGGGTGGTGTTGGCACTCTCCGGGCCGTGCAGAAAATGCCCATATTGGGTAATGGCCCGGGCAATTATTTGTTTCTCCCCCAAAGAAAAATTCAACTTATGCTTCCTCTCAGTCATACTCATAAAACAACTCTCTCCCAAACAATCACCAAAAATCACTCACAAAAACTAGCAGGAAAAATCAAGCAACAAAACAAACAAACCAAAATCTATCAACCAAAAAGTCTCACAACCAGTCACCAAAAAACACTATCAAATATACTCTACAAAACACTAGATCAAACAGTCAACAAATATCACAAAGACAAGTCACAACTAGTGATGAGCGGAATATGCCATATTCGATTTCGCGATATTTCACGAATATATAGAAGAATATTCGCAAAATATTCGTTAATATCGAATATTCGTGATTCTCGTCAACACGCGAAAACGGAGATCATTTCCAGGATTACTAAACTAATATGCACTAAACACTAACTCTACTTACACAAACTTATATGACTAAACTAAAGCTAATTTTTTTTTTTTTATACACAAAACACAGAAGGGCAGAGAAAGTATTCGCGAATATTCGTAATACGAATATTCGCATTGCGAATATTCGGCAACATAAAAGGATCGCCTCAGCTACTTGGCCCTCGGTCTCTAATCATACCAGCAATGCTTTTAGATGTCGATGGAGATCACTAGGATGTGATCTGTTTTAAAAATAAATTTGAAAAAATACGAATATTCGCAATAGCGAATATTCACCGCGATATTCGATTTATTCGCGAATACTCGAATATGCAATATTCGTAACGAATATTCGCAATGCGAATATTCGTGAGCAACACTAGTCACAACGCAACAAACAGAACAAAAGCACCTTGCTGTATAGGAAGGGATACAAAGGGATGTACTTTTGCAAAGGAAGTGCGTTTGTGTCTGTCTATTTATGCTGTCTGCGTAGTTCACTAAGTTGCCGAGTTGTGAGCATGCGCAGAGAGGTGCTGACCATGGTCTGCTTCATGCGCGATCCGGCCGGCCCTTTATTTGCATGGGGTCACGGCTCATTTCAAAGTAACACGCCCACGTTCTTCCCAATTTGAATTACTCCACCTTACGCCTCTGAAATTACGTTAATTTCTGCGCAAATCAAACGAGAATACAGTGATTGTGCCGCTACATTGCGCCGGTCTAACGCAAAGGAGGTGCGCTACGCCGGTCAAATGCGCCGATGTATGTGAATCTGGCCCAAATTGTCCAGGTATAATACAAGCTGTCCAGTATGTAAGGTAGCCTCCACAGCTTCTCTGCACAATGTTTTCCAAACAACTTTAGGTTGCCCAGTATATCTTCTGTATTCTGCTCTAATCATAGACACCCCTGCTTACACATCTACAGCAGTTTAGATGGATTTAACACAGTGTGAAAAAGGTATTTCAGGGGGGTTTGAAGCAGGTATATATATGGATTTTAGCTGTAATTATCAATCCCTTTACTCGGGGTAAAGATGGATGGAGAAGCCTGGGTATCCTGATCCACAATCTCTGTGGTCAGGCAGCTATAATATAGTGCAATCTGACCATCTTTACATCCAGCTTAATCAAGCTGCAGGAGTTTTTTTTTTTTTGGGGGGGGGGGGGCGTGGCCGGATGCGAGAGAGAGGAAGCATGGAGTGAGTGAGGACATGTGTTGATTCCCTCCTGCCCTCCCTTATGCGTACACACGATCATTTTTTGCGATGGAAAAAAAACAGTTTTTTAAAACGTCATTTAAATTGATCGTGTGTGAAAAAAATTCCAACATGCTTGAATTTTTTGTCGTTTTTCAAAACGTCGTTTTTTGTGTCATAAAAAGTGATGGTGTGTGGGCAAAACGATGTTGAAAACGACGTTTTTAAACCCGCGCATGCTCAGAAGCAAGTTATGAGACCGAGCTTTAATGGAAAAGAGTGCCGTCGAACGTGGTGTACGTCACCACGCTTTGCTAGAGCTTTGTAGAAAAACGATGGTGTGTACGCAACGTCGTTTTGGAAAATGAAGTTTGAAAAACTTAGTTTTTTTTTCATCGCAAAAAATGATCGTGTGTACGCAGCATTATACCTTCTACCTTTTTTTTTTTTTTTTTTTTTTCCATAATGATTTTATTGACAAACACGATGAGGTTTACAAAACATTTGAACAAGGAGTCTCATATAAAACAGCATGTTTTACAGCATTAAAGATCAGAACTAGCATATAATATTGAATGCACAGAAATTACAGCTTTAGTCAACATACTGGAAAATAGTTGGGGCATGAGCTATAGTTAAAAATGACTAGCAGGGTGTTTAAGTTTTACACTATGGCGTTATACCCATCAGATATCGAACTATATTCAGGTGTAGTACAAAGATGGGGATGGGGGTGTACTAGTTCCCGGAGTGGTAACCAACTTGGAGTAGATACAACCTCTCCGTACAGTAGATCTATAGTCAAAGTCGGTATGGTCTCGATGTTGAGTGAGAAAGCTGTAACGGGTCAGGGGGTTGGGACTGAATATGGACTCCTTAGGGGTAGAGGGGGGGAGGATTGGGATGGGGGGGTCAGGGTGGGATATGGAGGAAGGAGAGGGAAATCAGAAATAAGAATAGGAAAGGACGAGGACAAAAAGGAGGAGAGAGAGAGAAAAAAAAAGAGAGAGAAAGAAAGGGGGGAGGGGGGGACCATCTCAAGTAGAGAAACATCAACACGTCTACAAAACCGTATGCATGTATATGGAGAGGTGGGGGAGGGGGAGTGGAAGGGGACAGATAGGGGCTACCTCTCAGTCTCCGCCACCAGTTTCCAAGGGTTGGAGTACCGCGAGTAAATTTTTGTTTGTGGATAATTTAGAATGTATTTGTTAAGATTCGTTGAAAATAATCCCCCCTCAATCTTCCCTTGCGTAGGGGAGGGGGGCCACATGGTACGTGATTTTACTTCTCTTGTTTTTTTTTTTTTTTGTTTTTTTTTGTTTTTTGTTTTTTTCCCCTTCATCTCACTAAAGGTTGGCCTGTAAAAGTGTAACAATGGAGTCTTCCAAGGGTTCAGTCCCCTGGAGGCGAGTGGGCCGTGTTTGTTTGGCTCATCAGCAGTTTGTAGTTATCTGTGGTGCGAAAGTGGGTCCAACAAGCCCAGGTGTGTGAGAATTTGGTGGGACAATCTTTGGCTATAGAGATTAATTCTTCCATCTCAGCAATTTTTCCCACACGTTTGAGCCAGTCAGGAATGGTAGGGACACGTGTTGTTCCCCAGTAGATAGGTATACATAGTTTGGCTGCGTTTACCAGGGGAGGTAGTAGCGTTTTGCAGTATTGGTGAATGGGCATGTCTGAGTGATGCAGGAGAAGCTGTGCTGCGGAGTGTTCTACGGTGTACGTGGAAATTTGCGATATCAGTTCCCGGATTCGGGTCCAGAAAGGCTGAATCAAGGGGCAGGACCACCAGATATGCTCTAGAGAACCCGTACCGTCAGAGCATCTCCAACATTTGTCTGAAAGGGCGGGATTATATTTGTTAAGGATGACCGGGGTTCTATACCAGCGCATTAAGACTTTATAGTTGTTTTCTTGTATCGAGACATTGAGAGAGCCCTTATGAGTTATCGTGGATATGCGTTCCCATTGAGCCTCTGTCAGTTCTATCTGTAGGTCTTTTTCCCAGTTTAAGCAGGCTTTGTTATTCCTCAATGAGCTGTCTGAGGTGAGGATGTTGTGGATGGTGGATATCATATTATGTTGTGGTGCAGAGCTAGAGACAAGCTGTTCGAACGGCGTGAGACGACGCGAGACAGAGGATATACGATCGGCTTCTTTTAGGAAATGTCTGATCTGGAAATATGCCCAGAGAGGAAAAGCAGTGTTGTCAGAATTGGCCGGTAAGGAAGAGCGATCCATAAAAGTGCCTGAGTGGAAGAAGTGATGCGCTAGAACGTCTGAGTGTTGCCAGGTCTCTTTCAGAAAGTTTATGGACATACCCGGTGGGAATGCTGGGTTGAGCCTTAAAGGAGTGAGGGGGCCAGGGGACGAAGATAGGCGCAGCTTTCGGCAGGCATCTTTGAAGCAGCTAAGTGTCGGGGCAATGAGCGGGTGTGTTTTCAATGCTTCCGGGGTGTGTTTGGGAAGGGTCCAAGGCAAGGATCGTATTGGCAGGGAGGAAAATGAGTGTTCAAGAGCAACCCAGTCTTTACTCTGGCCGTGAATAGACCAATCAACAATTCTGGAGAGGTGGCAAGCCCAGTAGTAAACCTTAAGATCCGGTAACCCGATGCCTCCCTTTGGTTTTGGTTTCGTTAACTGATCATAGGCTATTCTGGGTGGTTTCTGTCTCCATAAAAATTTAGTACATATTCGTCTGAAGGATTGAAAAAAAGATGGGGGAAGCTTAATGGGCAGGGTTTGCAAGATAAATAAAATGCGGGGTAGTATATTCATCTTGAGAATCGCTGCCCTTCCAAACCAAGAGAAATGTGGCTTGTTCCAATTATTTAGATCATTCGTTATGGTTTTGAGGATGGGCAGGTGATTCTTGGAGAATAGGTCTGAAAGACTAGCCGGTAGATGTATCCCTAGATATTTGATCTGGTCATGTTTCCATTTAAAGGGGAAATTTGTCTTGCATTGCTCTATCGTTTCCTGGGAGAGGGAGATGTTTAGGGCCTGGGATTTAGCAAAATTAATTTTGAAATTGGAAATGTTATGGAATAATTTCAGCTCTTCTAGAAGGTTCGGAATCAAGATGTGGGGCTCCTTTAGGAATAGCAGTACGTCATCGGCAAATGCAGCCATCTTGTACGTCTGACCGTTTATGTGAAAGCCTTGGACATCCATGTTGGATCTGAGACACTGAAGGAAAGGTTCAAGGGTTAGGACAAATAAGATTGGGGAGAGTGGACAACCCTGCCTCGTCCCATTGCTAATGGAGAAGGCGCTCGACAGGTGGCCATTCGCGCGAACCCTGGCAGTCGGTGTTGTATAAAGGGACATGATGGCGTTGAACATCCGATCCCGAAGACCAATATGTCTCAGGACCGCTCCCATGTAGTCCCATGCCAGCCTGTCGAACGCCTTCTCTGCATCCAATGAGAGGAAAAAACCCTTTTGTTTATGTGTTGTAATCCAGTGGTGTATATTTATGGCTTTGATTGTGTTATCCCTGGCTTCCCTGCCAGGAATAAAGCCAACTTGATCCCCCCCTATCAGGGATGGCAAGAGAAGTGCAAGACGGGAGGCTAAGATCTTGGCGTATAGCTTTATATCTACATTTAGCAGGGAAATCGGCCTGTAATTACTAACCAATGTGGGGTCTTTCTCTTCTTTTGGGATCACGGTGATGTGGGCTTCCAATAATCTATGAAAGGGGAGAGTGGGCGACGCCAAGGAATTGAAAGTTTTTATAATGTGTGGAGATAACGTATCCGAAAAGGCCTTGTAATAGGTAGCTGTAAGCCCATCAGGGCCAGGGCTTTTGCCAGTCTTAAGATGTTTGATTGCCATTTTTAGTTCCTCTTCTGAGATGGGGCGTTCCAGCTGGAGAGCATCCTCCCTGTCTGAGTTTGGTGCAGTGTTTGTCAAGAAAGGATTTGATCAAGGTGGAACGGGCATCAGAGCTATTGTGGTTCGTTGCCTGCTTGGGGAGATTATATAGCTTGGCGTAGTAAGTTTCAAATTGAGTTGCTATGTCAGATGGAGTAAAGAAGGACTTTCCCTGAGTGTCTCTGATAGTATGAATGTTTGCCTGTGCTTTTTTGGTCTGGAGAGCTTTTGCTAAGTATTGCCCGCATTTGTTGCCAAATTCGTAGAACAATTTTTGATGTAGGACAAATTTGCGTCTCGTTTTACGATTTAATTCTTCACGTAGAAGCTTCCTGTTTTGGGTAAGCTTGTGATAAATTTGTTGCGCCTGAGATTGTTTGTGTGTGAGTTCAAGGGCTTTGATCTTATTAAGTATGCCTGTAATTGTATGTTGTTGGGCTCTTCGGAAGGCTGTTTTCAGGGCAATGAATTTTTCCCCTTACTACACATTTGTGGGCTTCCCATTGGGTGAGTGGGGTTGTGTCAGGTGTATTGTTTTCCAAAAAAAATGTATTAATGCAACTGCGAATGTCCTCGACCCCCTCTTCTGAAGTAAGTAAAGTCGAATCAAGGCGCCAGATACTTTTGGGGGTGTGTCTATCTGGGAATTTCAGGGTCATTGTGATAGGGTGGTGGTCTGACAGCAACATCGGTTCAATGGTGGCAGTGGATAGAAAGGGAATGTCTTTTTGGGATAGGAACAGATAATCGATCCTAGAGTACTTATTATGAGGGACAGAAAAGAAAGTGAAGTCCTTCTCATCAGGGTGGAGGATGCGCCAGGCATCATGTAAGAGAAGATCTTGAATCTGTAACTGGATTTGTTTGATGGCCTTGTATGGCAAGGAAGTTGCCCCTGTGGAGGTATCTAAAAGTGGGAAAAGTGCCACATTGAAATCTCCTCCAAGGATGGTCAGACCAGATTGGAAGTCTGAAAGCATTCTTGAGATGGATCTGAAGAAGCTTACCTGAGCAGTATTGGGGCTATATATGTTAGCAAAGGTTACTGGTCGACCCTGGAGACAGCCCTTTAGGAAGATATATCTGCCCTCTGTGTCTATAAGCGAGTCTATGGGTTGCCAGTCAAGAGATTTGGAAAGTAGAATTGAAACCCCTTTGGTTTTTGCAAGTGAGTTGGTAGCATGGTATGCTGTAGGAAACTTGTGGTTGGTAAGTTTAGGGATTTTATTTGTGTTGAAATGTGTTTCTTGTAAGAATACCACGTTTGCCTTCAGTTTGGCCATCATGTCGAGAACTTGGCTACGTTTTTCGGGGATGTTAAGGCCCTTTGCGTTTAGGGAGACTACTTTGAGCGTGGAGGTATTGTTTGATGAATGAGAGTGTGCCATAGTTAGGTTGAATGTACTCCTACGAATAGTAGAGGACAACAATCAGTTGTGAGATGGTATATTTGTTGCGTATAGACTCAGGGGTTGCGAGAAGGATAGGTTCTGGGAAGCTTATGTATTGGCAAAGTTGTGGTTGCGGCGGAGACTGCGAGGTATAGGAAAAAAGGGGAGGGGGGGAGGAGGGGAGATATAGACAAGGACGGAGGGGTAAAAGGGGGGGGAGTGGAAAAGGAGGGGGGAGAAGAAGGAAGGGAGGGGAAGAAAGGAGACAGAGAGAGAGGGAGAGAAAGAGGGGAACAAGGGGAGGAGGGGGGTGGTTGGGGGGGTGAGGAGGAAGGAGGAAAGGTAGGGGAGCAAGGGGTCAAGAAACTACGGAATGTGTAAGTGACCGGAGTTAGGGAGGTTTTAAGAAACCTCTCCTATGCTATGGAGGTGTCCGGTAGGGTTAGACAGGAACACGTGCGAGCCCGTCTCGTGGGGAGGTGGTGGGAATCGGTATGGAACGGTCAAGAATCTGTTTCTCTCGTCCACAGGAGATTTATAACATAGAATATGCTAAGGAGCCAATCTTCATTAGTAATAACTAGAGTGATCATATGAACAAAGTCTATGGGGTCAAATACAGGGTCAAATTATAAGGTCAAACAGTATGCATGTTAAACAGGTATGAACAGCACAAAAAGAATAGAACTTAACATCTCATTGTATGCGTGGGTTATCACGAACACAGGAGGCCTTCTGCAGCTTGCAATATGTCGCCATTAAAATGAAGATGAGGGGGACTTCCAGCTGAGAAAAAATGTGCTATATTTAACTCAAATAACCAAAATAAAACTGTGAATGAAAGTATGTCAGAGAGCAGCTTCCCTTATATGAGCGTGTCCAGGCGGATCTCGTCTAGAATTTTGTCATGTGAGGTATCTATTCCAGACTGAGGTAGTTTGGCGCAGGAGTGATACATACTCAAAGGCGGTCACTATTCCAGGGGGTGCAAGGAGATAAGTACTTGGAGCTACCTGAAACAGAGGCAGCTAGATAAACTCCCTAGTTTTAGGTGTGAATGATATAAAGCTTTTCAATCAGTGGGAGGGAGTCTGCCCTCCAACATAACCTAAAGTAGATACATCTATCACTCCTCTCCCTCCCCCCTCAGGCGTATCATCTGGAAGACTGTCAGGTCTATACAGATGGCATGTCAAGGGGGCCGTAGGAGAAGTAAAAGACTTTCATGTAATTAGGAAGCAGACGTCTGTCATAAGAGAACTCCCTAAAATTTAGGCAGGGTGTAAGTATGAAAGGCAGCTTGAATATGCCCCCCACTATGTGAGTCGACTCAGTACCAGTGAAATATGACCCCATTATACAATTGAATACATATCAATGAATATAAAGGCAATAGCAGTCTAAGAATTACGAATCAAAGCCAGATTGTTAACATCAATCAAAGGAAGACCATGTAAGGTAAGCCTTCACGTATATGCCGAGATGAGGGTAGGGTGGGGTTAGGGGAAGGGGATATGGGAAGGGACCAGGGAGGGGCATAGGAAGGCATTCAGAAGCAGCGCTTTACCTTTAAGGGAGGCACTTGTCCATGTGTTATATTACGTCTGGGAGCTTGTTCTAGGCGGTTGTAGTGAAGAACATATGTTCCTTCCCCCGAACAACAAAAATAAACCAGTTGAAACAACAACAAAAAAAAAAAAGGGGGGGGGAGGGTGTGACCTAAAGAACCGCCAGTTTTCCTAGGGGGGATGACTGGAACGTGGGGTGAGCAAAATACTCACTAGTTCAGTAGTGCTCTACTCACGCTTTATTGATTGGAAATCCATGGGCTGGTGAGAAGAGCAGATAGTGTTCTCGAGGACCGACAGTTGCTGGGGAGAAAGGAGAAAAGTTACTCTCGATGCATCAATAGAAGTGCGATGGTCTGAAAGCAGCAGACGAGTGACTCATGAAAGCTCTCTCCTTGAGGCGAAACAGTCATCCGCAGGAAGCAAAGGAGGGCAGGGACACGCTTGCTTCATCAGGTCCGTCACGGCGGGCTCTTCTGTGGGCCGGGGAGGCTGTTGGACTGTCGAGCATAGCAATCTGGGGATCTGAGATGTCGGAATCCCTCGGTGGGGTGTGTCTGCGGCGTCCCAATTGGAAGTCATCACGGACTGGGATGGCATCAGTGGAGGTTGATCTTCTCAGGCGCGGCGGGTGCACGCTGCTGTACCAATCTGGGACGTCAATACGGGGAAGATTCAGTGTCTGAAAAAAGGCAGGTAGATCTTCCGGCACGCGCAGGTTTGCTGTGCGGCCCTGAGTTGAGGCAGAGAGGCAGAAGGGAAATTTCCATCGGTACTGGATACCCTTGGAGCGTAGGAGTTCAAGAAGAGGGCGTAGATCTCTCCTATTTTGCAGGGTAATAGGCGAGAGATCCTGGAACAGTTTAATGTCTGATCCTGCATATGTGAGGGAGCGACGATCTCTAGCCCTATGGAGAATTTCCTCTTTTTTTTTTTATAACATCCAGTTTATTATGGAAAAATAGAAAAACAAACACGGGAGACGCAGCTCCCAATACGTGCGTAGTACACAATTCAAAACAGATTAACACAAGATATATTATCAAAAGGTGATCATGACAGCCATTTGTATTTAGCGTTTAAAGATAAAGCATATCAAGAAACAATGCAAAGTGTATACACCGGCATGTGTAGTGTACTTCTGTGGTCTTCAAAAAATTAGGTACTCTGAAAATTCACAGTGACTTATAAAGTGACTGTGTGTAAGGCTTGATAGAAAGGTAGGAAGGAGAATAGAGCAATTGAGAAAGGTAGGATGGGAGAGAGGGCAGGGGAGTAGAACGGGTGTCAGCTCCAGCAGGGCACCTGAGGGCCAAGGAGTGTGTGGGCAACCACCACTAACACACTCCATTCAATTGTTTTAGGGTTCAGTCATCAACTTGTCATAATTCTCGGAGAATTTAAATTGGATCCAGAGAGACCATGTTTGGAAGAACTTGTCAGCACGGTCAGAGGATTGGGCTACAGTTTCCTCCATGTTGTAGATGTCAATTACCTTGGCCAACCAAGGGTCGTTGGGACTCCAGATGACTTCCAGTACAAGGGGACAAGTGCTTTGGCTGCATTCAAAAGGTGTTTAATTAATGAGTTCTTATAACTCCGATACGACATGCTGGAGATGTGCAGGAGGCAGCAGGCGGCGTCTAGTTTCAAATCGGTGTCAGTGATTAGTCTGATGGTTTCACATACCGCCTGCCAGTAGGGAACAATCAGGGGGCATTGCCACCATATGTGGAGGAGAGTGCCTTTGTCTGCATTGCACCTCCAGCATGTATCCGGCGTCTGTGGGAACCATGAATGTAATTTCACCGGGGTGGCATACCAGTGGGTAAGCAATTTGTAGGCAGTTTCCTGCGTTCTGGTGCTCAAAGAGCATTTATGTGCGAGAGTGCAAGATCTTTCCCACTGAGGTCCCGAAATCGGGATATCCAGGGCCTGTGACCATCTCTCCCTGAATCTGTCATCTCCCCTGACCGGTTGATCTCTAAGCCAGGTATAAGCGATCGAGGTAGTTTTATGTATGGGTTCACCAGCTAGGCACACTGACTCCATCTCCGTTGGTAATCTGGCAAAGTTGCGCCTCCTAGAGGCATGGTTTAGATAACTCCTTATTTGAAAATATTTCCAGAGAGGAAGGTCAGGTCTGTCAAAATCTATTTTGAGGTCCCTGAAGTCTCTGAACATACCGTTTCGAAAGCAATCTGTGGCTAGTATAGGTCTATTGGCGTTGGAAGGGCGAAGGTAGCCAATCTCCAGCCCCGGGGGGAAGTCAGGGTTGTTTAGTAAAGGTGACAATGGGCCTGTTGGTGTAGACAAGTTCGTCGACCTCGACGTCCTGTGGAATACTCCCAACGTTGCCCCTATGAGTGGGTGCAGCTTTAGAGAGGCAGGATAGTTGGTCCAGGGAATCCAGGGTGAGAAGCGTAAAGGGATAGGGCTTAGGTCGTCCTCAATTTGTACCCAGTCTTTAAGTTGGTGGTGACAATGCCAATCTATTATTTTGGTCACATGTGCGGCAAGGTAGTAGTTCTTGAAATCAGGGATGCCCATACCCCCCCTATGTTTGGGCAGTGCTAATAGTTTCGCTTTGATTCTCGGGGGTTTGTGGGCCCATATAAATTTCTGTTGGATCGAGGCGACAATTTTGAAGAATTTCATAGGGATTCTGATCGGTAAGTTGCGGAACAGGTATAGAAGCTTTGGTAAGATAGTCATTTTACATATAGCTGCCCTACCAAACCAGGAAAAATTGCGGGTATGCCAGGTTTTTAGATCCTTGGTTATTGTCTCCAGGATGGGGGGAAAGTTGCGCTCATAGGTATGGGCTGTATCTGGTGTTAGCCAAATTCCTAGGTACTTTAGAGCGGATGATTCCCATCTGAAGGGGCAGGTAGACTTGAGTAGTTCTAAGGGTTGCGCCGGTATGCTTATATTCATTGCGTCTGATTTTGAAAAATTAATTTTAAAGTTGGATACGTAGCCGAACAATGCAAATTCCTGCATGAGAGATGGTAGAGAAGATTGGGGGTTTGTCAGAAAGAAAAGTAAGTCATCGGCATACGCCGCAACCTTGTGTTCTCTGCTCGCCAGTGGAAAGCCCTGTATCATTTTCTCTGCTATAACCCGTCGTATGAAGGGTTCGAGTGAGAGGATGAAGAGGAGGGGCGAGAGGGGACACCCCTGTCTGGTCCCGTTACGTATCTGAAATGTTTCAGACAAGGATCCATTTACCTTAATGCGGGCTGAGGGATTGTCATAGAGCGCAGAGATCCAGGACCTCATGTGTGACCCCAGCCCTATATGCTGGCAGGTGGCCATCATGTAATCCCACGCAACCCTATCGAAGGCCTTCTCGGCGTCGGTGGACAGGAGAAGACCCTCGATCTTCCGAGTGCGTGCTGCGTATATCAGATTGAGTGCTTTAATAACATTGTCCCTAGACTCCCTGCCAGGCATGAAGCCTGCCTGGCTTGGGCCTATGATATCATGTAGGAAAGGACGAAGTCTGTTGGCCAACACTTTCGCCAACAACTTGACGTCTAGATTAAGAAGTGAGATCGGCCTATAGCTAGCACAAATCAGGGGGTCTTTGTTCGGTTTTGGCAAAACCGCAATGTGTGCTGAGAGGAACGTGGGTGGTACATCTCTAGGGGAGGCCAAGGAGTTCAGGGCCTTCCGTAGGGGATCTATAAGGAGCTCTGTAAAGGTTTTATAATAAATGGACGTGAAGCCGTCCGGGCCCGGGCTTTTCCCTGACTTGAGGTCTTTGATAACCGCCAGTAATTCTGAGTTCCCTATCGGGGATTCAAGTTGTTGGATCACTTCTACCGGTAGAGCGGGGAGGTTGGATTCTGTCAGATAGTCACGTATTGTCTGATTTCTAGTCTTAAGGGAATTGGGAGGGTCAGTTTGCACCGGTAGGCCATATAAGCCAGAATAGTACTCATGGAAGTGTTGAGCTATTTTGTCTGTGGTCACGTCTATTGGGCCTGATTTGCTCCGTATACCATTGATATTGCTTGCTAAGCTGGCATCTTTCAGTGCTTTAGCTAGAAATCTGCCCGACTTATCGCCGTGTTCATAATACACTTTCTTTTTAAAAAATAAAAGTCGTTTAGCTTTAGAGTCTAGTAGCTGTTGAAGATCTTTCCTTGCAGTAAGTAGTGCATGGGCTGACCTTTCAGAAAGGGATTGTTTGTGGAGTGTCTCAAGTCTATGAATCTCGTCGGCTAGGAGTTTAGTGGCCTTCTCTCTTTCCCGTTTTCGGTGTGTCCCTATCCTAATGAGTTCTCCCCTCACTGTACACTTGTGTGCCTCCCAGATTGTTAGGGGGTCCATACCCGGGGTATTGTTGCGTTCAAAAAATTCTCGGAGAAATGAGGTAACATCAGGGAGCAATTGCGGGTCAGTCAGAAGGGATGGGTTCAGTCTCCAAGTGTTAGGTTTGGGGGGAGGTCTGTGTAGGTCAAGGGACAATGATGTCGGGGCGTGGTCTGATATCGATTGGATGCCTATATGCGCTTCCGTGAGCATATGAAGATCTCTCTGAGTTATAAAGATATAGTCGATTCTAGAGAGACGGTTGTGGGGGATGGAATGGAATGTATAATCCTTGCCTTCCGGGTGGGTGAAGCGCCAAGAGTCTATTAAATGCAACGTCCCTAGCATGGTCTTTATACCCTTAAGTATCTTGTAAGTGATAGAGGATTTTCCTGTCGAGGTATCTGCTAGGGGGTTCAGGGGTATATTGAAATCCCCGCCCAAGATTATACAGCCAGAACTAAAACCCTGGAGCAAGGAAAGTGTGTTCCGGCAAAACGTTAAATGGGAGGTGTTGGGGAAGTAGACGTTGGCTAGTGTAAGGGGTAACCCGTTGCAAGTCCCTTTCAGGAAGATAAATCTCCCCTCTGGGTCTATAAGTTTATCTGTTATGTCAAGGGAAGCATGTTTACTGATTAAGATGGAGACGCCTTTTGACTTTGCGAGGTCGTTCGTGGCATGGTATGCCGTTGTGAAGAAGGAGTCAGTGAGTCTTGGCACCTGTGCGGTTTTAAAATGAGTTTCCTGTAGGAAAACGAACTGCGGCTTACCTTTCCTGAGCTCCCTCAGGAGGGTAGTACGCTTCTCAGGGATGTTTAGCCCTCTGGCGTTATGAGAGATCACCGTAGGGTTCCGGCCAAGAGATGAGTATGCCATCTTGGGGACGCAGAGAGAGATGGTTTGCTGTTGATGGTGAGAGTTAGGCAACAGACAGGGGAGGAAAAAAACAAACGTTAAAATCAGAATAGGTAAGGCTTTCATGTAACCCGGGACCCTGCCGGAGCTGCAACAGGACACCCAATATAACAGGAGGGGCTGCGGGGCTGGAGCAAGGGATAAGGGGAGTGGGAGGGGGGACGGGGAACAGAGAGAAAAGGTAAAGGTGGATAGCAAAAGAAAGAGGATGAAGAAGGTCAGGTGTTCTTCCTGTAGGCCTAATACGGTCTTAAGGATATACAATCAGTGTGTTGTGTGGAGCCTATCAAGACTCCCCACAACGCACTATGTGGGGCGTGTCAAGGCGGCTAAAAAATAGAAGAAAAAATAGAAAAATAAATAAAGTAAAAGTAAGTAAATAAAATAAAGTCGCCACCAGGATAACAGGGCAGATCAATAGAGGAGTCGTGAGAACCGAAGTGGTCGGCTCACAGCCTGAGAATAATGAGAGCATTGAAAGAGGTGCAACATAAGTGTCTACTCCGCACTATCCGGTGTGGATAGATTGCAGATGTTTAGCAGGTCTAGTATATAAGATTAATTCTGTGAAAAAGGATCAGTAGGGGGAAGCAGTTACTGAGATTGTCAGTGAAGCAAAACTGGCCAGGAGGGTGATGATATCAGGGGAGCAACAGATTAAACAACAATGAAACAAACAATCCCCACCTTTTTCCCTCAAACACCCCTTCATGTCCGGTAGACAGGACATAGTGTGAAACAATACGGTAGTGCAGGAACAAGCCAGCATGCAACAATCACATAAAAAAAAAGAAAAAAAAAAAGGTGAAAAAATGCATGAACAGGCGAAAAACATGTGAACATCATAAGAAAAAGTATAGCTATGACCCCCCAAGCCCCCCCCCCACCCCCCCCGGACAGGCCAAGAGTACACAGCAGCGTACTAATAGGCGTTGCATCGGTGTGGGCCACGGAGTGACAATGACTGGAATTTCTCCTGGCAATACCCGGAAAGGGGAATGGGGTGAGTGCTCTGAGTCATGTACAGTGATGTGCTGCTGTGCGAGTGTGTCCATGTCCAGTGGCAAACAAGCTGGATCACAAGTGGAGAAATCCAGGAGAAATCCAGGATGTCACAACTGGGTCTCGTCTGTAACAGGAGTGATGACAGCAGCATATGTTTATCGGCCCCCAGCAGGCAAGAGGAGGGGGGGGGTAAACAGAGCGGATAATGATGTCAGTAGCACATACCTCGGGTTTCAAGTCTGGGGTGAAGCCAGGTGTGAGTGAAAGGTTACCGTGCCCGCTCAGAAGTCATCCAGGGCCCTGGATGAATGGGGCTTGTTGTTAGGAGTGCCCGCCTGGGAGCCATGTAGAGATCCTCCACGGCGAGAGGTCTTCAGCTTCTTGGAGGATCTGTTGTCTGGAGACGTCAGTGGGGAAGCCGGAGGACTCCTCTCTGCAGGCGGTAGACGAAATTCCCGGTACCAATCAGGGAGATCGATGGGTTCTAGCTGCAAAGCAGCGCAGAAATCAGGGAGGTCAGCGGGGGAACGGAGGGTGAGCTGCTTGCCATTGTAGGTTACCAGAAGCGCGAACGGGAATCTCCACGTGTAACGCAGGTCTTTTTCTCGTAGCTTGTCCAGCAGAGGGCGCAGTGCTCTGCGGTTGTTCAAAGTAATTTGAGAGAGGTCTTGAAAGAGCATGATCGTTTCCCCATTAAATATTACCCGGTCATTCCTTCGAGCTTTCCTCATGATGTCTTCTTTCAGGGCAAAACTCTGAAGGCAACAGATTATGTCACGTGGTGGTTGGGAGTCAGGACCTTTGGCTCTCAGCGCTCTGTGGGCCCGCACAAAATCTATGGCGGTGTCTTCCGGCCTCTCTAGTAAGCTGTTGAAGACCCTCTGTAATGTTATCGTGACCTGGTCAGCCTCCACAGATTCCGGGATCCCCCGTACCCTTATGTTGCACCTCCGACCCCTGTTGTCCAGGTCCTCCAGGTGTCTGTTGATGTCAATAAAATGATCCGCATATGAGTGAGAGACCTTCTCTAGTCTGCGAATCTCCCTTTCCCTGCGTCTTCCCTCTACCTCGGCCGCTTCCATTTTCCCACTAAGGATCACGAGGTTGGATTTTAAGTCTGTGATAGCTGCTGAAAAGGTAGCTTTAATGTCGGCAGCAAATCCCGTCATGTCCTCGTAGGTGAGGGGTCTAGGGGTTCGTGTGTGTCCCTTACCAGCGTCCTCCATGGCGGACTGGGAGTCCTCGCTGAACTCCTCCTCAGTGTGAGCCGGCGCCATCTTGGATCTCGCTGTGCTGCTCCGGCAGATGTCTGATTTTTGAAGATATCAGCGATATCTCTCCCCGTGCAGTTAGCCGAAGTACGGCGGGACCTTGTGCGTGGGGTGCCGTATGATCTCCTGTGCATCCTGCGGTGATTCAGTGCGGAGAGACGGGTCTCAGGCTGTGAGAACGACGGAGCTCCTGAATCAAGCTGCCATCTCCGTTGCGTGCCAGGCCACAGAATTTCCTCTTTTAGCTTAAAGTTCACAAGGCAACAAATCACATCCCTGGGGGGATCAGTATCTCTACCTCTGGGTTTCAAGGCTCTATGTAAGCGCTCAAAATCAATGGGTGTTTCAGGGGGCCTGCCCAGCAGATCATTGAAAATGGCGATAGTAGCTTTAACAATATGCATGTTTTCTACTGATTCAGGGATGCCTCTTACCCGAATGTTGTGGCGACGCCCCCTGTTGTCCAAGTCTTCTAAGTATCTTTGGATGTCTCTGAGCTGTGTGATGTTTGATTGAGAAGAGGCCTGCAGTTGTTGAATGGCAGTGTCATGGCGGGCTGTTTTGTCTTCTACCTCCTCTACCCTCACAGCCATTGCCTGTACATCCCTTCTTAGGTCTGTGATAGCAGAGAAAAGGGTGGCTTTAATGTCTTCTGCCACTGACCGGAGGTCCTGCATGCACAGGGGTTGCGGGGAGCTAGCTACAGCAGCCATGGCTTGAGGCTTCAAGCGTCTCCTGTTCGTGGGGCTGAGGCTGGAGGAACGAGCGGCGCTCGAGTAGGCCCGATTTGAAGCCGGGGCCTCGCGTACCTGAGACCTGAAGATCTCCGGTATGACGCGGCCGCTCTGCGATCCGGTACCTCTGGGAGAGCGGGACCTAGTCGGGGATGTGTTTTTGGAGGTTTTCCCCATTGACCTCGGCGGATGGCTCGGCTGAAGGAAGCGTTTGTCTCCTGTGGACGGGAGCCCGGGAATTAGGCAGCCATTCGGGTCCGATGCCAAGCCACGCCCCTCACCTTCTACCTTTTACCTAGACCATATCATTGCTTGGCTTGTCCGTAGCTCTGGCTGATGGAAAAGAAGATGATCCTATGTTGATTACTTGCTAATAGGGATGAGCCGAACACCTCTGGGTTCGGTTCGCATCAGAACCTGCGAACAGACCAAAAGTTTGTGTAAACTTTAGAACCCTGTTAAAGTCAATGGGACTCGAACGTTTGAAATCTAAAGTAATAATTTTAAAGGCTAATATGCTAGTTATTGTCCTAAAAGTGTTTGGGGACCCGGGGGCTGCCCCAGGGGAGTGTTTGGGGACCTGGGTCCTGCCCCAGGAGACATGTATCAATGCAAAAAAAGTTTAAAAAAACAGCTGTTTTTTTTTTCAGGAGCAGTGATTTTAAAAATGCTTAAAGTGAAACAATAAAATTGAAATATTCCTTTACATTTTGTACCTAGGGGGGTGTATAGTATGCCAGTAAAGTAGCTCTTGTTTCCTGTGCTTAGAACTGTCCCTGCACAAAATGTAATTTCTGAAGGAAAAAAATCATTTAAAATCACTTGTGGCTATAATGTATTGTCAGCTCCCGGCAATACAGAGAAAAGTCATTCATAAAAAAAGAATGCGTGGGGGTCCCCCCAAATTCAATCACCATGCCCTTCGGGTCTGGTATGAATATTAAGGGGAACCCTGCATCAAATTAAAAAAAAATTATGTGGGGTTCCCCCCAAATATTCATTTCAGACCCTTCAGGTCTGGTATGGATTTTAAGGGGAACTCCACCCCAAATTTTAAAAAATGCCGTGGACCCCCACCCATTTTTATTTATGAATGACTTTTCTCTGTATTGCCGGGAGCCGACAATTCATTATAGTGAGTGTGATTTTAAATGTACTTTTCCCCTTCAGAAATTACATTTTGTGCAGGGACAGTTCTAAGCATTGGAAACAAGCGTTACTTTACAGGCATACTATACCCCCCCCCCCCCCCCCAGGTACGAAATTGAAAGCAATATTTCACTTTTATTGTGTCACTTAAAGGAATTATTAAAATCACTGCTGTCAAAAAAAATGCAGTTTTTAAAACTTTTTTTTGCATTGATACATGTCCCCTGGGGCAGGACCCGGGTCCCTAAACACTTTTTATTACAATAACTTGCAGATTAGCCTTTAAAATTAGCACTTTAGATTTCAAACATTTGAGTCCCATAGACTTTAACAGGGTTCTAAAGTTCACACGAACTTGCCGCGAATACCCCAAATAGTTCGCTGTTCGGCGAACAGGCAATGTTCGAGTCGAACATGAGTTCTACTCGAACTCGAAGCTCATCCCTACTTGCTAACAGGAGTGGTGCTACAGGAGTGGTGCATAAGGAGCACAGAGAGTATGCATTGAGTTCATATGCCCGGCTAATAGATTGGGACACTGAGAGGAGGAGTGCACCTCCCCCGGAAAGTGAACAGCTAACTGAAAACGAAACTGCTGAGCAGTGTGTTGAATCCCTGCTAGGTATGTGAGAGCAGGGGAGGAAGGACTGGAAAACTCTCAGAAAAGCTGTGTGAAGGACTCTGAAAAACCTGATAAGGACACCAGCTCCATTACACCTTCACTACAATCTGAGGGCCCTGTGCATCATCCCCCTGGTTCGGATGGTGAGTAAAATAAAAAAGACCGGAGGATGTTAGTCATGCATGTGCCCCTCGTGATGTCTGCATCATGGGGTCGGACAGTCATGCCTGAATCCCATGTCACTCACCAAGCAGCCAGCTGTCCCTGTACACGTTCTGTTCGAATTCTGTTGGGATGGTGCTTTGATGGTATATGTAGCTGTCGTGGCTGGCCCCTGGGTGTTTGGCACGTATGTGCCATATGAGGCATTGGGCATCGGCTATCACCTGTACGTTGATGGAATGCCACTCCTTACGATTGCGGTATATGTGCTCTGTGGCACGGGGGGCCGTTGTGCCACATATGTGCAATCAATGGCCCAGACGGTGCGTGGGAATCCAGCAATGCTGTAGAAATCCTGCATTGCCTTCTGCTGCAGGTGCTCATGGGTCGGTTTGATGATGTGGTGGGACATGCATGTGAGGATTGCAGGTACAACCTGGTGCACGCATCTGCTCATGGTGGATTGTGACATCCCAGACACGACTCCACTTGTAGGTTGGAAAGATCCACTGGCGAGGAAATGGAGTGTTGCCAGTACCTTGACCAGTGGCTGCACTGCATGTGAGTGTCCCATCTGGCTGGTGATTTCATCATGCAGGGCTGTGGCTAATTCCAGGATGGCATCAGGGCTGAATCGGAAGTTGCGATACACCTTCGATTCCCCCATGCCAAAGAAGTTCATTTGCGTTCGGTATATCCTCTCCTGTGCCCTCCTCCGTGCCTGTTGATGCAGTAGTGCTATGACCATGACTGCCCCTGGCATGTTGGCATACGGATGTGTTGTTCTGCAAGTGTGGTTGCTCTGCTCGTCCGTAACGGTGTTGCTGCAGCTGCTCTCCATCTGACCTGTGCATGTCTGTTGCCGGGTTGCACCTCATTTATGTGGAATAACTTTACGCCAGACGTACAACTTACGCGCTCCTCGAGTAGCATGCGGCGGGCGCGCACAAGTTCGTGAATCGCCGTATTTCCCTAATTTGCATGTTTGAATGGCTAATCAATGGGAGCAGCACCATGCGTCTAGCCCATATGTGCGCCCACGCTACGCCGGCGGGGTGTAGCCTGTTTTTAGGCGCATGTTTGTTTTGTGGGTCTGCTGAACACATATGCCGGCGCACATTTGCACTTACTTCGGCGTAACGTGCTATACATCGGCGTAAGTGCTTGGTGAATCGGCCTTAGTCTCTGCGGTAGTAAAAAAAAAAATCTGCAGAACACTGCCCCTGGTGGTCAGTGTGTTGGTACTACAACGGCAGTCGAACGCTCATTTTAAAACGCAAAGCAGAAGATGGGAGATGTAGAAAATAGCATCTTCTTCACTGAACTTTTTCCTGGTGCTGTAAAGTAATCGGCAAGATCTTATCCTAACTAACTGTTCAAACCCCCCAAAGTTCAGCACAAAAAGCAAAGTGTGAATCCGGAGAGATAAAGACTCAAACTGGACATGGGCAACAGTTCTTGTTCGTGACTTTTTTAAAAGCAGCAGAAGGCATGAGGCCTATCTGTAGAACCGGGGATCTGGCAAAGTAATGATGTCTCCTCGGGAATTTGTGGAAGTGACAGAGAACACTTGATCCTGTTTCCTGGGACACTTGAGAACCACCCTGTCGCAAAAGATGTATTGGCCAGGGCTCCATTCTCTAAGACAGCTTTCAAGACGGTTGCCTACACATAGAAAAGTATACTCTGTCTCACGGTCCTTTGCTGGGACATTTAGATATTCCCAAACAGCATTTCTGTACCATCTCTCTCTTTCCTGGCCAATTTCAAGAAGTGCTGGAGGCACATAGGGGTACTCCCAACCATAATCAGTGGCCACTTTGCGCAACCTGATGCGTTGTAACCGGGCCAGTTTAGGAAGCATATGAGGGTCTCCAAGTCCTGGCAACACAACGGCATCAGGTGCCCTTTTGAGCATAGGCACGGCAACAGGTATTGGGGTTGGCAACACCAGTGGACTCACCAACTCCCCATGTAAGCTGCGGAACATTTGTATTTTGTGCGCTCAATGCACTCGGTGTGCTCCGGCCGGAGCCTTTCTTCCTCCTACGAGATTTGTGGGCCCGAAACCCATAGCCTTTGGATTCGGGAAACTCTGGTTCAAGCCAGTAATCAATCCCTCCCATCGTCCGACAGAGATTCCAGCTCAGAGGAGTTGTACTCTTCTGCGGGCAAATAGTTACATGCCCCAGATGGGAAAGTAGGCAAGTCGGGTAGGTGGGTGGGTAGGTCTCGATTGCAGCCACGGGAAGTCTGCGCGGGACCCTTCTTAGCAATGTTGTGCCATATGAAGACAACATTAGTGGGGGTAGCCTCCGATACAGCATCAGCTTGCGTATTAGTCACGCTGACCACACAGTCTTTCAACACTTTCTCATCCACTTTGCTTACCTCCGGTGATCTGGACGGGGAGGTAGCCGATAACAGGGTCAGCGTGGATGAGACGGTCACGATCTCCTGATCAATGATCTCCGGGTTAATGATCACTTCAGATGGGGAGGGTTCTGGCCATGGGGCTTCCTCCTCCGAGGTCAGTTTCAGTGATCCAGTCCACCTTGTACTCCCGGGGAGTTTCAGTCGGTGGCTCGACCTGGAACAAATAGGCCAGGCACTTTTTGCACCGAGCAAAGGGCAGGATCCAGATGACCAACTCTGAGCAAGGTGGGCAGGACAGTCCGAGGACCTCCACACCTCCACTGGAGAATAACACGAACTTCCCCTGGGTCCGCATTCAGATCCCTGTATCCGTCAAGGGAACTTCAGTAGCAGCAGACATGACGGGGACTCCCGGATTAGACATCGGGGGTCTCAGCCTTAAAAAAGATGTAGATGGCACTGACATGTTGGCACGAACTTCTCTCATGGGCGGGAAAACACTCTGTCCTTTGGCGCCAAACTCGCCCTGCATCTCACTCAGGGGTGGGTGGCTCCTCCCACTTGGAAAATTGTCATTGCACGTTTCAGGCGCATGCGGCTTCACCGCACATGCGCCCAAATTCAATGGCAACATTAACTTCTTCCTCACCAAACACATTACGGTGGACAATTCTTTTTCCACGATGAAATAAAGAAACCTCTTGAATCTTGACAAATTGAGATAACAGCCGATCCCGGCCGAGCCCCCACATGTAGCGCTCACCCCCGCAGGAGCCGCTGGTTAGATTTGGGATGGCATGTTACCTCATGGCTCTGGTGAAGTGTCTAGGGTGAACGATGAATACAATAGCAATAAAGGAATGTCCATAAATAGGAAGTCTCTTTTATAGGTGCTTTTTATTACCCAGCCGGGTAAAAACAGTCAACGGGTGAGGAAAGGACAGAAGAAAGGTTTGCTTCCAACAATAATCAGTCTTTCTGCGTCACTCCAACTTGAGTGGATATAGTGTACCTGGACAGGTCTCTCTCACAGGCTTGGCAGCCAGAGTATCACTCGAACTTGAGAAGGATGCCTCTGCCACAGGCTCTTTTGAATGAATGTCAGACAAGCTCCTCTGCCACAGGCCTTGCCTGAGTGTGAATATGGAGGAACTCCTCCTGAATAAAGGTTTGCCTGAATCCTCCTTCGAATGTCGCCAGGGTACTGACTGAGAGAGGAATCAAACCCTCAGTGTCCAGTACCTCGATCCCCGATGGTTCGCTCCAGTGCTGTTGGGCCACCAGCCTCTGATCGGTGTCCCTCAACTGGACTCCCCACCGAACAGCTCAACTCGCTTGGGATCTCCAATGGTGGGAACCCAGTCAGTCATTGGGTCCCCGTTTGTGCTCAAAGTGTTCCGGACCAGCTTGGCTCCGGTACCAGGAACTCAGCGTAGCACCAACGCCCTGGCCAGGTAGGCCATAATGCGCGGTGATTGTGATCACCCTAAAGGTGGGTGTCACACTCCATAAAGGAAAACAAGACCCTCTAAAATGGCGTCTGCTTCATAAGTACCCTCTCCCAGCTTGCCCAGCAAGGCCCAGGCCTCCCGATTGGCTGCTAGAGGAGAGCACCCGAACCTCAGCTTCCACTGCTGCCACCTGCTTTCCCAGGGTGGAACGACACACTAAACACAGCAGAATGACCCCACAGCACAGCCAAGTTGAAACAGAGAGCCCTACAATAATCAACATTTAGATCAGAGTAACATTACACTGTGATCGTTCCCCTAAAATGTATTAGCACCCGTACTTTGAAGTCCATGGGCGCTACATATATATATATACATACACACACACACACACACATATATATATTAGTGATGTGGATCACATAAACACGCGACAAGACTTACAACATAAATAGACCTGAAGTGTGCCTTGGTGGTCTGGTCAGTATGCCAAGAAAAGGGGGCATACCCAAAGTAAGTAATGGGTAGTTGTTGAAGAAGGATATGCTGAGAAGTGCCCTGAAAAAGGGAAGGGCGGGAGGGTGTCGAATGCGATTGAATGCGCAGACTCACGGACATGAGGTGAGCTGGGAAGAGTCGGCCCAGTGACGTGTAGTACCGCACACTGAACCGACAAAGAGCATGTGTGAGTGAGCTGCTTAAATACCATCCGGGCTCCTCCCATAAACTCAGGCCACCATACTGGCCTTCTTATTTATGGTCGTGGCCCTCTGACCGAGAGTGATGTGGATCACATAAACACACGACAAGACTTACAACATAAATAGACCTGCAGTGTGCCTTGTTGGTCTGGTCAGTATGCCAAGAAAAGGGGGCAAAAGACTGAGATAGGGAAATAGCTTATATTGATTTCTTGTATTTATTGAGCCAGCTTGGTAAAGGCTTGTGCCATTTCTTCCTGAGGATTTGGGATGTATGTGGCAAAACAAGGAGACTTCCCAGAAGCCTGGTATCTCGATTTACGTGGTCTGGTACTCCCTGTTGGGAGGCAGTTGAGGCTGCTCTAATTCAGAAAGAATGTCCAGAGAACCGACTAGGATTTGAAGCCCAAGTTGCTTAGGATTCTGACATGCTTGACAACTGTCTGCCACTCAGGGAGCTGGTTTAGAAAGGGTAAGCAACAAGCTACCATCAGATTGGCTGGGTAGATGGAGCAGTAGTCGGTCGAGCACCGTCACTGGGCGTCAGGCATTGTTAGTCTGAAACAGGTTGATGTCAACCCCCGGGGCTGGTTTGTTGCGTTTGCAGACTGAGAGTGTAGGGGTTCGAAAGCGAGTCGGGTGGCATCGGAGCAGTGTCTGACTGCCGGAGCCACTGACTGTAAATTCACTAGGTTGTAGGGAACCGTAGAAGGCCTGGTAGATGGCTGCTTGGATGACTATGCTGGGCAAGGCCCTAAATGGGGAACGAGTAAGGATTTCAGACATGTCCCTAAAGAGGGCACTCTTGAAAGGTAGGCGCTCGCCACTGACTACAGGTTGGTGCTTCTGTATGCTCTGTAGAAGTGACTTGACTGCATGGGCTCGAGAATACTGACAGTTTACTGGGGACCTGCAGGGACAGGAAATGCTGGACGCCATCTAGATATGACGTGATAGTATTGTGAGAAAGGGTCAGCTGCGTGTGGCAATACGATATGAAGGCTAGGACGTGTCTAACGTTGCCTATTGCTGCTCTGAGGCAAGTGGCCAAAAATTAGCAGTTAGTGTTCCAAGCAGTGCGATAGGCCTTCAGTGTGTTGCGTGCCAAGGAGTGGTTAATAAGCTGGGTTGAGTTGGTGAGATGCTACTTCAATCCATCGTCAGCAATGACCAGGGTGGGACAGGGATGGTTATTGGGTCAGCTCCAGGCTCTTGCTGGAAAAACAAAGTAAGGTTGGAATGGGACAGAGCATCAGCTGCGATTTTGCATTTGCCTGGAACATGTCTACAGAAGATATTAAACTGGTGACGGAGTGACAGCTGTGCGAGCCTGCACAGGAAGGACGTGATGAAGACTGGGTGAAGCAGAAATTTAAGAGAATTTCTGGGGGCCAAGGTTTGGAGAACCAGCGGCGGACAAAAATGCAGGCAAAAGCCTGTGGTGGCTCGGCTGACACTGCCGGGATGAAGATTGAAATGCTGTTCTATCAGGTGGGGAAGTTGTCCACATAGCTAAGTCTGCTACTGATGCTTGGTCTAGTTTGAGAACTTGGACTGGATCTTGCATTGGTGTGAGAAAATCCAGACAATACACAGGTGCTCAACAAGACGATAGACGTGCACTCGCCGACCAACATGCACTCGCCGACCAACGTGCACTCGCCGACCAACGTGCACTCGCTGGTGCTGGTTGGAAACCTGAACTAACTGCAGGGAAAAAGACAGGGAAAAGATGAGTGGCCCGCATGCCACTAAAGATGAATGGCCAACTGGGTGCCACTGTGTGTTTGTTTGGCTGATTGTCACTGAGGTGTGTTTGCAAGTTTAGTTTGTATTCGGGTTTGCACGTAGGTGCGTGCTGCAAAGTGTTTTATACTGCTGCAGACAATATTGTGTGGTTGCAAGGGTCTCAGTCTGGTTTGCTGAGACGATATTGCGTGGTTGCAAAGGTCTCGATGATTATGAGGTCTGTTTTGAGATGGCCTTGTGTGGTTGCACGGGTCTCAACAAGTGAGGGGTTGCTGAGACGATGTTGCGTTTGCAATGGTCTCAAGTGAGTGTCGGGCTGCTGAGATGACTATGTATGGCTGCAAAGGTCCGAACGGGTGTCAGGTTGCTGAGACGATATTGCGTTTTGCAATGGTGTCAAATGAGTGTCAGTTTGCTAAGACGAATTTGTATAGCTGCAAAGGTCTGAACGGGCGTTAGGTTGCTGAGACGAGATTGTGTGGTTGCAAAGGTGTAGACGAGTTTGAGGTAGCTGAGATGACATTTTGCAAGGGTCTCAAATGAGTGTCAAGTTGCTGAGACAATATTCCCCCATTTCATAAAAAAAAAAAAAAAAGACTGAATGAAACGCTGGTAAACATGAGTTACCACATCTGGCTGTGTTTTCAAGCTGTTACAGGCTTTGGCGTTTCGAATGCCTTTGAACATCCGTCTGAACCCATTTATTTTATTTTTTTTCGAAAAGGTTTCTGAACTCAACTGCCTAGAAATGACTATAAATGATCCTGTGTACATGTACTGATAAGATAACATAGAGGAGAGATCAGGGGCGGCTGAAAAACACCCATTTTTCTGGCTGCAAGGGTCTCGATGAATGCCATGTTGCTGGGGCGAGACTGCGTGGTCACAAAGGTCTTTGATGAGTGGGAGGTTGCTCGAGACGGTATTGCGTGGTTGCAAGGCTCTCGATGAGTGTGGGGCTGCTGAGACGGTATTGCGTTTGCAAGGGTCTCAACAATGGTGTGAGGCTGCCGAGACGGTATTGCGTGGTTGCAAGGGCCTTGATGAATGTGGGGCTGCTGAGACGGTATTGCGTTTGCAAGGGTCTCAACAATGGTGTGAGGCTGCCGAGACGGTATTGCGTGGTTGCAGGGGCCTTGATGAATGTGGGGCTGCTGAGATGGTATTGCGTTTGCAAGGGTGTCAAGCTGCTGAGACGGTTTTGCGTGGTTGCAAGGGCCTTGATGAATGTAGGGCTGCTGAGACGATTTTGCGTGGTTGCAATGGTCTCAACAGGTGTCAGGTTGCTGGGCCGAGATTGCATGGTGGCAAAGTTTTTTTTTTAATTTATTTTTATATATATATATATTTTTTTTTTTTTGCGTTTTTGTAAGAGCCTTGTAATTGCAAGGGTCTTAACAAGGGTGTCAGGCTGCTGAGATGATTTTGTGTGGTTTCAAGGGTCTCGATGAGTGTGGGGCTGCTGAGACGGTATTGCGTTTGCAAGGGTCTTAACAAGGGTGTCAGGCTGCTGAGACGATTTTGCGTAGTTGCAGCGGTCTCAACAGGTTTCAGGTTGCCGGGGGGCTGAGATTGCGTGGTGGAAACGTTTTTTTTTTTTTTGCGTTTTTATATATATTTTATTTTGCGTTTTGTAAAGGTCATGTGTTGCAAGGGTCTTAACAAGGGTGTCAGGCTGCTGGCATGATTTTGCGTGGTTGCAAGGATCTCAATGAGTGTGGGGCTGCTGAGACGATATTGTGTTTGCAAGGGTCTCAACAAGGGTGTCAGGCTGCTGAGACGATTTTGCATGGATGCAATTGTCTCAACAGGTGTCAGGTTGCCGAGGGGCTGAGATTGCGTGGTGGAAACGTTTTTTTTTTTTTGCGTTTTTATATATATTTTATTTTGCGTTTTGTAAAGGTCATGTGTTGCAAGGGTGTCAGGCTGCTGGCATGATTTTGCGTGGTTGCAAGGATCTCAATGAGTGTGGGGCTGCTGAGACGATATTGCGTTTGCAAGGGTCTCAACAAGGGTGTCAGGCTGCTGAGACGATTTTGCATGGATGCAATTGTCTCAACAGGTGTCAGGTTGCCGAGGGGCTGAGATTGCGTGGTGGAAACGTTTTTTTTTTTTTTGCGTTTTTATATATATTTTATTTTGCGTTTTGTAAAGGTCATGTGTTGCAAGGGTCTTAACAAGGGTGTCAGGCTGCTGAGATGATTTGCATGGTTGCAAGGTCTCAATCAATAAGAATTGGGTTACTGAGAAAGGATAGAAACACCTGATTTGTTTGTACCTAGTATAGGGTAGAAGGACAATGCCTGTATGAATCGTAGGTTCCGTAGGGGCCACTAACGAACGATATGGGAGACAACGAATAGTAGCAAATTGATAGGACATAAAGAATTTAATAACAAATTTTACTTGCGACAGTGGGCCATGCGAGTGAGTTTGCGGCGGACTGTGGCTGGAGTGAAACATGTAGGAAAGGTGTAGGGATGCCATGCATGGGGCAAAACAACAAGGTTTGGTGTAGAAAATAGAACACGAGAAGTGCGTACGAATATTTTATAAGCTCCACTGTGGGAACCGAACATGATGCGGGTGACACCATGAGTGGCTACGAATTTTGACATGACAAACAAGCTAACGAATCCTACCTGGGACAATGAACATGCAACTGGGTTTGCTTGGACTGGAGTGGATGTGCAACACATCCGAAGAGTGTGGCGTGGTGTGGCGCCATGCATGACGCACAGGAAATAACTTTGGTAAATAAATGAGAGAGAAGAACCGTGTACAAATAATTCGTAAGTTCCGCTGCGGAAACTAAAACGCACGGCATGGGGGAAACATAGAATGGCAATGGTGGAAAGTATGCAATGTATCTGATACAAAACGGTTATAAAGAGAATTGACTGATACAAAAACGGTTGTAAAATGCATTAAACAAATCCGATACGAATCGGAAGTAAGGAGTGTTGAACAAATCTGCTGTGAATTGGTTGTAGAGTGTATGCTACCAGCCACCCATCCCCCCCCGGCTTATCAAGTGCAGACAAGGCAGCAGGTGAGTTCAATTACCACCTCAATCTGCCAAAGAACCCATACAAAGAATATATGCTAATCTCCAAATGAATGAGACAGCAAGCATGGACACAAATATGAATATACAAATAAATAGTTTGTTTGGCAGGAGGAAGTTACAAATGTACCAAGCTTGTAACTAAGATGTTAGAACATGAGCAACAATAACTCGGAGGCAGATTTTTACAAAAGAAATGCAGGATAGGAAGCATAAGGAATTGCAAGATTGCACATGATACAAAAGGTTTGAATACAACCTGCGACAGTAAGCGGGAACCGCCGTCGAAGACCATGAACGGAGAAGCCGCAATGCACTTGTGATGTCGAATGCGATTGAATGCGCAGACTCACGGACATGAGGTGAGCTGGGAAGAGTCGGCCCAGTGACATGTAGTACCGCACACTGAACCGACAAAGAGCATGTGTGAGTTGGCTGCTTAAATATCCTCTGGGCTCCTCCCATAAACTCAGGCCACTATACTGGCCTTCTTATTTATGAGGAGGTTAGCCCGTCAGCGGGTGTGTGTGACCCCCCCTGGACGGGTTCAGCACACAAAAACAATTAGGCACAGCAGACGATGGTACGAGGAAAACAAAAAGATGCAGATTTTATTTGAACTATATATAAAACAAATGTGACAAACAGAAGTACAAAAATAAATTCTGGTCACTTAACCGCTTACTAAACACATCAGTGTCCCTAACTACTGCCTGGGTACAGCCTAGTGCTGCCCCAGTCCCTAACTCCCTTCTGGTTAGAGTATTTGGTAATAGTAGCCACACAGGCTTTGTCTCACCGCACAAAGATGCACACCCCCGCACCCTAGACTATTCACATAGGTCTGGATCCAGGTTGGAGCATATCTCTTAGCATGCTGGGAGTTTTTGTAGAGGACCTAACAAGCCCACCTGATACAGCTGGGCTCATCAAGTCCTCCCAGCAGGACTCCCATCACTCCCCCTAGAGGTACACACTGGCATAAAGCCTGAACCTAGGAGAAATATATACAGCATCTTGGATGCAACCAGCGGATTTAACCTGCCTACTGTCACTAGTATATAAAGTATACACATACCTATGACGGGGGCATGGTTACAGTGTTGGGGGGTCTGAACAAGAAAGAAGTTAATCTTCCTCCTTCCTCTTTCCTCCTCAGATCTCCCCAGATTCCCTCTTTTCTCCCCCTCTGAGCTGGTGTATCGGGAACTGTCTGACACAGATCACCAGTGAAGCGCTCAGATCGCAGCTTCATAAACCAGTCGTTTCTGTGTCATTTAATACGACTTCTCATTGTGCAGAGATCATCGGTGAGAGAACATGTTCAAACACTTCTCCCCCGATTATCTCTGTTTCATAAACTGTTTATGGACTGTGATCAGTGGCGATCCTTGGGATCACCGCTGATCACTGCTTCATAAACGGACACCTTAAAGTGTACCTGTACTTTGCCCATACAGGGTAAATCTACAGGTTAAATTTAATGTCAGCCTTACCAGCTGCACTCACCTGCTTTCTTTTCATTCCCCAGCTATTCCACTGCCAGGAGCAAAGAGTAGAAGCCCTGTGCAAAATGTAAGTCACAGCTTTCAGCTTACAAAGGACTAAGCACCCTATTCTTGCTCTCATGTGACAGTCCTGTGTGCATTAGTAGCTAAACACCAAGCACCAGTAGTTTTTCATACTGATAATTAAGCTTAAATAAAGTGATAGCCTCAGAGTGATTTGGGGCCAGATTATCTTTCCAATGCCTAGCTATGACAGTCTTGGCAAATACTTGAACATGGATCATCACTCTTTTATGAGAAGGGGATCATTTATTTTTACCAATGTGCAGAAGTAATAGTGATGGGTCTGGCTGAGTTACAATGCCTGCAATATTGCATATAATACAAAGGATTTTCCTCCAAAAACTGGTCAGGCTTTTGCAGGCCCAAAAAGTATGGTATAATGTACTAACTTGACTGCATGTTCTCCAGCAAAGAGAAATTGATAATGAATACTTTGCAAACTGAGATGATGTGCTGTACCATCCAGCCACTAACTCTGGGGTCTGATCCCAGTGATTGATGCAGGCAGGGCCGTTTGAAGAAATTTGGGGGCCCCAAGCAAAATGGGGGGGGGCCCAAGCACCCCCCTGCGGGCAAAGCCTACGTTGGCGCTACCCCATTTTTTTACACCCATGTTCTTACTCCTCCTCCCCCAGTCCCTATGTTTTTCTATTCTCCTCTACCCTTCTTCCCTGTAGGCTGCCGCTGTAACGTGGCCGAGCTCCTCGTCGTCCTGTCAGTCCAGTGTTCTATCATTATGGGTCGCCAGTCCCCTATCAGATAGTGCCCGGTACCGTGCGGTACAGAAGATTGTTTCCTGTGTTCCCTGCCAGACTGAAAGTAAGTGAGCACACAGTGTGCACTTTCTGTCAGTCTGGCTGGGAACAGGAAACTAAATCTCCTGTACCATGCGCGGTACCCGGCCAGACTGACAGGACTCCAGGAGGAAGGAAGAGGAGCTCGGCCACACTACAGCCTGGGAAGGGGAAGTTAGGGGCCCCAGGCCAGCTTGGGGCCCCAAGCAATTGTTTGTTTTGCCTGTCCTGTAGCGACGGGCCTGGATGCAGGGTGATGCTGCATAGTTGAAATGAAGTGCAGTTGACCACTGTTTGGGAGTGAAATATCAATTGAGGTCAGATTCCCATTATAATATGGGTGGGGTTTTAGTGAACGGGTTTTTGTGGAGAAGCATGTTATAAAAGACAGAAATGCCTTTGAGTATCTGGTGAAGAGATGTAGTAATCCCATGCGTGCCTTTTTATTGAAATAATTTGGAGGGGATGACCCCTGGATTTTGAGACCTATACCCCTTGATGTACAGCACCGTTATGCACCCAGGGCTTATATGGTTACCGGGAGTCCTCTCCTTTGCCGATAAATCACACTAGGTCTCATCAGGTACCCTCCTGCAGCGGGTGGGAGACTAATCCAGTCCCCTTTCTCTACCATCATCTCTGTGCACTTTTCTTCCACATCCACCTCTCTAACCTTCTTCTTCCCCCCCCTCTCTCCTTGCTACTACTTTGTCTTTCTTTCCTTCTCTCCTTTCAGTATTCAACCCCACCACATTATTAAAATAGCCAGTGGTCACGGACACTGGCTGCAGGGACTTTTTCTGTCCACATTCACCCTATTATTTGGTATTGCTATAGTAATCTTTTTGTTACATTTTTGAGAGAAAGTTTTCTTGAATTTGCCCAAAGACTATTATTGGTTGTTAATTATGAACAATACATGATCATTGAAAGAATTCATCACATTGACCTCCGGAGACAGACTGTATGGTCACCTGGGCTGCCTTAAGTGCTGTGTTAATTAACATGTCAATTATATAGTTGTCTGCTAAGTTGTTGCTAGAGGGGAGGGAGTTATCCCTACCTCGTTGTCTAAAGGCTGTATTCTACCCAATAAACCATTCATGATTCCTTCAAGCTATTTCTGCTAGATTTGTATTCAATGCAGCTATAGTAATATATGTCTCTGATGGTCAGACTGAAGGAAGTGGTATTACTGACGTAAGCACTCGGTGGAGTGTGGGATAGGATCCGTCACAATTGGTGGCAAGCAGTGGGATGCTTCTTCTTGCCTAGGCATACAATAATGTCCCAGACGAGATCAGCCATGACTATGACCAGGTAAAAGAAAGACTATTGGCTAGCTTCGGCATTATTTCAGAGGCACACCGTTTGAGGTTTTGCAACCTCCCCTGAAAGGAGAGGGAGCCTTACACAGAATGGACTTATCAAATGACCCGAGCAGGGAAGAGTTGGATGACCGGGCACCAAGCTGTTACCATGGCAGCTAATCCTCCTGGAACAATTCTACGATCATACCCCACTTAAAGTTAGAGACTGGGTAAAGGATCGTGGCCAAGCACAGTAGATAAAGCTGCCACCCTAGCTGATCAATACGTGGATTCAAGGCTGACTGTACAATCAGAGCTTAAGACCCCAACTCGGCATGTCCCCAACATTCCACGGAGCACTGCCCCTCCACACCAACTGTCGATCTCCTGTCCCACTCAGCTACCATCTTTACAAGGGAATGGGGCCTCTGCTACAGATGCAACCAAGCAGGGCATGTTAGGAGGAATTGTCCACAGAATGTTTCCCAGGACACGCGGAACAGGCCCCTTGAACCTGTCTTATGTCTTATGGTTGAACTTGTTGGGCTTGTGTCTTTTTTCAACCTGACTAACCTGATGTAACCTGCATGGGCTGCTGCACATTGTCTGGAGAGAGATTATGTTTCTTACCAAAGTGAGGAGAATATTGGAATTCTACATGAGGCAGACCTTGTGCAAGCTGCCGCTATGGATAATTGTTTGCACCATCGACAAGATGTGTGGATTAATGGTCGGGCTTCTCAGGGACTGTGGGACATGGAAGCTACTATTACCCTGATACAGTCCCGGATGATAACCCTGGCAGAACAGATGGGACAGTCTATGGCTGTGCGGGTGGCCTTGGGAAATGTTATGCGGGTGCCCACTGCCAGGGTTCACCTTGAACAGGGAGATGTTGTGTTTACACTGACATCTTCCCGTTCTTCAGCTCTGTGACCCGATCACGGAACACCAGCGTACATCGAGCCCGCAGGTCCCCTGGGCGCGGTCACGGAGGGAGAAAATACAGTTATAATACAACTACAAGTTCAAAGGAGAAAGAAAGAGAAAAAAGATTTGCGGTCCAAGGTCCCAGACTATGGAACGCTTTACCAACCAGCATTCGGTTGGAGGAGAACCACTTAGCATTCAGGAGAAAGATCAAAATTCATCTCTTTTGATACCAAAGGAGACAGGAACAACAAGCGCCCAGAGGCGATTAAGTTCGCATGTGCTGCGCTATATAAGTTTTCATTCATTCATTCAATAAAATACAAGAGGACTTTTACCCCTTCCTGCCAAGACCAATTTTCAGCATTCAGTGTTCTCACATTTTCAATACCAATTACTCATTAATGCTACACTGTACCCAAATAGCATTTTTTTCATACAAATACAGCTCTATATTGGTGGTATTAAATCACCACTGGGTTGTTTGTCATATAAGCAAACTTTTTTTAGTTTATATTATAGTTTCTACTATAAAAAATTTCAAATAAGAAATTTTTCTTCAATTTTTTTTTAGACTGCTACATATCTTTGGTAATAAAAAAAATAACTCAAATTGGTGTAGATTATTTAGTCTGTGTAAAAGTTAGAGTCTACAAGCTATGCTACGTACAGTTTTATTGAAAATTGGCCCAACATCCAAGTAGCACCTTCAGTCAGTGGCGGAACTTTCAGAGTCGCTGCAGTCACCGTTGCGACTGGGCCCTGCCGTTCTGCCGCTGTGGGGGGGCCCCCAAGACCCGGCATCTCCCCCTACATTTCAAACTTTCAGTTTGTGATGCAGTGGGGGGGGGGGGGCGTTCGGCAGCTGTATGGTGCGATCGGCATCTCCCTGGGGCTTGTATTTCTCCTTCGGAATGTGTACAGTGGAGGGAGAGGAGCCTCTTACCCGGGCAGCTACAAGTTTAACTCTTCAGTGTACAAGTAAGTTACTCGGGTCAGAGGCCCCTCCCCCTCCACTGTACACATGCCAAAGGAGAAATACAAGCCCCAGGGAGATCCCCCTGCAAATGGACAGCATAGAACTGCCGATCTCCGCCTCCCACCTCCCCCTGTGCTGGGGGTTGGAGGTGCACAGCCAGCCAGGTACAGGGGAACCTTTGTGGGGGGGATGTTTAAGTCTTTGAATCCTGATGTATGGGGGGCCCTCTGATATATGGGGGGCTCTCTGTGAACCCTCATGTATGGGGGGGCTCTCTGTGAACCCTGATGTATGGGTGCTCTCTGTGAACCCTGATGTATGGGTGCTCTCTGTGAACCCTGATGTATGGGGGTGCTCTCTGTGAACCCTGATGTATGGGGGGTGCTCTATGGGGGCTCTCTGTGAACCCTGATGTATTGGGGGCTCTCTGAACTCGTATGGGGGGCTCTCTGGGGACTCTGATGTAAGGGTGCCTCTCTGTGAACCCTGATGTATGGGGGGTGCTCTCTGGGGACTCTGATGTATTGGGGGATCTATGTGAACTTGTATGGGGGGTCTCTCTGGGGACTGATGTATGGGGGGCTCTCTAATGTTTGGGGGGTTGCTCTCTGGGGACTCTGATGTATGGGGCTGCTCTCTGGGGACCCAGATGTATGGGGGGGCCCTCTGTGGACCATGAAGTACATGGGGGACTCTGGGAACCCTGGTGTATGAGGGGCTTTCTAGGGACTCTAGGACTGATGTGTGGCAGGGCTCTCTGTGAACCCTAATGTATGGGGGGGGCTCTCTGGGGACTCTGTATGGGGGTACTCTCTGTGAACCTTGATGTATGGTGGTCTCTCTGGGTACTCTGATGTATGGGGGCGCTCTCTGGGGACCATCAATTATGGGGGGCTCTCTGGGGACCCTGTATGGGGGGGCTCTCTGGGGACTCTGATGTATGGGGGCTGGGCTCTCTGTGATATCTGATGTATGGGAGGGCTCTCTGTGAACCCTGATGTATGGGGGTGCTCTCTGGGGACTCTGATGTATGGGAGGAGACTCTCTGGGGACCCTGATGTAAGTGGGGAAGGCTCTTTGGGCACCCTTATGTAAGGAATTGTCTCTCTGGGGACCCTGATGCAAGGAGGATCTGCACTCAGTTATGTGACAATATATACATATACACACACACGTATATTGTATACATGTGTATACCCGCCGCCCAAGCATATGACTTTCTTTACTTGCTTGCTACACTTCTATGGGCTCTAGCCTGAGATCTTTTGAAGACCTAGCAATGCCCCTGGGGGGCCCTTCATGGTTTCTTGCACCGGGGCCCTGAAGATTCTAGTTACGCCTCTGCCTTCAGTCATTCTAGGAGCATAAATGACACATCTAATTTCCTGACAATCTATCACAATTTAAAGGGTCCTGGAGTGCCAGGTCAAGGGAAATGCCCACAAAAGACCCCATTTTGGAAAGCAAACACCCAAACGTATATTCTATGAGGCATTATGAGTCTTTTGAACATGTCATTTTTCTCCAAGTTTTTGGAAAATGTGGAAAGAAAATGATAATGCATCCTTTTTTACACAAAGTTGTTAATTCATAAGACAGTTCTAAAACAGAGCATGGTCATAGCAAAAATTACACCCCAAAATACACTCTGCTACTCGTCCTTAGTATGGCAATACCACATATGTGGGACTTTTTCACAGCCTAGCCACATAAAACGTCCCAACATCCAAGGAGCACCATCAGGTTTTCTAGAAACATAAATTACACATATAGGGCCAGATCCACAGAACGATACGGCGGTGTATCTCCAGATACGCCACCGTATTTTCAAATCTGCGCCGGTGTATCTTTGTTTTGTATCCACAAAACAAGATACGCATTTTTTTTGCTTAGATACGCTGTCTTGCGCCGTCGTCTTTAAGTTTCATATTTAGGCTGGACGCTAGGGGCGCTTCCGTATATTTTCCACGTCGAATATGCAAATGTGCTAGATACGCCGATCCACGAACGTACGTACGCCCGGCGCAGTGTTTTTACGTCGTTTGCGTAAGCGTATTTCCGGCGTAAAGTTACCCTTGCTGTATGGAGGCGTACATAATTTTAAGTATGGCCGCCGGGCCAGCGTCAAATTTTCTGTCGTTCACGTCATTTGAGTAAACCGTTCACGAATAGGGATTTGCGTAAGTTACGTTCACGTTGTTTTCATTGATGTTTTGCGACGTGATTTGGAGCATGCGCACTGTTATATGTCCACGGCTGGCACATGCGCAGTTAAAAAAAAAACGTAATTTTTATCGGGTCACGATTGATGTAAATAAAACATGTCCACCTCTTCCCCATTTGAATTGCGCGGGCTTGCGCCGGCCCATTTTTGCTACGCCATCGTAACTTAGGACGCAAGTCCTTTGGATATGGAACTTGCCTTCCTAGCGTACGGCGGCGTAACAAAAATACTATACGCTATGCCACCGCAGAGATACTCGGGGCTTTGTGGATCTGGCCCATAGTTTCCTGGCAACCTGTTGCAATTATGAAGACCCTTCATACAGAATTTCTGACACATAGCATTACATACCAACTACAGCTTAAAATACATTCTGCTGAGAAAAGGGTAAACACAAGATTACCTGTGGTTTTAGTAGTGAAGTGGTCCAAAGAGGAGAGCATTGGTCCAGGCAGCAGGCAGGCACATGGTCAGGAATCACCCTGGCAGCAAGCAGGAATACTGTCCATAGTCAGTACAGACAGCAGACAGAGATACTATCAGCCAAAGCGTTGGTCCAGGTAGCAGGCAGGGACGTTGTCAGCAGCAGAAAAAGGAATATTGCAGGCAGCAGGGAGGAACATGGTCCATAAAGTACTGGGTCATTACAGGCAGCATTCAGAGATATGGTCAGCACAGCCAAAATATTGGTCCAGGCAGCATGCAAGAATATCAAGCTTAGGGCCGAAGTCAGGAAAGAATGGGGACAGGGGTAGAGGCTTCTCCCACCCAAATCTTTGAAGCTTTCAGACCCTGTTTTAAGAATTACAAATCCCAGAGAAAACCCAAACAATTTTTTCTCTACTCAGAACACTCTTCTGTTCCCTCTTCACATATGTGAGACCCCTGTGTACTACAGTATCGGGGCAAAAATCAGTCCAAGCCACAGGAAAAAAACATGGTCAATTCACAGGCTGAGGTCAGTGCTTGTGGAGACATAAACCTGGATTAGAAACAATTCAGACAGCAGGCAGAGGCATTGTTGGTAAACAGCCCAGGGTTAGTTAACATGAAACGTAGACACGTGGTTTAGAAACAATCAAAACAGCAGGCAGAGGCATCGTCGGTAAACAGGCCAGAGTCAATTAACATAGAAGGTAGAAATGTGTTCAATCGAGGCAGCAAACAAATGATCCACACAGGTATTTGAAACGGAGAAATGGTAGGCTGTTAAAAATAAGGGGAACTAATATCTTAGGGATGTGTGATAACGTCTGACACATTCTCTGATGCATAGGACTAGGGATGTGCCGAACACCCCCGGGTTCGGTTCGCACCAGAACATTCGAACAGACCGCGGGTTCGCACAAATATTTCGAACCCCATTGAAGTCTATGGGACCCGAACGTTTGAATTCAAAAACAGTCATTTTAAAGACCAAAATTCAACTAGAAAATGCATTTCCTGAGGAAAATACGTGGGAATGCTGAATAGCTGAATTGCTAAGCCCGCACAAATCCCATTCACCATAACCGCTATACTATCTTTAGGACATACAAGCAGTGTTCCTTCAGTACTTCTAAAGCCTCTCTTTAATCATTAAAGGTGTTGTAAAGGTAAAATCATTTTCCCTAAATAACTTCCTTTACCTTTGTGCAGTCCTCCTTTACTTACCTTATCCTTTGATTTTGCTTTTAAATGTCCTTATTTCTTCTGAGAAATCCTCACTTCCTGTTCTTCTGTCTGTAACTCCACACAGTAATGCAAGGCTTTTTCCCTGGTGTGGAGAAAGCCTCTTGAGGGGGGAGGGGGTGAGCAGGACGCCCACTAACACACAGCTCCTTTCTCTATCTGCAAAGTACAGAGCGTCCTGACTTCCTGGTCGCCCCTCCCCCCTCAAGAAGTTTTCTCCCCTCCCCCGGGTGAGTGAGGGGGATAATTGCACTGAGGTAAAGAAAGCTATTTAGGGAAAGAATTACCATTACAAATGCTTTTTATCTACACACAAAATAAGTGAAATAACCCTTCAAACAAACCTTAATAAATCCACAACCGTACATGCGATTGATAAAGCGACTTCACCGTATAAAAGACAAGACCCTTGTGAACGCATCGATATGAAATTTATGTTGATAAACTTAAAAATGTGGCCATGTCAGCGATTTAGAAAAGAGTATCTTTGTGTGTCTTACTAACAAATTTTAAAAGTCGGTTATATTGAAGGTCTATGGGGAAAAATTTGGAACTCTTGTCCTTTAGAAGCTCCAGCAACGAAAAGTAAAATGCGCATCACAAAACTGATCACATCGCCTGAAAGCAGACAAAAATACCTTCCATTTGATATATAAATTGTGTATGACAAGTAGATCTTGTGGGCGTGAGAGCAATTTGTTCCCCCTTTTTTATAGATAATCCGAGTTTTTTCAAAACTCACACTGTAAAGGTCACATGACTCACTCTGAGCCATGTCCATAGGAAGACTGTTTAATCGATAACATTTTCTGAAAAAATCACTAAACGTAAATTGCTTTTTCACAAAAACTATAAAAGATTTCAATCTGAAAAGTCATAGCCGGATAGCTGAATATTTTGTGACCGTGGTAAAGTTTGTTTGGTGTCTGTCAGTGAAAGTATGAAGGAGGAGATACATTTTGAACGGCATGAGTTTTGAAGCAGGAGAAAGCATGTTCTCATTGACTTCAATGTTAAAAAAAGCGACTAAAAGCTTAATATTTTAAAAAGTATAAATAGCACAAAAAAACTTGAAGAAGTCCCATCGTTAGCTAAATGAGATGAACATTTTAAAAGTTGAATGGTCTCAATCGCTGAAAGTATGGCGAAGTTACGCAGAGCCAAAAAACGTACAGAATAAAGGATAAAATTATAAGAACTAGAAAATGCATTTCCTGAGGAAAATACGTGGGAATGCTGAATAGCTGAATTGCTAAGCCCGCACAAATCCTATTCACCATAACCACTATACTATCTTTAGGACATACAAGCAGTGTTCCTTCAGTACTTATAAAGCCTCTCTTTAATCATTAAAGGTGTTGTAAAGGTAAAATCATTTTCCCTAAATAACTTCCTTTACCTTAGTGCAGTCCTCCTTTACTTACCTCATCCTTTGATTTTGCTTTTAAATGTCCTTATTTCTTCTGAGAAATCCTCACTTCCTGTTCTTCTGTCTGTAACTCCACACAGTAGTGCAAGGCTTTTTCCCTGGTGTGGAGAAAGCCTCTTGAGGGGGGAGGGGGTGAGCAGGACGCCCACTAACACACAGCTTCTTTCTCTATCTGCAAAGTACAGAGCGTCCTGACTTCCTGGTCGCCCCTCCCCCCTCAAGAGGTTTTCTCCCCTCCCCCCAGGTGTGTGAGGTGATAATTGCACTGAGGTAAAGAAAGCTATTTAGGGAAACAAATACCATTACAAACGCTTTTTATCTACACACAAAATAAGTGAAATAACCCTTCAAACAAACCTTAATAAATCCACAACCGTACATGCAATCGATACAGCGACTTCACCGTATAAAAGATAAGACCCTTGTGAACGCATCGATATGAAATTTATGTTGATAAACTTAAAAATGTGGCCATGTCAGCGATTTAGAAAAGAGTATCTTTGTGTGTCTTACTAACAAATTTTAAAAGTCGGTTATAATGAAGGTCTATGGGGAAAAATTTGGAACTCTTGTCCTTTATTTATTTATTTTTTTCTTTTTGCACATCAGTCATACCCGGTTAGGTTGGAAGTGGGGGATGCTCACAATATTTCCGCCCTTCGCATTTCCTCCTCGGTCTCGCATCATTTGTTCTATTTTTTCTTCCTTTATTCTCCCGTGTGTTCCTTTTCTCTGTTTTTTTTTTTTTTTTTTTTATATATTTTTTTTTTTTTTTTTTATGTATCCCTTTTTTTTTTTTTTTCTTTGTTTAAGATATCTATATGTTAAGGGATTATACAAGAATAGGCAAACTATAGAAAGGAGAAGAAAAAAAAAAAAAAAGAAAAAGAAAGAAGAAGCGCGTATCTTTCCTATTCAGCGCCCCTCTGCCCTAAATCTTCCCTTTGTCCCCATCTCCTACATCCCTTCCTCCCTTAATTATACCTTTCCCTTCTGATATGCCCCCCCTCCCTTTTTCCGAGTTTGTTATACTTAGCGGTTCTGTCCCTCTCTTTCCAACCCCTTTTTTTTTTTTTTTTTCCCTACCTACTATTTCCTTGGTCTCCTCTATCTATTTCAATCTAAATCTGAACGGATTTTTCTGTAGTTTTAAATAATCTCCATTTGTCCCAAACCAGTCTACTGCTGTCACTCTCTTTATCACCCAAGTCTGCCCTCATTAGATTTTCCATCTCTGAAACGTGGTTGACCCGTTGTATCCATTCATTTAACGTTGGCTTTTTTGGCTGCAGCCAGAATTTAGGTATTACGCCCTTTGCTGCGTTTAGCAAAATCGGGACCAGTGTCAACCCGTAATTTTCTATTTGTTTTCTCGACCCATGGAATAAACATGACAGGGGATTTTGAGGTACCCCTATTCCTGTTATTTCCTCTATGCTCTCTAGGACCTCTTGCCAGTATTCCTGGATCTTCGGACAGTCCCACCAAATATGTTTTGTAGTACCGACTTGGTTGCCATTTCTCCAGCAGAGGGCTGAGTTGGTTGGGTGTATTTTATTCATTTTGACAGGGGTCAAATGCCATCGCATCATGCATTTATAATTGGCTTCGATGGTTTTTATATCTTGTGCGTAATTGAACACCGCTCCTATCATAGAAGTTTCCTCAATCCTTTCCCCAATATCTTGTCCCCATTTCTCAATGTTTTTCAAAGTACCCTTAGACCCTATATCTGTTAATATCCTATACAGCTTCGTAATGCCGTGTTGTAATGGTGTTACAGTGGAACATAAATTTTCTATTGAATTCTGTGCTTTATTCTTTCTTATTGAGGTTAAAAGTGTGCTCACAAAGTGCTTTAATTGTATGTACTCCCAATCACTTAACTGTTGGTGTCCCTCTATTACTTGTATTTCTTTTTTTTCCTTGATTCTCCCTAGTGAGACTATTTCACCTACTCTTTTATTTCCTAATTTCCTTCCTAGTTTTGTCCTGTTTCCTGGTGGAAAAAATTTAGTGTTCGCTAATGGGATTAATAGGGAGTTATATTCCCATTTTTCCCGCCTATGCAACACATCCCATATCTTAAGTGCATTCTTTGTTATACTGTGCGTGTCAGTGTTCACTATTCTAAATTTGGGTGGGATCCACACATTTGTGTCTAGCTGTGCCAAACCTGTTTCTCTCTCTATCTGTGCCCATTTTTTTTTTTGTGTTACTATTTGTCCATTCCACCAATCTAGTTAGTATTACAGCATAATAATATCTTTTTATATCGGGGAGCGATAATCCTCCTTTTTTTTTACTGCGGGAAAGGATTGAGTAACTTATCCTCGGTTTTTTGCCCTGCCAAATAAATTTTGAAATTATAGTTTGTACTAACTTAAAGAAGCTTTGTGGGACGTTTACTGGGACCATTTGGAATTTATAGATTATTTTTGGTAGGACCATCATTTGAAATAGTTAATCCTCCCTATCCAGGAGATCTGTCTTTTTGTGAGATTTTTTAGGTCTTGTTTTATCTCATTGACTAGAGGGATGTAATTGGCCTCGTATAGTTTATCTACTCTTGGTGTAATTTTTATCCCTAGGTACGTTATTGATTCTTTTTCCCATGTGAAGGGGTATGCTTCCTGTAAAGCTATTTCTTCTGTGGTCTCTATACCCAGGTTCAATATTTCTGTTTTTACTGGGTTTATTTTGAAGTTGGAGAGTTCTCCATATTTTCTTATCTCATTCATTATTATTGGTATAGAGAGTCTTGGTCTAGTAATGTATAAGAGTATATCATCGGCATACGCTGCCACCTTGTGTTCCTTTTCTCCAACTCTCACCCCCCCCCCCTATATCTGAGTTATTTCTTATCTTGTTCAGCAATGGTTCAAGCGCTATAACGTACAGGAGAGGTGAGAGTGGGCAACCCTGTCTTGTTCCATTATTCATATCTAAAGCGGACGACATGCTCCCATTTACCTTTACTCTTGCCGTAGGGGCGTTGTATAGATTTCCTACCCATTTCATGTATCTTGGGCCCAGTCCTACGCTCCGCAATGTTTCCATCATAAACCCCCAGTCAACCCTGTCAAAAGCTTTTTCAGCATCAATTGACATGAGTATGACTGGGGGTTTCTTCTGCTTGTCTTGCAGTAACAGAATAGTTTTTAGGCTATTGTCTCGTCCTTCTCTCCCTTTAATAAACCCGGTCTGGTCTTCATTAATTAAATTCGGCATATGGACTTTTATCCTCGTTGCCAATATTTTTGCATAGGTCTTTATGTCTGCATTTAATAATGCAATTGGATGATAATTAGAGCATATGGTGTTGTCTTTTCCTGTTTTGGCGATGATTGTGATATTGGCAAGGAGGGATTCCTTTCTGATTTCTTCTTCTTCACCCAATTTATTGAAGTAATTACACATCATCGGGGCCAGCGGTTCCAAAAATTTGTTATAATATTTAATGGGGAGCCCGTCCGGTCCTGGGCTCTTTCCACCTGGTGTTTCTGAAATTGCTTGTCTTATTTCCCCCAATGTTATTGGTTCTTCCAGAGATTCTACAGTTTCTTGCGTCAATTTTGGTAGGTTAGCTTCTTCAATATATTCTCTAATTTTCTTTAACCTAATGTCCTTCTGTTCCTGTGTTTCTCTTTCTAATTGAATACAGTGTATTATAAAACGTCCGAAAGGCCTCGGCGATTTCAGTCGTCTTATACTTCATCTGTCCCACTTGATCCTTGATTTTTTCTATGTAATTTATATTCCTTTTTTCCTTTGAAATCCTGGCCAGGTATTTCCCAGGTTTATTCCCCCAGACATATCTTTCTTTTGAAACGTTTTTAAGTATGGTCCGTGTTTCAATTGCCATTAGGTCTCTTAATTGGACCCTTTTTGTTACTATTTCCTTATATAATTTGGTTTCTTTTGTATTTTTGTGTTTATTTTCCAGTTCTTGGAGTTCCCTAATTAATTGCTTCTTTTTGGCTTCTCTTGCTTTTTTCTTCCCAGCCCCCAAGGAAATAAGCTTTCCCCTAATATATGCCTTATGGGCTTCCCATAAAATTGCTGAGGTCACTCCCGGTGTATTGTTTATTGCAAAATATTCCTCTATGTCCGCTTTTATTATATCGCATATTTCTGGGTCCTCTATTAGGTCCTCATTTAAGTTCCAACTGCCCTTTCTCTCTTCAATGTCTGGGAAATGGATTCTAACCAGGGCAGGGGCGTGATCGGATATCGTAATCGCCCCTATCGATGTTTTATTTACGTGTTCCAATATTTCATGGTCCACCATTATATAATCTAATCTTGCGTACATATTGTGCACTGTCGAATAATATGTGTAATCTCTTTTATTTGGGTTTGCGATTCTCCAGGGGTCTATTAATTGTTGTTTGAAAAATTTTCTCTTCAGCAACTGCTGTTGCTTAGTGTTTGTTATATGAACCCCTGATGCCCTATCTAAATGATGTTCTAGAGTAAAGTTGAAGTCCCCTGCCAGTATTGCATGTCCCTGTTTAAAGTCCATTAGTATATTTAAGATCTTCTTTAAGTATTTTTGAGGGTGCTTATTGGGACAATATACATTAACCAAGGTATATTTTTCCCCCTGAAGGATCCCTCTCAGAAACACATAACGGCCCTCTGGGTCAACCTTCCTATCTTCAACTTTGAAGCTGATATTTTTCCCTATCCCTATGGCGACTCCCCTAGATCTTTTCTGAGGAGAGTCGCCATAGTACCAAGTTGGTATCGCCCGAGAGTAGAGCCTGAGTCCTGAGTCAGCCGTTATGTGTGTCTCCTGAAGGAAGACTATGTCTGCGTACTGTCCTTCGATCTCCTTCAACACCATATGTCTTTTCCCCGGGGAGCCAAGACCTCTTACGTAATATGTTATTAGATTTACATTAGACATACTCCTTTTTTCTCTTTTTTTTTGCTCTTACCCTTACCGCTCTCATTACACCTTTCGGACAGACCGCTAATCTTGAAACTCTTTCCCTTCCCTCCCCTCCAAGCCTCCCATTCCATCCCTCCTCCCATCCCTCCCTTCCCATCCCCCCTCCCACTCCTCCAACTCCCCTCTCCCACCCCACTCCCACCCTACCCTTTCCTCCCCCCCTCTATCCCTGGATGTTACCATGACCCTATAGTCGTGTTGGGGAACATCTCAACTTGCACCTCCTTGTGCTCTTATGCTCCCTTCCCCGAGGCGGAATTCCATTCGCCACGACCTCATCCTCCCTGCTTCCAGGGGGATTGCCCCAAGGTGGTCGATCACACCCACTCCTAGGTCTCACCATTATCTTTCACCTAATTAGCTTACTCCCTTATTTACTCCCCCCCTCTCCCCCCCGCCTCCCACCCCCCTCTCCCCTCCCCTCCACCTCCACCTCCTCCAACTTCCCCCCACTCTGTATTTTCATGGTATTGGGATCTCCAGTTTTTGTCAGAATTCTGGTATTTCATCTATGAATCTTAGTCTTGCGTGACCCCATTTTTTCTACCGATCAGGCATGCCGGGAAGCCCCAATTGTATTGTATTTCTCGTTCTTGCAGCACCTGTAATAAAGGTTTTAAATTTCTTCTTCTTCTGAGTGTCTCTTGAGATAGATCTTGATAAATTTGGATGTTATATTCCTCGAATTTAATGGGGGACTTTCCTCTCAGGTTTTTCCATAATTGATTTTTTTCCTCCCAATTTTCAAACCTAATAATAATATCTCTGGGGCTCTCCCGGGGAATTTCTCTAGGCCTCCTAATCCGGTGTGCCCGCTCGATGCTTAATGGAGAGGTTATTTCTCTGTCCAGAAGCGGGTTGCAGATTTTTCGCATGATTTCGGGTAAGTTTTCTGACTGAGACGAATCTGGTACTCCGCGTATTCTAATGTTTTTCCTTCTATCTCTATTTTCCTGATCTTCTACTTTATACGCTTGTTCCCTTTGTTCTTTTTTAATTTCTTTGATTTCTTCCTCCAGTTTCTTAATGATATTAGAATTGTGATCTACTTTCTTTTCTACTCCCTCTAGTCTTTCCAGCATGAAGCCCATATTTCTCTCCATTCTCTCCATTTGTGCTGTTAATGATCTTTCTAGCGCCGCAAACATTCCCTGCATTTCCATTTTTGTTGGTAGTGCCAGTCTGTCTTGTTGTTCTTCAATCATTCTTTTATCATGTATCGGGTCCATATCATGTTCAATCACCATCTCCGGTATAGTTTCAGTGTCTATTGAATTGTTTGATACCGCTTTTATCTTAACCTTTTTTTTCTCCACTTGAGGACCTCTACCCCCCTGCTGCTTCTCGACTACTGTTTTTTCCCCGGAACTCTTGTCCTTTAGAAGCTCCAGCAATGAAAAGTAAAATGCACATCACAAAACTGATCACATCGCCTGAAAGCAGACAAAAATACCTTCCATTTGATATATAAATTGTGTATGACAGGTAGATCTTGTGGGCGTGAGAGCAATTTGTTCCCCCTTTTTTATAGATAATCCGAGTTTTTTTCAAAACTCACACTGTAAAGGTCACATGACTCACTCTGAGCCATGTCCATAGGAAGACTGTTTAATCGATAAAATTTTCTGAAAAAAAAATCACTAAACGTAAATTGCTTTTTCACAAAAACTATAAAAGATTTCGATCTGAAAAGTCATAGCCGGATAGCTGAATATTTTGTGACCGTGGTAAAGTTTGTTTGGTGTCTGTCAGTGAAAGTATAAAGGAGGAGATACATTTTGAACGGCATGAGTTTTGAAGCAGGGAAAAGCATGTTCTCATTGACTTCAATGTTAAAAAAAAGCGACTAAAAGCTTAATATTTTAAAAAGTATAAATAGCACAAAAAACTTGAAGAAGTCCCATCGTTAGCTAAATGAGATGAACATTTTAAAAGTTGAATGGTCTCAATCGCTGAAAGTATGGCGAAGTTACGCAGAGCCAAAAAACGTACGGAATAAAATTTAAATTAAGAATAATAAAAAACGAATAACAATACTGGGAATGCTTATTAAAGCATTCCCACTAACTAGAAAATGCATTTCCTGAGGAAAATACGTGGGAATGCTGAATAGCTGAATTGCTAAGCCCGCACAAATGCCATTCACCATAACCACTATCTTTAGGACATACAAGCAGTGTTCCTTCAGTACTTATAAAGCCTCTCTTTGATCATTAACCACTTGCATACTGGGCACTTACACCCCCCTCCTGCCCAGGTAAAATTTCAGCTTCCGGCACTGCGTCGCTTTAACTGACAATTGCGCGGTCGTGCGACGTGGCTCCCAAACAAAATTTACGTCCTTTTTTCCCCACAAGTAGAGCTTTCTTTTGGTGGTATTTGATCGCCTGTGCGATTTTTATTTTTTGCGCTATAAACAAAAAAGAGCGACAATTTTGAAGAAAAATACAATATTTTTTACTTGTTGCTATAATAAATATCCCAATTAAAAATAAAAACACATTTTTTTTCTCAGTTTAGGGCGATGCGTATTCTTCTACATATTTTTGGTAAAAAAAAAAAAATCGCAATAAGCGACTGGTTTGCGCAAAAGTTATAGCGCTGACAAAATAGGGGAGAGAATTATTATTTTTTTTTTTTTTTTACTAGAAATGTCGGCGATCTGCGATTTTTATTGGTACTGCGATGTTATGGCGGACACATCGGACACTTTTGACACATTTTTGGCGCCATTCACATTTATACTGCGATCAGTGCTATAAATAATGTGGAGAAAGCCTCTTGAGGGGGGAGGGGGTGAGCAGGATGCCCACTAACACACAGCTCCTTTCTCTATCTGCAAAGTACAGAGCGTCCTGACTTCCTGGTCGCCCCTCCCCCCTCAAGAGCTTTTCTCCCCTCCCCCAGGTGAGTGAGGGGGATAATTGCACTGAGGTAAAGGAAGCTATTTAGGGAAAGAATTACCATTACAAACGCTTTTTATCTGCACACAAAATAAGTGAAATAACCCTTCAAACAAACCTTAATAAATCCACAACCGTACATGCGATCGATACAGCGACTTCACCGTATAAAAGACAAGACCCTTGTGAACGCATCGATATGAAATTTATGTTGATAAACTTAAAAATGTGGCCATGTCAGCGATTTAGAAAAGAGTATCTTTGTGTGTCTTACTAACAAATTTTAAAAGCGCGTTATAATGAAGGTCTATGGGGAAAAATTTGGAACTCTTGTCCTTTAGAAGCTCCAGCAACGAAAAGTAAAATGCGCATCACAAAACTGATCACATTGCCTGAAAGCAGACAAAAATACCTTCCATTTGATATATAAATTGTGTATGACAAGTAGATCTTGTGGGCGTGAGAGCAATTTGTTCCCCCTTTTTTATAGATAATACGATTCTTTTCAAAACTCACACTCTAAGGCCGCGTACACACGAGGGGATATGTCCGCTGAAAACGGTCCGATGGACCGTTTCAGCAGACATCTCCGCTCGTGTGTATGGGCTAGCGGACAGATTTCTCCACCCGACAGATTTCAAAGCAAGCTTTGAAATCTATCCGGTGGGAATCTGTCCGCCCGACATGTCTGCTGGTTAGTACACTTACCAGCAGACATGTCGGCTCCGACCGCCGCCGCGCCGCTGCCGAATGGATTCGGCGCATGCGCGGAAGTCTTTTACTTCCTGGTGCGGTGACGTGGCGGTGACGCGGCGGCGTCAACGTCACCGCCGCGTCACCACTACGTCACCGCGCCGTCCGGCGGCGGGGAATTTGATCCGATGGTGTGTACACGCCATCGGATCAAACTCCCGATCGGACATATCCGATGGAAATGGTCCGCGGACCGTTTTCATCGGAAATATCCGATCGTGTGTACGGGGCCTAAAGGTCACATGACTCACTCTAACAGCTCTCCATAGAAAGACTGTTAAATCGATAACATTTTCTGAAAAAATCACTAAACGTAAATTGCTTTTTCACAAAAACTATAACAGATTTCAATCTGAAAAGTCATAGCCGGATAGCTGAATATTTTGTGACCGTGGTAAAGTTTGTTTGGTGTCTGTCAGTGAAAGTATGAAGGAGGAGATACATTTTGTACAGCATGAGTTTTGAAGCAGGAGAAAGCATGTTCTCATTGACTTCAATGTTAAAAAAAAGCGACTAAAAGCTTAATATTTTAAAAAATATAAATAGCACAAAAAAAACCATCGTTAGCTGAATGAGATGAACATTTTAAAAGTTGAATGGTCTCAATCGCTGAAAGTATGGCGAAGTTACGCAGAGCCAAAAAACGTACGGAATAAAATTTAAAATTAAGAATAATAAAAAACGAATAACAATACTGGGAATGCTTATTAAAGCATTCCCACTAATAAGAATAATAAAAAATGAATAACAATACTGGGAATGCTTATTAAAGCATTCCCACTAATAAAAAACGAATAACAATACTGGGAATGCTTATTAAAGCATTCCCACTAATTAATAAGAATAATAAAAAACGAATAACAATACTGGGAATGCTTATTAAAGCATTCCCACTAATAATAAAAAATGAATAACAATACTGGGAATGCTTATTAAAGCATTCCCACTAATAAAAAACGAATAACAATACTGGGAATGCTTATTAAAGCATTCCCACTAAAAACGAATAACAATACTGGGAATGCTTATTAAAGCATTCCCACTAATTAATAGGAATAATAAAAAACGAATGACAATACTGGGAATGCTTATTAAAGCATTCCCACTAATAATAAAAAACGAATATCAATACTGGGAATGCTTATTAACCACTTAAGACCCGGACCAATACGCTGGCAAATGACCCAAGGGGTTTTTGCGATTCGGCACTGCGTCGCTTTAACAGACAATTGCGCGGTCGTGCGACGTGGCTCCCAAACAAAATTTACGTCCTTTTTTTCCCACAAATAGAGCTTTCTTTTGGTGGTATTTGATCACCTCTGCGGTTTTTATTTTTTGCGCTATAAACAAAAATAGAGCGACAATTTAAAAAAAAATGCAATATTTTTTACTTTTTGCTATAATAAATATCCCCCAAAAATACATAAAAAAACATTTTTTTTCCTCAGTTTAAGCCGATACGTATTCTTCTACATATTTTTGGTAAAAAAAAACGCAATAAGCGTTTATCGGTTGGTTTTCTCAAAATTTATAGCGTTTACAAAATAAGGGATAGTTTTATTGCATTTTTATAAATTTTTTTTTTTTACTACTAATAGCGCCGATCAGCGATTTTTTTCGTGACTGCGACAATATGGCGGACACTTCGGACAATTTTGACACATTTTTGGGACAATTGTCATTTTCACAGCAAAAAATGCATTTAAATTGCATTGTTTACTGTGGAAATGACAGTTGCAGTTTGGGAGTTAACCACAGGTGGCGCTGTAGGGAATGTGTGCCCTAATGTGTGTGTTTACAACTGAAGGAGGGTGTGGCTGTAGGTGTGACGTCATCGATCGCGTCCCCCTATTACAGGGATGACGCGATCGATGCTCCGGCCACAGAGAAGCACGGGGAAGCCGTGTGTACACACGGCTCTCCCCGTTCTTCCGCTCCAGGGACGGATCGCCGCACTGCAGCGGCGATCGGGTCCGCGAATCCCGCGGTCCCGGAGCTTCGGACCGGGTCGCGGGCGCGCGCCCGCGACCCACGGCTGGGTACTAAAACCAACGTATATATACGTTGATGTGCCCAGCCGCGCCATTCTGCCGACGTAAATGTGCAGTAGGCGGTCCTTAAGTGGTTAAAGCATTCCCACTAATAAAAAACGAATAACAATACTGGGAATGCTTATTAAAGCATTCCCACTAATTAAAGGGGTTGTTCCAGCCCTAAGTTGTGTTTATTAAAAGTCAGCAGCTACAAAAAGTGTAGCTGCTGGCTTTTAATAAACACTCACTTACCTGCTCCTACGTTCCAGCGACGCGCCGACCGGGGCTCCGCTCCTCTGCCCCCCTCCCCGGCCGGCGTCTCCATCCTGACTGTGGGCACCCAGCCGTGACAGCCTTCGGCTTCACGGCCGGGCACCCACTGCGCATGCGCGAGCCGTACTGCGCATGCGTGCGCGGCGCAGCTCGCCGCTGATTAGAGAGGCGATCGCATGGGACCTGTCAGTGTCCCATGTGATCGCCTACAGGGAGGGGGCTGGTGTAGGCGATTAAGCTTAATCGCCTAACCAGCCCCTCGGCGGAAGCAGGAAGTGGGACAGGAAGTCCCACTCCTACTGAAGCCCCCACTCCCCCCCCAAAAAAATTACATGCCAAATGTGGCATGTATGGGGGTGAGGAGTGGGATGAGAAAAGGTCATTTTTTTGGGTGGAACACCCCTTTAATAAGAATAATAAAAAACGAATAACAATACTGGGAATGCTTATTAAAGCATTCCCACTAATAATAAAAAACGAATAACAATACTGGGAATGCTTATTAAAGCATTCCCACTAATAAAAAACGAATAACAATACTGGGAATGCTTATTAAAGCATTCCCACTAAAAACGAATAACAATACTGGGAATGCTTATTAAAGCATTCCCACTAATTAATAAGAATAATAAAAAACGAATGACAATACTGGGAATGCTTATTAAAGCATTCCCACTAATAATAAAAAACAAATATCAATACTGGGAATGCTTATTAAAGCATTCCCACTAATAAAAAATGAATAACAATACTGGGAATGCTTATTAAAGCATTCCCACTAATTAATAAGAATAATAAAAAACGGATAACAATACTGGGAATGCTTATTAAAGCATTCCCACTAATAATAAAAAACGAATAACAATACTGGGAATGCTTATTAAAGCATCCCCACTAATAATAAAAAACGAATAACAATACTGGGAATGCTTATTAAAGCATTCCCACTAATTAAGAATAATAAAAAACGAATATCAATACTGGGAATTCTTATTAAAGCATTCCCACTAACTAGAAAATGCATTTCCTGAGGAAAATACGTGGGAATGCTGAATAGCTGAATTGCTAAGCCCGCACAAATCCCATTCACCATAACCACTATACTATCTTTAGGACATACAAGCAGTGTTCCTTCAGTACTTATAAAGCCTCTCTTTGATCATTAACCACTTGCACTTACACCCCCCTCCTGCCCAGGTAAAATTTCAGCTTCCGGCACTGCGTCGCTTTAACTGACAATTGCGCGGTCGTGCGACGTGGCTCCCAAACAAAATTTACGTCCTTTTTTCCCCACAAGTAGAGCTTTCTTTTGGTGGTATTTGATCGCCTGTGCGATTTTTTTATTTTTTGCGCTATAAACAAAAAAGAGCGACAATTTTGAAGAAAAATACAATATTTTTTACTTGTTGCTATAATAAATATCCCAATTAAAAATAAAAACACCTTTTTGTTTTCTCAGTTTAGGGCGATGCGTATTCTTCTACATATTTTTGGTAAAAAAAAAAAAAAATCGCAATTAGCGACTGGTTTGCGCAAAAGTTATAGCGCTTACAAAATAGGGGAGAGAATTATTATTTTTTATTTTTTACTAGAAATGGCGGCGATCTGCGATTTTTATTGGTACTGCGACGTTATGGCGGACACATCGGACACTTTTGACACATTTTTGGCGCCATTCACATTTATACTGCGATCAGTGCTATAAATATGCACTAATTACAGTATAAATGTGACTGACATTGAAGGGGTTAACACTAGGGGGTGAGGAAGGGGTTAAATGTGTATGCTAGGTGTGTTATAACTGTGGGGGGAGGGGGGGGGTGACTTGGGGGGGTGACCGATCTGTGTCCCTATGTAAGAAGGAACACAGATCGGGCTCCTCCCCTCCAGAGACAGGACATTGTCTCTGTGTGAGCCGGCAATGAGAGATGATCTATGAGAGATCATCTCTCATTGGCCCACAGATCACATCGTAAACGGCAAACACAGGGCTTCTACAGCGCGCGCTGGGAACGCCAGAAAGACATGCCGTCAAATGACGGCATGTTGGCTATTCAGGCCCGCGCTGTTGCCGTCATCCGATGGTAGCGCGGGCCTCAAGTGGTTAAAGGTGTTGTAAAGGTAAAATCATTTTCCCTAAATAACTTCCTTTACCTTAGTGCAGTCCTCCTTTACTTACCTTATCCTTTGATTTTGATTTTAAATGTCCTTATTTCTTCTGAGAAATCCTCACTTCCTGTTCTTCTGTCTGTAACTCCACACAGTAATGCAAGGCTTTTTCCCTGGTGTGGAGAAAGCCTCTTGAGGGGGGAGGGGGTGAGCAGGATGACCACTAACACACAGCTCTTTTCTCTATCTGCAAAGTACAGAGCGTCCGGACTTCCTGGTCGCCCCTCCCCCCTCAAGAGGTTTTCTCCCCTCCCCCGGGTGAGTGAGGGGGATAATTGCACTGAGGTAAAGGAAGCTATTTAGGGAAAGAATTACCATTACAAACGCTTTTTATCTACACACAAAATAAGTGAAATAACCCTTCAAACAAACCTTAATAAATCCACAACCGTACATGCGATCGATACAGCGACTTCACCGTATAAAAGACAAGACCCTTGTGAACGCATCGATATGAAATTTATGTTGATAAACTTAAAAATGTGGCCATGTCAGCGATTTAGAAAAGAGTATCTTTGTGTGTCTTACTAACAAATTTTAAAAGCGCGTTATAATGAAGGCCTATGGGGAAACATTTGGAACTCTTGTCCTTTAGAAGCTCCAGCAACGAAAAGTAAAATGCGCATCACAAAACTGATCACATTGCCTGAAAGCAGACAAAAATACCTTCCATTTGATATATAAATTGTGTATGACAAGTAGATCTTGTGGGCGTGAGAGCAATTTGTTCCCCCCTTTTTTATAGATAATCCGAGTTTTTTCAAAACTCACACTCTAAAGGTCACATGACTCACTCTAACAGGTCTCCATAGAAAGACTGGTAAATCGATAACATTTTCTGAAAAAATCACTAAACGTAAATTGCTTTTTCACAAAAACTATAAAATATTTCAATCTGAAAAGTCATAGCCGGATAGCTGAGTATTTTGTGACCGTGGTAAAGTTTGTTTGGTGTCTGTCAGTGAAAGTATGAGGGAGGAGATACATTTTGTACGGCATGAGTTTTGAAGCAGGAAAAAGCATGTTCTCATTGACTTCAATGTTAAAAAAAGCGACTAAAAGCTTAATATTTTAAAAAGTATAAATACTACATAAAAACTTGAAGAAGTCCCATCGTTAGCTGAATGAGATGAACATTTTAAAAATTGAATGGTCTCAATCGCTGAAAGTATGGCGAAGTCACGCAGAGCCAAAAAACGTACGGAATAAAATTAAGACATAAGAATAATAAAAAACGAATAACAATACTGGGAATGCTTATTAAAGCATTCCCACTAATTAAAACTAGAAAATGCATTTCCTGAGGAAAATACGTGGGAATGCTGAATAGCTGAATTGCTAAGCCCGCACAAATCCCATTCACCATAACCGCTATACTATCTTTAGGACATACAAGCAGTGTTCCTTCAGTACTTCTAAAGCCTCTCTTTAATCATTAAAGGTGTTGTAAAGGTAAAATCGTTTTCCCTAAATAACTTCCTTTACCTTTGTGCAGTCCTCCTTTACTTCCCTCATCCTTTGATTTTGCTTTTAAATGTCCTTATTTCTTCTGAGAAATCCTCACTTCCTGTTCTTCTGTCTGTAACTCCACACAGTAGTGCAAGGCTTTTTCCCTGGTGTGGAGAAAGCCTCTTGAGGGGGGAGGGGGTGAGCAGGACGCCCACTAACACACAGCTCCTTTCTCTATCTGCAAAGTACAGAGCGTCCTGACTTCCTGGTCGCCCCTCCCCCCTCAAGAGGTTTTCTCCCCTCCCCCCAGGTGTGTGAGGGGGAATATTGCACTGAGGTAAAGGAAGCTATTTAGGGAAAGAATTACCATTACAAACGCTTTTTATCTACACACAAAATAAGTGAAATAACCCTTCAAACAAACCTTAATAAATCCACAACCGTACATGCGATCGATACAGCGACTTCACCGTTTGAAAGACAAGACTCTTGTGAACGCATCAATATGAAATTTATGTTGATAAACTTAAAAATGTGGCCATGTCAGCGATTTAGAAAAGAGTATCTTTGTGTGTCTTACTAACAAATTTTAAAAGTTGGTTATAATGAAGGTCTATGGGGAAAAATTTGGAACTCTTGTCCTTTAGAAGCTCCAGCAACGAAAAGTAAAATGCGCATCACAAAACTGATCACATTGCCTGAAAGCAGACAAAAATACCTTCCATTTGATATATAAATTGTGTATGACAAGTAGATCTTGTGGGCGTGAGAGCAATTTGTTCCCCCTTTTTTATAGATAATCCGATTCTTTTCAAAACTCACACTGTAAAGGTCACATGACTCACTCTGAGCCATGTCCATAGGAAGACTGTTTAATCGATAAAATTTTCTGAAAAAATCACTAAACGTAAATTGCTTTTTCACAAAAACTATAAAAGATTTCAATCTGAAAAGTCATAGCCGGATAGCTGAATATTTTGTGACCGTGGTAAAGTTTGTTTGGTGTCTGTCAGTGAAAGTATGAAGGAGGAGATACATTTTGTACGGCATGAGTTTTGAAGCAGGAGAAAGCATGTTCTCATTGACTTCAATGTTAAAAAAAAGCGACTAAAAGCTTAATATTTTAAAAAGTATAAATAGCACAAAAAAACTTGAAGAAGTCCCATCGTTAGCTGAATGAGATGAACATTTTAAAAGTTGAATGGTCTCAATCGCTGAAAGTATGGCGAAGTTACGCAGAGCCAAAAAACGTACGGAATAAAGGATAAAATTAAAATTAAAACTAGAAAATGCATTTCCTGAGGAAAATACGTGGGAATGCTGAATAGCTGAATTGCTAAGCCCGCACAAATCCCATTCACCATAACCGCTATACTATCTTTAGGACATACAAGCAGTGTTCCTTCAGTACTTATAAAGCCTCTCTTTAATCATTAAAGGTGTTGTAAAGGTAAAATCATTTTCCCTAAATAACTTCCTTTACCTTTGTGCAGTCCTCCTTTACTTACCTCATCCTTTGATTTTGCTTTTAAATGTCCTTATTTCTTCTGAGAAACCCTCACTTCCTGTTCTTCTGTCTGTAACTCCACACAGTAATGCAAGGCTTTTTCCCTGGTGTGGAGAAAGCCTCTTGAGGGGTGAGCAGGACGCCCACTAACACACAGCTCCTTTCTCTATCTGCAAAGTACAGAGCGTCCTGACTTCCTGGTCGCCCCTCCCCCTCAAGAGGTTTTCTCCCCTCCCCCCAGGTGTGTGAGGGGGATAATTGCACTGAGGTAAAGGAAGCTATTTAGGGAAAGAATCACCATTACAAACGCTTTTTATCTACACACAAAATAAGTGAAATAACCCTTCAAACAAACCTTAATAAATCCACAACCGTACATGCGATCGATACAGCGACTTCACCGTATAAAAGACAAGACTCTTGTGAACGCATCGATATGAAATTTATGTTGATAAACTTAAAAATGTGGCCATGTCAGCGATTTAGAAAAGAGTATCTTTGTGTGTCTTACTAACAAATTTTAAAAGTCGGTTATAATGAAGGTCTATGGGGAAAAATGTGGAACTCTTGTCCTTTAGAAGCTCCAGCAACGAAAAGTAAAATGCGCATCACAAAACTGGTCACATTGCCTGAAAGCAGACAAAAATACCTTCCATTTGATATATAAATTGTGTATGACAAGTAGATCTTGTGGGCGTGAGAGCAATTTGTTCCCCCTTTTTTATAGATAATCCGATTCTTTTCAAAACTCACACTGTAGAGGTCACATGACTCACTCTGAGCCATGTCCATAGAAAGACTGTTTAATCGATAAAATTTTCTGAAAAAAATCACTAAACGTAAATTGCTTTTTCACAAAAACTATAAAAGATTTCGATCTGAAAAGTCATAGCCGGATAGCTGAATATTTTGTGACCGTGGTAAAGTTTGTTTGGTGTCTGTCAGTGAAAGTATGAAGGAGGAGATACATTTTGAACGGCATGAGTTTTGAAGCAGGGAAAAGCATGTTCTCATTGACTTCAATGTTAAAAAAAAGCGACTAAAAGCTTAATATTTTAAAAAGTATAAATAGCACAAAAAAACTTGAAGTCCCATCGTTAGCTAAATGAGATGAACATTTTAAAATTTGAATGGTCTCAATCGCTGAAAGTATGGCGAAGTTACGCAGAGCCAAAAAACGTACGGAATAAAGGATAAAATTAAAATTAATAAGAATAATAAAAAACGAATAACAATACTGGGAATGCTTATTAAAGCATTCCCACTAATTAATAAGAATAATAAAAAACGAATAACAATACTGGGAATGCTTATTAAAGCATTCCCACTAATTAATAAGAATAATAAAAAACGAATAACAATACTGGGAATGCTTATTAAAGCATTCCCACTAATTAAGAATAATAAAAAACGAATAACAATACTGGGAATGCTTATTAAAGCATTCCCACTAATAATAAAAAACGAATAACAATACTGGGAATGCTTATTAAAGCATTCCCACTAATTAAGAATAATAAAAAACGAATAACAATACTGGGAATGCTTATTAAAGCATTCCCACTAATAAAAAACGAATAACAATACTGGGAATGCTTATTAAAGCATTCCCACTAATTAAGACATAAGAATAATAAAAAACGAATAACAATACTGGCAATGCTTATTAAAGCATTCCCACTAATTAAATGTTAGAAAACATCATTCAGAACCCGGGTCTTGCCCCAGGGAACATGTATCAATGGAAACATTTTTTTTTAAAACGGCCGTTTTTTTGCGGAGCAGCCATTTTAATGATGCTTAAAGTGAAAAAAAAAAAACTCCTTAAAATATCACACCTGCTGGGTGTCTATAGTAGTGGCACGTGTTTAGAGATGTCCCTGCACAACATGAAAGGACAAAAAAAAAGTAATTAATGCTACTTGCGCAAGTTCTGTGTGGCAACATTATGTCGAATATTTTAGCGGTGGTGGGGGGCCATTATTGTTTTGTGAAAGAAAATTTTTAGAAAAAAGGGCACCCCTCAAACATACTGTAATTGGAGCGCAACAAGGAGCCACGTGCAAAGTATTGCATCAAAAATTGTTATTAGGCGCCCCTGTTAAACAAGGGCAGGAAAATTGGGCCTTGGGCACAACACAACACTGCAGCCCCTCACAATAACTCCAATTGGAGCGCAATAAGGAGCCACGTGCAAAGTATTGCAACAAAAATTGTTATTAGGCGCCCCTGTTAAACAGGGGCTGAAAAATTGTGCCTTAGGGACTGGTAGCGGAGCCCAGAAAAACAACATTTCTTACTAGCTATCAGCAAGAAAAGTGAGGAGGAGAAGGATATTCCATCAGCAGCATAAGAGGACAGTCACTCAGTATCAGCAGTCTAAAAGGGATCCGACATTTCAACAAAAAGATATTATTCATTAGTATCAGCATCAGGTGCTTGGTAGCTGGTGTTGATCCAAGCCTGATTCATTTTGATGAAGGTCAGTCGATCAACAGAGCCGGTGAAGAGGCGCACCCTGTGATCAGTGACAAAGCCTCCAGCAGCACTGAATGTCTGTTCTGAAAGAACACTGGATGCAGGGCAAGCCAGTAGCTCAATTGCATACTGAGCAAGCTCTGGCCAGTGATCCATCCTCAAGACCCAGTAAGCCAGATGATTTTCAGTGGGGAAGGTGTCCAAGTCGGATCTTGCCCCTAGGTATTCCCGGAACCATGTAAACCAGACGCTGGCGATGGTTGCTGGAACCGGTCAGACCTTGGGGCTGCGGACAAAAAAACTGCCTGAACGCATCGGTCAGACGACCACCTTCTCCACCGCCCGTTCTGTGACTCACCGAAGCCTCAGCAAGATGTTGTCAAGAGCCAGGTTTTGGTAATCCCCCCGGTTCTGGGAACGCATTGCACAGACCCTTCTGCAAGGCCTCCCGCAGAAGTTTCATCTTCTGCTCCCTCTGCGATGGCAACATAAGGTCCGCAACCTTACTCTTGTAACGTGGATCAAGGAGAGTCACCAGCCAGTAATGATCCCTCTCCTTAATAGCACGTACACGAGGATCCTTACGCAGGCTTTACAGAATCAGGGAGGCCATGCAGCGTAGGTTTGCAGAGGCGTTCTGGGCACTGAGGATGACAGGATCCACAGGCACCTCATCCCAGCTACGTAAAACTCCACGTGCTCCTTGGGACTGTAAATGATCAATTGAAAACTGCTGCTGCTGAGTGCTAAGCTCCACCTCTATGCTGCTGATACAATCCTCCTCCTCCTCCTCCTGAATGAATGAATGAATGAATGAATGAAAACTTATATAGCGCGGCACATGCGAACTGAATCGCCTCTGGGCGCTTGTTGTTCCTGTCTCCTTTGATATCAAAAGAGAAAAGTCTTGACCTTTTTCCTAAATGCTAGGTGGTTCTCCTCCAACCGAATGCTGGTTGGTAAAGCGTTCCATAGTCTGGGACCCTGGATCGCAAATCTTCTCTCTCCTTTGGACTTGAAGTTGGCTTTCGGAACCTGGAGCAGGTTCTGATTCGTGGACCGCAAAACGCGATTTGGATTATGCGCTTTTATTAATTCGCATAAGTAAAGGGGGGCACTCTCATGGACACATCTGTGCGTAAGACAGAGAGCTTTAAAAGCAATTCTGTCTTTGACTGGCAGCCAATGAAGGGATCTCAGTGAAGGTGAGATGGATTCCCAGGGCTTTTTCCCAGTCACAAGTCTAGCGGCCGTATTTTGAACGACTTGCAGACGAGCGATTTGGTACTTGGGGAGGCCGAGGTAAAGGGCATTTGCATAATCCAGCCTGGAGTTTACAATAGCTCCCACCACGACCGCTAGGTCTTCTTTAGGGATGAACGGGGTGAGTCTGCGTAGTAGGCGCAGTAGATGGTGAGATCCGCTGACCACTGACCCTATTTGTGCGTCCATTGTCATAAAGGAGTCAAAAATGACCCCTAGGCTTTTGACTTTGGCGCTAGGGGTGATGAGTTTGCCCAAAATAGGCGGGGGGGGTCCACGCTGTTGAAAGTTGATTCCTACGTTTGGCGTGAAACAGAAGAAGTTCTGTTTTCGCTCCATTGAGTTTAAGATAACTCTTTGTCATCCAATCCTCTATCAAAGAGAGACATGTCTCTAGATTGAGGTGGTGATCCTGTCTGTTGCAGATGCGGAAATACAGTTGCGTGTCATCTGCATAAGAGTGATAAAGCAGTTTTTGGCTGCTAATAATCTCAAAAAGAGGACGAAGGTAGATGTTGAATAGCACTGGTGACAGAGGCGATCCTTGAGGGACTCCGCATGTTACTGTGCGTTTTTCAGACGTAAACGGTCCTAGCTTCACTGTTTGCGATCGGTTTTCCAAAAAAGAGGAGAACCAAGATAAATCGCCTTCTGCGACCCTAGCTACTTCAGTAAGCCGAGTCAGTAACAGATTGTGGTCTACAGTGTCAAAAGCTGCACTTAGGTCCAACAGAACCAGGAGACAAGATTCTCCTTCGTCTGCGGCCTTGAGAACATCGTCCCATACTTTCAGCAATGCTGTTTCCGTCCCATGTCCGGGACGGAAGCCTGATTGCAATGGATCAAGTAGCTTGTGGGTATCTAGATGCTGTTGCAGCTGTTGTACCACTACTTTTTCCATTATCTTAGAGAATACGTTGAGGCTTGTTATGGGACAGCGGTGGAGTGGGTCCTTGGGGTCCAGAGAGGGTTTCTTCAGGATGGGTTGGATTATACCCTCTTTCAACTGTGAGGGCACTAAGCCCTCCAAGAAAGACTGGTTGATAAGCTGCGTAATGGGAGGAGCCAGGATGTCGGCGCATTCCTTCAGCAGTTTTATGGGGATAATGTCATTTGGCGCTGCGCCATTGCGCAGAGTACAAATGACATTTTTAGTGGACTCAACGGAGATGGGTTCTAGGGTAAACTTACCTGATATCGAAGAATTACTATGGGTGCTGTGTGAGAGGCTACAGGGGGGCTGAGGGGAGAAAAGTTTTGCTGAATGCTTTCACGGATTGCCTCGATTTTATCAACGAAATAATCCGATAGCTCATTGCAAAATTCTTGTGTGTCAGAACTGGGGGCTTCAATACATCCTGGTTTCATGGTCTGGGTGACCATCTTGAAGAGTTCGCGGGGGCGGTTAAGGGCCCCGTTGATAGCCTCCGAGAAATAATTCTTCTTGGCTTGGAAAATTCCTTTGTGGTATTTTCTTGTTGTCGCCTTGTAGATGGATAAGTTTAGCTCTGAAGAACATCTTTTCCAGGCAGATTCTGCCCTTCTACGTTCTTGCTTCAGTAACGACAGCTGGTTGTTAAACCAGCTGCGGTTGTTTTTCCGAATGCGGGTTCTTCGTTTCGGCGCTACCAAATCGGCTGACTGTAGCATGGCCGAGTTGATGGCTTCCAATGTTTCAACGGCCGTTTGCTGCGAATGAGTTGTTTCTATTTTTTTCCTTAAAATCGTTCTGAAGAGTTCCGAGTGGAGCTTCTTCTGACATCTAGTCCAGTGTGTTGTCACTGGATTTGATGTTTTTGTTGTGGGGGGGATTGTGGAAATGAATTTAATTGCATGGTGGTCTGTCCATGGCAACTTTTCATTTTCCAAAATTTTTATTTCCAGAGCTTGTCTGAAAATAAGATCAAGTGTGTGGCCTGAAGCATGTGTGGGCCCACATACTAGTTGCTGTAACCCTAAATCTTCCAGGTGGTCAATACAGGCATCCGCAACGATGTCTTGTGAGGAGTTGGCCCAGAGATTGAAATCCCCTAACAGCAACAGGTGTTTGCTGTTGAGGGTATAAGTGGAGAAGAAATCCGTCCATGATGATAGCAGCTGCGATTTTGGGCCCGGTGGCCTATAGCAGAGCAGAATGTGGACGGTCTCCTTTGAATTTGCTTGCAGTTGCAGAGTAAGGGTTTCCATGAATGGAAGAGGGTTTTGAAGGGCTGGTTTTGTGATCGCAAGATGAGTCTTGTGGATCACCGCCAGGCCTCCCCCTCTTTGCCCTATTCTGTTTTCTGTGATAATACGGTAGTTTTCTGGCACCAGTTCTCCTAGAATGGTGTTACAGTCGGCTGCGAGCCAGCTCTCTGTAATAAAGAGGCAGTCTAAATCGTGTTGTAGAATGAAGTCATGGATTTCAAGTCTATGTTTTACTGCCGATCTTGTGTTGATCAACGCACATAAAATGTGCTTGGGCTGGGGTAAATGGCTAAAATTTTTGATGGCCGATCGTCGATCGATCCTCAAAAGTTGCTCCATTCTTAGGGTCTTTTTGGTGATGGCTGGCAGTATTGCGGCGCAACTCCTCAGATCCCAAATGGTTTCTGCAGAGTACCGCAGATTAGCCATGGTAGCCAATCACCGGGGCAAAGTAGTTATTTTTTGGTGACGATGGGGGGAGGATTCAGTGAGTCCTCCCAGCTTGATCCAGAGGAAGGCAAAAAACCCCTAGCCGTGCTGTGCCAATTTGCTTTGGTAGGGGAAAAAATTCCTTCCTGATCCCTGAATGGCGATCGGGCGAAGCCCCTGGATCAAGTATTATTAAATTATGAAACAGGGGGGTGAGAGCTGTCACTGCTGCTGGGGTGTACCAAGATGGCCGCCGACCGGGAGCAGGACCAGGGACCCAGGCTGATGTATAGTCAGCTGGAAGGACTGGGATGGGGGGGGACTGGTTGTTGAGGGGTGGATGAATCCTGCAGGGGGCTGGGGGCGAACTCCTGGGAGGTTTCTGGTGGCTTGGAGGGGATTCTGTGTATGAAATTGCGGCGCGGTGTTAGGCCGCAGGTGAAGCCGCGGACTTTCCTGGATCGCGGCCCCGCGTATGAGAGAGGCCTGGCGCGGAGGTCCCGAAAAACGACCTGGAATGGCGAAAATTGCCGTGGAGAGGTGGCAAGTAGGTGCCTCTGAATGGTGATGGCTGTATGGGGGGCGTATGGACCAGAGTGAAGGAGCGGGGGAGCGGCTGGTTGTTGGGGGGGGGCCGGAGCTGGAGGAAGCGGATCGCGGGGGAGTTGTATCTCCGTTTGGGGGAGATTAGGCTGCCGCCGTGGCTGTCCTAACAAGGACGGCCACCTACGGGTCCTAGGGAGGTGAAGATCGCCCTGAGTAGCAGGGGCTTACCTGGAGGGTGAGAAGCAGCCAGAGAAGGCGGATGAGAAGGCCTGCTGGGGCGGGGGGGTGGAAAACCCTGCCTGTCTGGAGCCCAGGAGCCACACGTCCTACTGGTAGGTACGTGCGCCGATTACTACTGGGACAGTTCTCGCCCTGGGGGAGGGTCACTCTTTCAGACCCAACAGGAAGAGCTCCTGGAACTTGCAGTGAGAGATGACTGTGGGACCATTCACTCCTCCTCCTCCTCCTCCTTCTCCTTCTCCTTCTCCTCCTCCTCCTCCTCCTCCTCCTCCTCCTCCTCCTCCTCCTCCTCCTCCTCCTCCTCCTCCTCCTCCTCCTCCTTCCTCTTCCTCTTCCTCCTCTTCCTGTGTGCTGGGTGGGCAAGCAGGACCACTGTCTGGGTAAAGGGGGCCTTGAGAGGTAAGGAAGTTCTCCTCTTCCTCCCTCTGTTCTGCCTCAAGGGCCCTGTCCATTATTCCACGTAACGTGTGCTCCAACATGTGAATAAGAGGGACAGTCTCACTGATGCATGCACTGTCACTGCTCACCATCCTCGTGGCCTCCTCAAATGGTGACAGGACAGTGCATGCATCCCTGATCAAGGCCCACTGGCGTGGGGAAAAAAAACTAGCTCCCCTGACCCAGTTCTGCTGCCATATTGTCTGTCTGACTTCTCTCAAAGAAAGCCGGAACACACTACACGAGGCCGCCCGGGAGGCGGCCTTTTATAGTGTGGGGCGTGTGCTAAAGCCCTGAGCCCTAATTGGCCAAAGCACCCAGGCTTTGGCCAATTAGGGCTCTTCATTTTTTGGGCGCTGTGATTGGTCAAGCATGCGGGGTCATGGTGCATGCTTGGCCAATCATCAGCGCGCAACGCCGCAGTGAATTATGGGCCGTTGCGCGTCATGCGAATTTTGGCGCGAATGACCCGATTTGTTCGTTTTCGAGGAACTATCGAACGGCCGATGTTCGATGCGAACATGTGTTCGCATCGAACGCAAAGCTCATCCCTACATAGGACAGATTGGACGAACAAGGGTATAGTCAGAATTAGACATTTCCTTTCCTCTGTGAGGCCTTTGACAGTGTCCCATTGCACTAGCAAATTTGAGATGCCCCATTCTGATTCAGACTGTGCCGAATTAGACATTTTATCCTCGCTGGTGTCCTGGACCTGGGTTGCCACCACATCCCTTTAAACCCGAACACATATGAATTACACAGGTTCTGTGGCTGATTAAGGTGGTAATTAAACTCATTTGGTGCCTTATCTGCATTAAATTAGCCTCAGAACCTGTGTAATTCATATGTGTTCGGGTTTAACCACTTGCGGACCGCCACATATACGTCGGCAGAATGGCACGTACAGGCACATTGGCTTACCTGTACGTTCCTGCCTTGACGTGGGTCTAGGGTCCGATCGGGACCCCCCCCCCGGTACATGCGACATTCCCCGTTGGCTGCAGAAGCGATCCGGGATGAGGGGGCGGCTGTTGGTTTTTGTCCACCCCCCCCCGGATCGCTCCCAGCCAATCCGCGTGCTCCCCCTTTGTGTCACTTCCTCCTCCTGTGTAAACACAGGAAGGGGGAAGTGATGTGATCTCTCATCTCGGCGGTATTTTCAACCGCCGCTGAGGAGAGATTACATTGCACAGTAAGTCTGCACTACACTGACACCAGTACACGCAGGCACATTTAACCCCTTGCGATCACCCACCCCCCCTGTCAGTGTCACTGAATGCAGTGATCATATATGTACTGATCATTGCATTTAGTGTCAGTGTGACACAGTGTGACAGGCAGTTAGTGTTAGGTTTAGGGTAGCTCCGTACCCCCCCTAATAAAGTTTTAACCCCTTGATCACCGCCCTAGTTAACCCTTTCACGCCCTATTGCCAGTGTCACTAAGCGATAATTTTTCTGAACGCTGTATTGGTGTCGCTGTTCCCGCTAGGTAGCTATTTTTTTTTTTTTCCTAAAGACATGTGGCTGAATACATTTTGGCCTAAATGTTTGACTAAAATTTAGTTTATTTGATTTTTCTGATAACAAAAAGTAAAAAATATTTTTTTTTTTTCAAAAAAGTTGCTCTATTTTTGTATATAGCGCAAAAAAGAAAAATTGCAGAGGCGATCAAATACCACCAAAATAAAGCTCTATTTGTGGGAAGAAAAAGACGCAAATTTTGTTTGGGAGCCACGTCGCACGACCGCGCAATTGTCTGTTAAAACGACGCAGTGCCCAATGGTAAAAATGCCTTGGGTCATTTAGCAGCATATTGGTCCAGGGCTTAAGTGGTTAAAGGGATGAGGTGGCAACCCTACCTGGACCAGAAGGGCGGTATCTCTTTAATTTATGCAGCTTTAACAGAGGTCTCTAAAAAACCCTTGTATGCACTGAGTAGGGATGAGCCGAACACCCCCGTGTTCGGTTCGCACCAGAACCGTCGAACAGACCGACCGTTTGCGCGAACATTTAGAACCCCATTGAAGTCTATGGGACTCGAACGTTCAAATTCAAAAACGATCATTTTAAAGACCAATATTCAAGTTATTGTTGGAAAACGTCTTTGAGAACCCAGGTCTTGCCCCAGGGAACATGTATCAATGTAATTTTGTTTTAATGATGCTTAAAGTGAAAAAAAAATGAAAAAATCCTTTAAATATCATACCTGCTGGGTGTCTATAGTAGTGGCACGTGTTTAGAAATGTCCCTGCACAACATGAGATTACTATAAGAAAAAAAAAATTTAATACTGCTTGCGGCTTTAATGTAATGTTTATAAAAAATGTGATATACACGCATGTATATAAAATACACGCGTGTGTGTATAGGAGTGACAATGGACTTTTTAGGCGTAGTAAGATTAAAATTGGGTATTTATTACATAAAAAAATTGAGTACAGAATTATTAAAGAAAAGATAAAAATGACAATTTGTCACGGTTAATGACAAATAATTAACAAGCACATTAGTGTAACAAGCCACCTATCAATGAAAATTATACAAAAGGCAACAAAAACAGCGGAGAACTCGCAACCCCTCAATATGAGGTTTGAAGGCCAGTGGAATTTTCCATAGGGTGGGATGGTACTCGAGGTTTAGCCCAACATGTTTCGCGCTGTATGGACGCCTCTTCGGGAGCTTTACAGTAGCTTATTAAAAAGGTTGAATAGACAAAAAACACACACAGCAGGGGCAGAGGTCTCAGGTCACGGACGATAATCAAAATAGGTATTGTAACATATGTCAGGAATGTGAAGAAGACACTCTTTTTACATGAGCAAAATTAGCAGGATATAAAAAACCAACGAAGGGTTCCGACCAGTGCTCAAACAATTACCCACTCCAATGTTGAGTGGGAAGATTGAAAGAACACCCTTGGCGTTTACTGATAGGTATCGTTTGATCAAGGAACCCCAAGCTGCATCAGCAGATTGGTTCACGAATGTTCAAGACTGCCCCTCTTCAAGCCGACAATCATAGGTCTGGTAGATGATAGACTAGACCTCTGCCTGTGGTGACAGTCTCCTTGATTGTGAGACTGTGCACTGTCATTTTTTTTGCCTAAAAAGTCCTATACACACGTGCATTTTATATACATACGTGTATATCTAATTTTTTATAACTATTTCGGGACATGGCATGTGTACCCCTTTTCTTGATCCACAGTTCCACTCTGTGATGATCTAAAAAAAATAGCATGAGTTTCTCCTGCCACCACTCCCCCCAGGTCATTACAAGACCCAGTGCCAATCCTGACCTCCCTGGGGCCCTAAGCAAAATGACATGGCACATTTAAATTGAGAAGCGGGGGGCGCTGACGACAGTGACATGTCACATTAAAGAAAGTTGAGAAGCGGGGGGAGGGGGTGTTCTGCCGTCGGAAATTACTCAGCCAGCGAGTTTAGAAGCGGGGTAAGGGGGCGAAAATTACTTCTCACCAGGCGGGGCCTCTAGTAATTTGGGGGGCCCTTTGCAGCTTTGCGGGGCCCTAAGCGGCTTGCATAGTGAGCCTATAGCGAGGATCAGCCCTGACAAGACCCTTTGGCCCTATATACTTTGAACAGCAGTATACAGGTGCTGCGAACAAGACAAGGATTGTAGGTTTGTTAAGTAGAATCTGAACCATGTCATACTGTAATTGGAGTGCAACAAAGAGCCACATGCAAAGTATTGCATCAAAAATTGTTATTAGACGCCAGAAAAATTGGGCCTTAGGCACTGGTGGCGGAGCCCAGAAACAAACATTTTCTTACTAGCTATCAGCAGGATCAGTGAGGAGGAAAAGGATATTCCATCAGCAGCATGACAGGACAGTCACTCAGCATCAGCATAGGCAGTCTCAAAGGGATCTGACATTTCCAAAAAAATATTGTTACATCTGCATCAGGTGCTTGGTAGCTGTAGATGATCCAAGCCTGATTCATTTTGATAAAGGTCAGTCGATCAACGGAGTGGGTGGAGAGGTGCACCCTGTGATCGGTCACAAAGCCTCCAGCAGCACTGAATGTGTGTTTTAAAAGAACACTGGATGCAGGGCAAGCCAGTAGCTCAATTACGTACTGTGCAAGCTCTGGCCAGTGATCCATCCTCAAGACCCAGTAAGCCAGACGATTTTCGGTGGGGATGGTCTCCATGTCAGATCTTGCCCCTAGGTATTCCCACACCATGTAAACCAGACGCTGGCGATGGTTGCTGGAACCGGTCAGACCTTGGGGTTTTGGACTAAAAAATTGTCTGAACGCATCAGTCAGACGGCCACCTTCTCCACCGCTTCTTCTGTGACTCACCGAAGCCTCAGCAACACGTTGTCCAGGACCAGGATTTGGTAATCCCCCAGGTTCTGGGAACGCGTTGCACAGACCCTTCTGCAAGGCCTCCCGCAGAAGTTTCATCTTCTGCTCCCTCTGCAATGGCAAGATAAGGTCCGCAACCTTACTCTTGTAACAGGGATCATGGAGAGTGCCAGCCAGTAATGATCCCTCTCTGTGATACCACAAACACGAGGATCCTTACGCAGGCTTTGCAGGATCAGGGAGGCCATGCAGCGTAGGTTTGCTGAGGCATTCAGGGCACAGTCCTCTGGGTCACTGAGGATGACAGGATCCGCAGCCACCTCATCCCCGCCATGTAAAAGTCCATGGGTTCCTTGGGACTGTAAGTGATCCCTTGAAGACTGCTGCTGCTGATGCTGAGTGCTAGGCTCCACCTCCATGCTGCTCATACAATCCTCCTCCTCCGCTTCCTGTGTGCTAGGCGGGCAAGCAGGACCACTGTCTGGATAAAGGGGGCATTGAGAGGTAAGGAAGTCCTCCTCTTCCTCCCTCTGTTCTTCCTCAAGGGCCCTGTCCATTATTCCATGTAGTGTGTGAATAAGAGGGACAGTCTCACTAATGCTTGCACAGTCACTTCTCACCATCCTCGTGGCCTCCTCAAATGACAGGGCAGTGCATGCATCCCTGATCAAGGCGCACTGGCGTGGGGAAAAAAACAAGCTCCCCTGACCCTGTGCTGCTGCCATATTGGCACAGGTACTCATTGATGGGCTTCTGCTCCGTGTGCAGCCGCTGCAGCATGGCCAATGTAGAGTTCCATCTGGTGGGCATGTCACAGATTAAGCGGTTCTTGGAGGTCTGGCAGCCGAGCACTGGCATTATATGACCTTTGGAAATGCACACAGACTTTCCTGGCCTGCTTCAGGACATCCTGTAAGCCCGGGTACCTGCCCAAGAACCGCTGCACCACCAAATTCAGGGCATGAGCAATACAGGGCACATGGGTCAGTTCTCCCTGTCGCAAGGCAGAGAGGAGGTTGGTGCCATTGTCGCTAACCACCATTCCTGGCTTAAGCTGGTGTGGCATCAACCACCTCTGAGCCTGCCCCTGTAGAGCAGACAGAACCTCTGCCCCAGTGTGGCTCCTGCCCCCAAGCACACCAGCTCTAGCACTGCATGGCATCTCTTTGCCTGCATTCCTGCGTTGCCCCTTGTACGCCTATGGAGCACGGCTGGTTTTGAGGAAACATCAGCACAGGAAGAGGCCACAGAGGAAGAAGAGGGGTGGAGGAGAGAGGTGTGTCACAACCAGTAGTAGTGTTTTGGAGGCGTGGTGGCAGAACAACCTCCAACACCACTGTACCTTGCCCTGCGTCCTTCCCAGCTGCCAGCAGAGTCACCCAATGCACCGTGAAAGAGAGGTAATGTCCCTTTCCATGCCTGCTGGACCATGAGTCAGCAGTAATATGCACCTTACCACTGACCGCCCTGTCCAGCGAGGCATGGACATTGCCTTCCACATGGCGGTAGAGAGCCGGAATCGCCTTCCGTGAGAAAAAGTGGCGTTTGGGTACTTGCCACTAAGGTACCGCACATTCCACAAACTCACGGAAGGGGGCTGAATCTACCAACTGAAAAGGCAGCATTTGAAGTGCTAGCAATTTCGCTAAGCTAGCATTCACCCACTGGGCATGTGGATGGCTGGGAGAGTACTTATTTTGGTGCTGCAGCAGCTGGGGCAGGGAAATTTTGTCTGGTACCATCAGCAGATTGCCAGCATGTACTACTAGGTTGTGACACACCTAACTCTACACCTTCAGTCCTATCAGTGCAGGCTTCAGAGAGGACTGAGGGTCTAGTGGGGTTGGAGATCCCAGCTAATGAGGGGCAAGGGGAGGTCCGCTTTGTTCTTTGATGTAGGTCTTTCAGGTATGCTTGCCAACGAACTGCATGCCAGGTCGGCATATGTATGGTCAAGCATGTGGTGCCCAAGCGGGTGATGTTTTGGCCACGCAAGATACGCTTGAGACATATGTTGCAAATAGCAACAGTGTGATCTGATGCACATGTCTCAAAAAAGGCGCACACCAAAGATCTTTTGCAGTAACATTGAAAAACGGCAGCGGCCTGCACAGGCGTAGCTCTGTGATGTAATGCAGTTGGTGTGCTGCCCTTAAGCTGGCCCCTGGAGGGCATCCTGCCTCTTTGGAGATGTGCCTGTGCCACCTCCTCCTCCTCCTCCTCCTCTCCCTCTCTCCTCCTCCTCTCCCTCTCTCCTCCTCCTCTCCCTCTCTCCTCCTCTCTCCTATCAGGCACCCACGTAGAGTCAGTGAATTCATCATCCCCTCCCTCCTCATCACTGTTGAAAACCTGGCAGTATGCTCCAACTGGGGGAACATGACTGCCAGATTACTGTCCCTCTCGGGCACTCCCTCTCTCTGGGCTCACATTACTGCCTTCCTCTATCTGTGTTCCATCATCAGAGCCTTCAAAACACTGCGCATCTTCATGCAGCATGTACCCAACAGTTGAGTGAAACAGTTCTGGGGACTTCTCAGGAAGACATGGTGGGACTAGGGAAGGATTGTGTGATGCCATTGTGCAGAGGGAAGAGGACGCCTTGGCAGCTGCTTTGCCAGACAAAGTAAGCTCAGCCTGGGTGAGAGAGGATGCGGAGGATGAGGATGGCTTGGTCATCCACTCTACCAATTTGTCTGCATGTTGAGGCTCAACACGGCCAGCTCCCAAAAAGGACGAGTGTGTGCAATGGCCACGTGCTGAAGAAGATGCACCGTGTCCTCCACCACCACTGTTGCCTCTAGATGCAGAGCCTGCTTGCCCTTGTGACTCTCTGCTTCTCTTTGTTGTCCTTCCTGACATTATAATGGTCTGAATAGGACAAAATCGGTACACACACCTCGTACCTTTAGGTGCAAACTGCAGAGGATACGTGCAGTAACACCAAGTACGTTTAGGTGCAAACTATACACCACAAGTGCAGTCAACTACAAGTAGATTTAAGTGCAAATTATACAACACAAGTGCAGTCAACTACAAGTAGGTTTAAGTGCAAACTATAGGGCCCAAGTGAAGTAAACACCAAGGACGTTTAGGTGCAAACTATACGGCCCAAGTGCAGTAAACACCAAGGAAGTTTACTGCATTTGGGCCATATAGTTTGCACCTAAACACCAAGGACGTTTAGGTGAAAACTATACGGCCCAAGTGCAGTAACACTAAGTACGTTTTGGTGCAAATTATACTGCTCAAGTGCAGTAAACACCTGGTACGTTTAAGTGCAAACTATTCAGCACAAGTGCAGTCAACTACAAGTAGGTTTAAGTGCAAACTATACAGCACACGGCAATGCAAAACGTTAGAAGACTGCAGCTAGCACAATCAACTGCCTGACAAATAGGAATAGCTGATCTAGCTAAACTATACTTTGTATAAATATATGTACCACTCCTGGGATGTATATATATCCTCTACACACTGTAAATTTACCATAACTGACAAGCCTGCCTGCTCTATCTATCTAGTAATAAAGACTCTCTCTCTCTCTCTCTCTCTCTCTCTCTCTCTCTCTCTCTCTCTCTCTCTCGATGAGCCGAACACCCCCGCGTTTGGTTCGCACCAGAACCGTCAAACGGACCAAACGTTTGCGCGAACATTTAGAACCCCATTGAAGTCTATGGGACTCAAACGTTCAAATTCAAAAGTGTTCATTTTAAAGCCTAATATGCAATTGATTGTCGTAAAACATCTCTGAGAACCCGGGTATTGCCCCAGGGAACATCTATCAATGGAAAAAAGTTTTAAGAACGGTCCTTTTTTTCAGGAGCAGGACTCTTTTTAAAACTTTTTTTCCATTGATAAATGTTCCCTCGGGCAAGACCCGGGTTCTCAAAGACGTTTTCACAGGAAAACTATAGACACCCAGCAGGTACAATATTTAAAGGAATTTTTTTTTTTTTTTTTTTATTTTTTTTATTTAAGCATCATTAACATCACTGCTCCAGGAGCAGTGATGTTAATGATGCTTAAATAAAAAAAAATGAAAAATTCCATTAAATATTGTACTTGCTGGGTGTCTATACCTGTGATAACGTCTTTAAATAGCACAATCACCTGCCTGCCAGTAAATAGTAAGAACTGATCTAGCTAAGCTATACAGTATATAAACATATGTATAACTTCTGGGATGTATATATATCCTCTACACACTGTAAATTTAACTAAACTGACTAGCCTGCCTGCCTGCTCTATCTGTCTATCTATCTATCTAGTAATAAAGTCTCTCTTTCTCTCTTTCTCTCTTTCTCTCTTTCTCTCTCAACCCCTGAGCCATAATTGACCAAAGCCACCCTGGCTTTGGCCAATTATGGCTCTCCTTTTTTTGCGCGCTGTGATTGGCCAAGCATGCTGGACATACAGCATGCTTGACCAATCATCAGCGTGCAATGCCGCAGTGAATTATGGGCCGTGGCGCATCACTCGAATTTGGCGCGAATGACCCATTTTGTTTTCGAATTTCGACGAACGTACAAACAGACGATGTTCGAGTCGAACATACGTTCGACTCGAACACAAAGCTCATCCCTAGTTATAAGTAAGCGTTTGCATGGTGAGATTGCATCCCTGCAATTAGTATTCTGTCTTAACAAGACTGGTGTCAGAAAATCAAGAAGAAGAGTCAAATCTATATTAAAAAAAATGTTTAAAATTGGATATTGTGAGAAGTGTGATTAGGGTAAGGTTAGGATTTTTGGACTATAGGAAGGGTATTTATGAGTATTATAAGTGGGTTTGTAAAGAATTAAAGTGGGGTTAGGAGTATTACAAGTGGAATTATGTTTTCTATCGTTCCAAATCACTAACCCTAATCCTGCTAGTTAGGGTTCCAAATCACTAACCCTAATCCCGCTAATTATAGTTCTAAATCTCTAACCCTAACCCCGCTACTACTAGTTCCAAATCACTAACCCTAACCCTAATCCCGCTACTACTAGTTCCAAATCACTAACCCTAATCCCGCTAGTACTAGTTTCAAACCACTAACCCTAACCCTAATCCCGCTACTACTAGTTCCAAATCACTAACCCTAATCCCGCTACTACTAGTTCCAAATCAATAACCCTAATCCCGCTACTACTGGTTCCAAATCACTAACCCTAATCTGCTACTACTAGTTCCAAATCAATAACCCTAATCCTGCTACTACTAGTTCCAAATCACTAACCCTAACCCCACTACTACTAGTTCCAAATCACTAACCCTAACCCCGCTACTACTAGTTCCAAATCACTAACCCTAACCCTAATCCTGCTAATTAGAGTTTAAGGTTTAGGCTTAAGGATTTGTAACAAGTGGCAGCAGGATTAGGTTTCAGGAGTTTTGTTTTGGAGTAGGGGGGGTGGGATTAGGGGTTTTGAATGCAAGAACTGGGATGATGGCGTTTAGGACTACAGGGACTGGCTTGGAGAAGTAGGATATTTTTACTTGCATTGTGATGCTCTCAGAATGCATTTGGTGGATGGGATGAACCCAAAATCGACGTTGCGGTCTCTGCTGGAGAATACGTTGCCAAACATGTATAACAAACAGCAGCTCGTAATACTCCATCTTCTCCTTGTACTATTTACTTTCCGAAAATACAGGAATTAGACAGGATATGATGTCAGGGAGTGGTGTTTCTTTTTTAAAGCTGACACTTGAAAAACTTGTTAAAAACGCTCTAAAAACGCATGGGAGTTAATAATCTCAATATATATATTTTTTAACAATAGGTCTGATGGTGCTTTGTTTAAATGTTGAGAACATCACCTGCTTCTGGCTTTAACTACCACCAGTATGCTCATAATAGTGAAATCTTACATCTTACATCCCAATGGAGATTTTAATTTTGACTGGCAAAGACTTTAGAAATGGTATGGACACCATAAAGTTATTGTATAATAGTGTTATTGTCTATTCTAATCACATGTTGTTTTGTAGAATTTTCATCAAGATTATTAAGAAAATAAATGTCACATAATCAGAAAATGCATAGCACAGTTTTGTACACAGTTTTGTACAAAGCAAATTTTGTATGTATGCTGCAAGTTATCAAACTGGATTTTAAAATTGTTTTAAAAAAAGCCACCTATGACAGCAACTCACATACATCAATTAAATCAGGTTTTGTTAACCTTTAGGAACAAACAACAAATATTAATCTGCCATTAACTGTAAAATATAAAATTAATTAGATTGTAATGCTGTAAAATGCAATGTAACAATCTGCACATTTCAGTTCTCTGCTGTATTTAACTGGGGGTCTGTATACAGACACAATTTTTGTATCATTTAGCAGCAAAAAATGTAAAAACACAACAAACTGTGCAAATACCATTTACTAGCAGACAATTCTATATGTTGTAGAACTGTAAAATAAAACTGAAGGTTTGTAATAGTGTGCATACACACAACATTATTAATCTGCGTATGCAACTTGTAAAATGCAACAAGGTTTTTCTCTATAAATACTGGAACAATTTTAAACACTACAAACCTATTATCTCCTGTAATTCTTCAGACTAAAATTATATCTTTTATTGTTTTCTCTGTAATGTGTATATAACAATGTATCCATGTAGAAGCAAAGATACTTACCGTAAATCGTAATCTCTACTAAATAAGATACATCAGCTTTGAATACTGCTTGGACAAGCTTGTAACTAATAAACAATGTATATATATATATATATATATATATATATATATATATATATATATACACACACAAATTATAATTAACTAAATCTGATTCATCCAAGTGCCTTGAATTGCTGGAATTGTTGAACACTGCTAGCTATTGATACTACCTCTGGGAGCGGTAGCTATCCCTTTTTTATGTTCATTTTCTTATCAATGAAGGAGGAGAATGACTGGCTTTGGCTTCCATCTAAATCCCCTTGACATGCTTTACCTTGGTACATATCTCACAGCAAATAGATATTGTTAGTATGTCCTGCTGTCTTCATTTAATGGCCTGAACAGGTGCTGATAGATGAAGTAGCTGACAGGCCGCTCTACTGTTAGAAATGGTATATTTGGTTACATATGCATTTGTTGGCTGTTTGAGAACTGAATTGATTCAATTGTATTCAATTGTATCTGAGGTCAGCTCTTTTCTCATTAATCAGTGCAAGATAAATCTTGTCTACTTTTTGGTAAATAAAGATTTTTGACTTTTAAATGACTGACATTTTCAAAACAATGTGTATCTTTTAGAAGACATAAAGGCTGTCTCTTGTCAGTTGGAGTTCATTCCTGTGTTTTAGATATGTTAAAGTATAAACTTCTGTGACAGTTTACTCTGAGAATTTACAGTCAGAAAGAAGTCCTTTGACAGAAGAATACATTATATCTTGCAATTCTTAATTTTGGAAATATGGAAAAAAAAAAACATCTATAAATGCTCAAACCTGCTTTATCACAGATAGAAGAAAACTAAAAGGTAACTCCACAAGCACACACATTGGGGAAGAAGATTTACAAAAACTGGAGAGTGCACAATCTGGTGGAATCAATCAACTTCCAGGTTTTATTGTTCAAGCCTAAAGGCATTGTAAACTCTCATGTTTTTTAGGATGCATTATGGTAAAACAAATTCTGACAGTGACCGGCCCCCTAGCACCCCTAGCCCCCCCCCCCCCCCCGTTTTACTCAACTGAGCTCTTAGATCCCTTGGCGGAGATGCGCTCTTCCTCTCTTCCCGGGGTTCTCGGGTCTTGATGAGATAGATGGATAGCAGTGCAGCCATTGGCTCCCGCTGCTGTCAATCAAATCCAATGACACAGGTGCCAGGGGGTGTGGCCGAGTCTGGCATTCAGTGTCAATAGACGCAAATACTGGACTCAGGAGCATGCCCAAAAGGTAACACCCCGGGAGAGCGTTTCTCCCAGGGGGTTTACCAATGTAGGGAGGAGCCGTGAGAGCCACCAGTGGACCCAAGAATACAGTGATCTGGGCCACACTGTGCAAAATTACATGTTTTTTATTTAAAAAAAAAATAAAGTTAGAAGCTGATTGTCTGCCATACACAGTTGCACCAGATTCTGAGTGCTCCAGATTTGGTAAGGGTCCTTTAACACGTACGATCTAACAGGCAGACTCTGCTTTGCTCAGCAGGGGATTACCTGTCTATTTTGATCCAATTCCATCCGATCCGTCAGACAGATTGAAAATAGGGTCTCTGTCTGGATTTCATGGACAGAATCAGATCAAATAGCAGCTGGTGTCAGCGGACATGTCATTGCTGCCATTTGCTGCCCTCACGGGTGAATGGAGGCTCCGATCAGATCCAGCTGAAAAACTGACAGGGGGACCCAATCGGAAAGCTTGTGTGAAAGGGGCCTCAATGTTCCCCACTATGATATATAAAATTGCTTCACAAGTTTTTTTTAACCACTTAAAGAGGAGGTTCACCCTAAATATACACTTTTCCAGGTGATCCAGCATACTGGCGTCAGCATGCTGTTTTTTTTTTTTTTAAATGTCCCACTTACTGTATTATCTTCAATTTTGATTTATCTCCCTAAGCGGGGGATGGCGCCTCTATAGCCCGTCACTAGTACCGAAAATACCCGATTTAGGACTCGGGTATTTCCGGCGCAATACGGCGCCTGCGCACAGACCTAAGAGCTGACTGCGCAGGCGCCGTATTTCTCCGAGTCCGATTTCGGCTTTTTTCGGAGGGCGTGACGTGCCATAGCCGTAGGACTCAGAGAAATACGGCGCCTGCCCAGTCAGCTCCTAGGTCTGAGCGCAGGCGCCGTATTGCGCCGGAAATACCCGAGTCCTAAATCGGGTATTTTCGGAACCAGTGACAGGCTATACAGGCGCCATCCGCCATCCACCGCAGGGGAGCTAAATTGAAGATAATACAGTAAGTGGGGCATTTAAAAAAAAAAAAAACAGCATACTGGATCACCTGGAAAAGTGGACACAGCCAATCACAGATAGTGTTGAATGGCCAATCGCAGAGGCCATTCAGCACTCGATCTCGCTGTCCAATGAGAGATGATCTCAAATCTTTTTTTTTTGTTTACAAACTTTTATTGTGAAAGGTAAGTGGTGGTACAAATCCGAAAAATTAATGCATATATATAGAGAAATGTAAGACATATACAAAGTCAGTCTGTGTACAATGCCTAAGACAAATCGTGAAGACCATAACTAGTTATACATGATAGGAGAAAACTTATGGCCGGGAGTAACAAAAACACCATGGAGAAATAAAACAGTAATATCTGGGATATGAGACGTTTAAAGAGATTAGATGGGATTAAAAAACTGTGAAGAGTGTTCGAACCAGGGGGACCATTTATTGTCATATATGTGGCTGGTATTTTGTAGGATATGGAATATTTTTTCCATTAAGCAAATATTATTAATTCTCGATTTGAGTGGATCTATAGGTATCGTAGGAGATTTCCAATGGAAAGCTATCAACCAATGTATGGCTACGCATATTGTGTGTATCAGTCTCATATAACTAGTGGGGAGACCTGTGATTGGGGAAAAAAGAAGGCAGTTATGTAATGTTAGGGAAATGTTTTTGTCAGAGATTGTGGATGCAAATTTCTCTAGCTGTAGCCATATACTTTTAATTTTGTCGCAATACCAAAATGGAAAATGAGCCCAAGGAATCAGTTTCTGAAGCAAGACGGGGAGGACAAGGGGAATATTGAATGAAGTTTGGTGGGTGTATAGTACCATCTTGTAAATAGTTTCAAGTCCGTTTCTTTGATAGCAATGGATTTTGTGCACAAATGTAGATTATTTATACAATTGTTCCAATTAACTGTGGAGTATGTGAAATTCTCTTCTTGTTCCCATTTGATCATGTATAGGAGTTTGTTTACATCTGAGTTGTGGATTAAGTGAGAGTAAAGTTCGGATATGAAACCTCTTTTTCTGGGTGAGTTTAGACATACTGTAGATTTTCGTAAAGGGTTGGGGGTTGGGTGTTCAGGGTCTGGAAGTGTGTATCGAAGAACTGCTTAATAAGGAGGAAATTGTAGAATTCTGAATCTGGGGCGTGATATTTTAATTTCAAGGCGGAGAAGGAGATACAATTAGTGCCCATTATGAGCTTGGAAAGTGAGGTCAGGTTGTTGTTTATCCACCAAGTAAGATCTATAGGCTCACGAGCGTTAGGTGAGAATTTAGGGTCGCCCAAGAATGAGGCATGTGGGGGGGATTTGGAGGTAAGGTTAAACTTATGGTTGTGTAGTTTCCATAGTTGGTATGAGTGTGCAACTAATTGATTGCGGGCGGCCAAAGAGGGAATCTGAATTTTGTTCCCCCATAGTAAACCTGAGAGAAAATATGGTAAAATTGAAGCTATCTCAAATTCAACCCATGGGATTCTAGAATTTGGAAAATGCCATTGTGCTATTTGGGTCCACCTGGCAGATAAATAATATAGCCAAAAGTCTGGGAGGCCGAAGCCTCCACATTTGTGGGATTTGTATAAAGTTGGTCTAGATAAGCGTGGGTGGGAGTCTGACCATACAAATTTGTTAATGTCTGATTGGAATCTGGTGATAAGGGTTTTATTGATTCTAATGGGGAGTGCTCTGAAAAGGTACAATATTTTGGGTAGCAGTGTCATCTTAATTGCAGTGATTCTGCCCAAAAACGAGATCTTAAAGGATTTCCACATTTTAAGAGTAGCTCTTAATTTTTGTATCATTGGGATGTAGTTTTTGGCTTCTAAGTCATTGAGATTAGGGGTTAGATGTATACCTAGGTAAGGGAGGGATTCTTTTTTTTTTTTTGATGAATATGTATATGTATATATACACCTATATAATTTTCCCTCTTTCAATAGGAGGTGACTACATTTTTACAGTTAACATAAAGACAAAACACAGACTAAACCATCCCTCCAATACTCCGGGCTCGGACCCAGCATTGGGGAGACTGATAGCCCTCTTTCCTATGAGTACGAGCATCCTTTTCCCCCTCCTCCCCCCCTCCCCTCCCCCCCTCACCCCCTCCCCCCGGCGACTCTCATAGATCTTAACTATTATTATTTCGTTTGCATATTTTAAGCTTTTTTTTTTGAGTAGATTAAATACTTTCATACCAATAACTTTCTATCCTCAGGTTCTCAGCATAACTCCGCGTCTTTTTATACTTGTCCCAGCTTTTCCATTTGTCTTTAAAATCTTGATTTACCTCCCCCATCGTCTCTTTTATCTTTTCCATTTTATAGGTTTCCTCGACCGCATCGATCCATTCCCACATCCTTGGGCTTTCTACTTTCTGCCAGTTCTTTGGGACTAGCCTCTTAGCTGCATTGAGTAGGTGGGGCGTAAGGGACTTCTTATACCTTGATATTCCCACCTGCCCCCCATGAAAGAGGACTACCCAGGGGTATTTTTTAATTTCTTTACCTGTAATTTCTTTTATTTGGTCTAGAATTTGTTGCCAGAATTTCTGGATTTTTGGGCATGCCCACCATATATGGGCCATAGTTCCTTTCTCTAGGCATCCTCTCCAGCACTGGTCTGATTTCCCTTCCATGTACCTGCTGACTTTATTGGGCGTGGCATACCAGCCTGAGACACATTTGTAATTTGATTCTGCGGTTCGCATATCTATGGCCGAGGCATGGGTCAGTAACATTATCCTTTCACAAGTGTTTACTCCTCTAGGTGTGCCCAACTCCCTTTCCCATTTTTGTATGAAGGGAGGCTCTCCCAGCGCGTCTATCTCCAGCAAAATCCTGTATAGTTTTGATATTGTGCCTTTTGAGCTTTCTGTTTTGCATAATTTCTCCAGCGGAGTGAGTTCCGCACTCGTCCGGAGTGGATGAGGGAGATGTTGCACGAAATGACATAGCTGAGAGTACCGCCATCCATCCAAATTCCAGTCCGTTGTTCTGTGTTTCAGCTCCCCGAACTCCCTAATTCTTCCCCCTTCTAATATATCCCCTAAGTGTATTCTATCGGTTTTAATCCAATTCCCCCCTATTTTTTCCACCCCTGGTGCAAAGTATGCATTTTCTTTCAAATTTATAAGCGGGGAGTTGTATTCCTTATTCAGTTTTTTGTGTACTCTATCCCATAATCTCAGTGTGTCTCGTGTTAAATCTAAAGTTTTTTTATTTAGTGCTCTATATTGTGAAGGTGTCCACATTACGGTGCTTAATTGTGTTTTAGATTGTGCTTTTTCTATCTGTACCCATCTTTTTTCTCGTCTATCTCTGGCCCACTCTACTACTCGAGATAATACTGCAGCTTTATGATATTCTCTGATATCGGGCATGGAAAGGCCCCCCTCACTCTTCTTTTGTTTCAAAATTCATAGGGAGATTCTGTGTTTTTTACCTTTCCACACCTAATTTGTTAGGATCGAGTTTAGTATTCTCAGGAATTGTTGGGGTAGGGTAATTGGCAACATTTGAAATTTGAAAAGTATCTTTGGTACCAAGAGCATCTTCAGAGTGTTTATACGCCCTACCCAAGAGATAGGTCTATTTATAATTTTCTTGACATCTGTTTTGATCTCGTTTAGCAGAGGGACAAAATTTATTTTATAGATTTCCTTAGTCGAGTTTGTTAATTTTATGCCTAAATATTTTAACTCTCTGGTACACGGGAAGACGCAAATTCTCTTGACCAGCTTCTCTTTGTTTTTATTAATATTTATGTTTAACACTTCTGTTTTTGTTTCATTGATTTTGAAGTTTGATATGGCGCCGTATTCTTGGAGTACCTTGTTTAGGGTTGGGATTGTTAATAATGGGTTGGTAATATAGAATAGGATATCATCAGCAAACGCTGATAGTTTATGTTCCTCTTTTCCTACTTTCACTCCCCTGATTTCGGGTTTATTTCGTATTGTGGCTAACAATGGTTCTAGGGATAGAATGAATAGGAGTGGGGACAGGGGACATCCCTGTCTCGTCCCATTTCTCATAACAAATGAGGATGATAGGGTCCCGTTGATTTTAACTCTTGCGGACGGGTGATGGTAGAGTGTCCTAATCCAACTTGGCATCCTATCTCCGATACCCATTATTTCTAAGGTTTTTAGCATTAGTCCCCAATCCACCCTATCGAAGGCCTTTTCGGCATCTACCGACAGAAAGGTCCGGGGGTCCGTCACTTTTCAGTTTCTGAAGCAAGAGCAGAGCCCTTATACCATTGTCTTTACTTTCTCTATCAGGTATGAACCCGGTCTGGTCCGGGTGTACCAGAAAGGGCATGGCACTTTTCATACGCTCAGCTAAGATTTTTGCGAAGATCTTAATGTCCGCGTTCAGCAGAGATATCGGTCTGTATCCCCGCGGCTGTGTTGTTCAAAGCTTTTTTAATTTCTGCTTCTGTTATAGGTTCATCAATTTTAGTTCTTACTATTAGTGTTGCTCACGAATATTCGCATTGCGAATATTCGCTACGAATATTGCATATTCGAGTATTCGCGAATAACGCGAATATCGCGGCGAATATTCGCTATTTCGAATATTCGAATGTTTTACATTTTTTTTTAGAACAGATCACATCCTAGAGATCCCCATCGACGTCTAAAAGCATTGCTGGTATGATTAGAGACCTTGGGCCGAGTAGCTGCAGCGCTCATTTTATATTGCCGAAAAATCGCAATGCGATTATTCGGTAATAGCGATATCGCGCGATTATTTTATATTGTAATATATCACGAATATTCTGAGCCAATCAGAGTGCTCCTTCCGCATTTGCCGAATATTCGCAATTTTTGTGTATTGTAATATATCACGAATATTCTGAGCCAATCAGAGTGCTCCTTCCACATTTCTCGAATATTCGCAATTATTGTGTATTGTAATATATCACGAATATTCTGAGCCAATCAGAGTGCTCCTTCCGCATTTCTCGAATATTCGCAATTATTGTGTATTGTAATATATCACGAATATTCTGAGCCAATCAGAGTGCTCCTTCCGCATTTCTCGAATATTCGCAATTATTTTGTATTGTAATATATCACGAATATTCTGAGCCAATCAGAGTGCTCCATTCCGCATTTCTCGAATATTCGCAATTATTTTATATTGTAATATATCACGAATATTCTGAGCCAATCAGAGTGCTCCCTTCCGCATTTCTTGAATATTCGCATTCGCAATTCGCAATTCGCAATTCGCAAAAATTCGCGAAAATTCGCAATCATTTAATTTCCAAAAAATATCACGAATATTCGTATTTAGCGAATATATGTCGAATATTCGACTATATATTCGAGATATATCGCGAATTCGAATATGGCATATTCTGCTCAACACTACTTACTATCTCCTCTATCCTTGATACCCCTGCTTTTCGTAGGAAGTCACTAATTTTAGCCTCTTTCTCCCCTGTTTGCCACCCCCTCTGATCTATCGCGTACAGTTCCTCATAGTAGTTTTTAAATGTCTCCGCAATATCCTTAGTTGCGTGCGCCATTTCTCCGTTTTTTATTTTCTCAACGTAATTCCTGGTTTTCTTTTTTTTAACCATTTTGGCTAGGTGTTTACTGGCTTTATTGCCCCATATATATCTCTCCTTTGCTATACTGCTAAACTTTTTTTTAATTTATTGTGTCAGAATCTCTTTAAGTTCATCTCTTTTTAAGATTAACTTGTATTGGGTCTCTTTTGACCTCTCTTTTTTATGTGTCTGTTCTAGACTCTCAATTTCTTTTACTAACAAGTTATACTTCCTGTTTCTCTCTTTCTTTTTCCTGGACCCTTCTTCAATTAGGATTCCGCGGATATAAGCTTTATGCGATTCCCATAAAGTGGCCCCTGAGATCTCTCCATTATCGTTTACTAGGAAGAAGTGTTTAAGTTCTTGTTCGACTTTTTCCGCCCCTTGCTCGTCTCGTATCAAATTTTCGTTTAAACGCCATACTGGGGTATAGTTTTGTTGTGGAGAATTTTCTATTTTCATGGTAATAGGGGCGTGATCTGAAAGTGTCATAATTTCTATCTTCGCCTCTACCACCCTATCCAACAACCTGTGATCTACCAACATGTAGTCTATCCTGGTGTAGGTCCCATGAACAGGAGAGAAAAACGTATAGTCTTTTGCCTTGGGATGTAGGATCCTCCACATGTCCACCAGCTGACTGGCATGCATTTGGCGTTTGAATTTTTGGGCTCCTACGTTGTTTGTCTCCTGCGCACGGGACGTACTGTCTACTCTTGGGTTGATACTGAAGTTGAGATCCCCCGCTACAATCGTATATCCGTCTGAGAAAGATTTTACTTTTGTCAATATTTTATTGACGTAGTTAGCAGGGCCATTGTTGGGGGCGTATATATTAACCAGCGTATAGGTGGTATTACAAATTTTACCTTTTATAAATAGGAACCTTACTTCGGGATCTATTTTTCTATCCTACAGGACAAATCTTGTTTCCCTAGCAAACCCTATTGCCACACCTCTCGCACGCTTTGAGATAGTCTCCGTAAAACCATATTGGATAGCTAGGGGAATGCAGTTTAATATTTGAATCTGTTAAGTGTGTCTCCTGGAGGAAGATCACATCGGCTCCATATTGCTTAATCTCTTCTATAACCTTGAACCTTTTGGCCCTGGTGTTTAAACCCTTAACATTATATGACATACATTTTACCCTTTCCATCTTCCTTCTACTTTTTGGTCTTCTTAAGCTTCCTAATGGGAGTCACCTTCCCTTCCCCTCCCCTCCCACTCTCTCCCCCTCTCCCTCCCCCCCGCCCATGGGCCCCGATAGGAATGGCTTTATTCCAAAGAACAGTTGCCACCACCCCTCATGGCTCAAGTCCGTTCCCAAGAGCCAGTACCTTCGTCTGAAACGTAACTGTACAGGTTGAGGTGACTTTATCTGAAACAAGTTCCGAGCCAGGCTTTTTAGTGACTCACACGCAACATAGAAAAAGGTTAACCCAAAGAATTTTTTGACAAACACCTTTGGCATTGGATACAAGCGGTAGATAGATCTGATCTTCTGCGGGTTAAAACAGATAGAGGTACTAAATAACAACTTCAAAAATCCGTTCATAACCAATTATTCTTGTCAATATGCCAACATTAAACATATAATAAACAAACATTGGCACATTTTAAAAAATGACAGAGTTTTGGGTAACCTGCTCCCTATCAAACCACAGGTTGTTTTTTCGTGGAGCTTCGTCTCTCCAAAGACAAAAATAGCTCCTAATATTCTAAATTCGCCTTAGTATGGAGTCTAGATTCCTATCGGATCTTACGGGTTACTACAAATGCGGCAGGTGCCAAGTTTGTAGCCTAAATGTTCGCAGCACAAGGAGAACTACTAATTTTAATTCCTCCTGTACTTCCAAGGAATATTCCATCAAACCCTTCATTACGTGTAGTACCAAGGGAGTGGTCTACATGTTGCAGTGCCCGTGTGGTCTGCAATATGTGGGCAGGACGAAGCGCCCCCTACAGGTACGCTTAAACGAACACATAAACATCATCAGGTTGGGGTACACTAAACACTCTGTGTCAAAACACTATCTACTTGTTCATAATAAGAACCCTAAAAATACTATCTTCTTAGGTATTGATAAATTCAATCCTCATTGGAGAGGTAGCCATCTTGTGAGAACCATCTCTAAATTAGAAATGTCATGGGTTCATAAATTAAAATGTTATACCCCATTTGGCCTCAACATAGAGGTGGACGTGAATTGTTTCATTGCCAACTCTTGAGAAAGGGGTTCCCAACCACTGAATATTTTTTGATGCACCTTCATAACACAATATTAGTAAGGTGAGGTCTTCTTTATTTATTATTTTTTATTTATTATTTTCTTCAAAAATATTTTTTTTTTTTTAACATTCCATGCATTACTCTTTATGTATTATTCTCTGTGTAAACCAGTAATATATACGTTAAGGAAGTAGAGGATTATATAAGGATAACAGGTTCATTGTTTTCTATGTTCATTTGTAGTACCTTGGTGTGCGAGCAGATTCGATATGAGTTCTGTCTTTGCTCAGACAAGATGTGCTATACTGACCCCTTAATGGGATAGCACAGTTTTGTATTTGCCTGTTTTAATTCCTCAGTTTTAGTTTAATATTATTATTGCGCAGAATCCCGGTGGTATGACAATTTTTAGTGTCATACCTGTAAGGGAATTTACTGCATTTATTACTACAGTCATCCACCCTTTCCACTATCTAAGATGGCGGGCATATGGTCCTGTGTGATTAGTATCGAGGCTGCACGTCACATACTATATATTGGATATTGACTTATATATGTTAATCATTTCTGTGCAAACTATAAATATATGTTTATATATGTCTAGCAATAGATATGGATGACATGTTGATTTTTTGTAGCTTACTCGCCATGGTTGGACGTGGGGGTTAAGCACAACGGATGTGAGCTTTAACCATGTCCGGAAGAGACGCGCTGTGCTTGCCATCATTAAGGGAGCGACCTTGTACGTTTTTTTTCCCTTCCAGAATGGCAATAACTGGTGTCAACTTGGAGGTTTATTTTAGCGATTTTATTGGCATGATGTTATATATAACAAATAGCGTCTGCCCTGGTGAGAAGATTCCTTTTCTGTTACCAATGATGGCAGCCACGGGGTGTCTTCTTCCAGTATCTAAGATGGCGGGCGGGCGACCTGACGTGTTTGACGTCGAGGCCGCGCGTCACGCTTTGCATACATAAGCGGTGATTCAGCACGCCGCCTGTATCCCGTGAACACGTCCTTGTAGCGACGAAACGTAGGGAGGCGACGTGCTGACGTCATCGCGCAAATTCTCTCTCTACCCGGAAGACACGGGCGGAGTGTGCTAGCCGGCCGGCTCAACTTGTATTGGATGCCTATCATTGAACTATTTCTTGTAAGTGCATACCAGTTTTTCTTCTTTTATTAAACCTGACGATTTTACACTATGCAAGCCTTTTTGTTCTTGCATACATCCCGACGCATACCGATGACACCAATGAGGGTTTCCATATAGGTGATCTGGAGGTTGGAGGTGTTCCCGCTGACTGCTGTGTTATATCATAAGGCTTTTCTGTAATGTGCATCTGGTAAGAGGCCATTCATTCCTATGGTGGAGGTGTTTCCTTTCAACACTTTTTTCTCAAAAAAGATTGTCATCAATGTCCACTCCTGGGAGATCTTCACTATGAACTGTTCATTGATTAATTGAACTTTTAAATTGCACTTCATTTTGTGCATTTATTTCTCACATGTATATGGACTAAACTCATTGTTCATTATCCATCATACACAGTTTTATTTGCAGTATTTTAGCGCGATTTTTTGTTTTTGTTTTTGTATACCATGTTTGAGGTTGTATAACCTTTTTATTATCGCAGCTTTAAAGTTTTAATATATTTTTTTAATATTTGGTTCTACAACGAGCGCTATATAACTTCCACCTCCCGAAAAAAAAGGGGCTACTGAACCGTGTAGACCTCGTTTTCACGATCCACTTATTTGAGGTAGGGCTCCCCTCGCGCCCCTTCCCTCCCGGTAGGTCTCCGGGAAAGGAAGGGTTGCCCACGGGACCGAACCAAAAGAGAGAAGAAAAACATATCCCCCCGTACCCCCCCTCCCTGTCTAGTTTACCCCTACCTCCCCATCTTCTTTTATTTTTGGTCAGTTGTGACTTGTTCTCACTTAGTCCACCCATCCTGGTAACTCTGGTGCCTGGATGTCCAGTTTGTTGCAGAAGGCTTCTAATTCCTCAGGGAATGTTAGTCTTGCTGAAATGCCGTCTTTCCACCCTATAAGACAAGCCGGGAATCCCCATTGATATTTAATATTTTGTGCCCGTAATTTCTCTAGCAGTGGTTTGAGTAGTCTCCTTCTTGTTAGGGTTTCCCAGGACAGGTCTGTAAAGACCTGGATCTCTACTGCCTTATAACTCAAGGGTGGCTTTTTCCTTAGTTTTATCCAAATTTCGGCTTTGTCTTTGTAGTTCCTGAATCTAACAATTATATCTCTTGGCCATTCGTTCTCCCTGATTTTTGGTTTTCCTATTCGATGGACGCGCTCTATTTTAAGATCCTTTTCTGGGTTCTTCCCTAAGATAGGTTTAAAAAGATCGTTCATTATTTCCCTTAGGTCTTCTCCTTTTTCTTCTTTAATTGAGTGGATCCTTAGATTTTGTCTTCTACTTCTATTCTCTTGATCTTCGAGCCAGTATTGTAGCATTCGCTGGTTCAGTTTTAGGCTACTGTGTTGGTCTCTTAATTGATTTATTTCCAAAGTTTGCTGTTCGTTCCTGGTTTCCATCTCTTCCACACGTAATAGGAGGTGGCTCAGGTCTAATCTCAGCATACTAATTTCTTGTCTTATTACGTCCTCCAGTCTCTTTAACATAATGTTCATTTCACTCTTTGTGATGTTTTGTGTCCCGGCTGTGGCTTCTTCGATGTGACTTCTGTCCTGCTCCCCCTCTGTTGATCTGTCCATGTTTGTGGCGTTCTGACCTCCGGTTCCTTTTTTGGTCCCTCCCTTTTTTTCCGTTTTTTTTTCCCGGTGTTAGGGCTTTTGGCAGATCCATCTTGGGTCAGGTATTGTCTAATTGTGCTGGGCGTCGCATTTTCTTTGGGGGTCTTCAGGGCTGTGCCCCTTGTTGCCTTGCTCATGTTGTATGCTTTGGCCGTTCTTCTTATTCGTTTCCCCAGTTTTGAGGGTTTGAAGGAAAGTTTCCTTGTTCTGTGGGTTCTTATCCTGCTTTTGCGCCTTCAGGACTCCTTGGTATGGGGTACTCGAGTGCGGGAGGGTCCCTCCCGCCAAGTCCCGGGGATGTGAGAGAAGGGAGCAAAAACGTAAAGAAAGGGAGAACGCAAGACGCCTGTCTCCAGGAGGTCCGTCCCTCCTGCACAAGCCCTTCTCTAAAACCGTAGCTTTATCTCGGTGTGCTAAAAAATAAAAAATAAACGATTTGGGGGAGGATGTCTCCCCTTTTCAAATCGTTTTTAATTTATTACTTTATTAGTTAATTTTATTTTCTCCTCTCCTTTATTCTCCTTCTCGTGGTAGCCACTTATATGGAAAATAGGGGGTGGTTCTTTGGTCGTTCTGTATTTTAACCCTTCTGTAAGTATAGGTATGTAGCCTGCCTATCCTGGATTTTATCTTCTCCGAATGGCATGACCCGTGCTATATAACTGTTCTTGCTAAGCCCCAGAAGCCCCAGAAGCCCCTGAATCATCCAAGCGTAATATATGTGCTATAGATACTACTATTATCGTCGGGGATATACAGAGTTATGCAGTGGGTATTCACAATTCAGAGATCACTGTTTCTCTATCCGAGACAGGTTTATCATCCGCTTACCAGTTGTTCTATGGTGCATTGATATGATATACACCCCAGTTCCAAAGCCATATGTTGATTCAGTCTTTTTCTCTCCTCCCTTACTGAGTTGACACTGTTAACCCTGAGTTCACACTGAGTTAGCACTTTGTTTCTATGAGACTCTTTCAAACAGCAAAATAGAAAGTTCTTACCAGTTCCATGGACACCTCCGTTTACCCAGGTTGGGAGTTGCCTCACCTTATATTGTATGAAAGGGAGATGGGGGTTTATGCAAGTGCAGCGCGTTTACTTTTGCTTTTGCTTTCAAGCCCCGCAATCATACACCATCTGCTGATCTCTTTTCATTGCCGTCTGCAGGGGGGGGGGGTGAAAGGTGGGAGGTAGTTCACCGCGATGTTACTGCAGGGAGACGGGCGGTCAGGTGCAGGCGTCGGTTAAGCGATTCCACTCGCTACATGCCCGGCGTCCATGCTGCTCTTCCGGGTCGCTCCGTCCTCCTCCTCACGATCCGGGCTCCCGCGAGGTTCCACCCTTCCCTCAGCGTGCGTGTGTCACGTATTACGTGCGCCACATCCCGATGGTGATGCCTCGTAAGGGAGGGATTCTAATGAATAGGAGAAGTGGAAGGAGGAACGTAAGGATTCCATCGTAGAGGGGGGGATGTTTATCGGCATGCCTATTAATTTATTGACATTGACGGTGAGGCCCGAAATAGATGCAAAGCTGTTGAGGGTCTGTAGGAGGCAGGGTAAAGTGGTTTCAGGTTGAGATAGGAACAATAACATATCGTCAGCATACAAACTCAATTTGTATGTGTTGGAACTTGTTGAATATCCTATGATGTTGGTATTAAGCAGTATCGCTGTGGATAAAGGTTCAATAGCTAATGCGAATAGTAAGGGGGAAAGGGGGCAACCCTGTCTGATACCCCTGCCTACACTGAAGAACTCTGAGTTGCAACCTGGTAAACGTATTCTAGTGGAGGGGTTATGGTAGAGTGCATGAAATGCATGTAAAAATTCACTACTGAAGCCGAATTTGTGAAGTACTGTGTCTAGATATGACCAGGTGACACTGTCGAAAGCCTTATTGATGTCCAGGCTGAGCATTAAGAGTGATTTAGAGTTTACATTTGCGTCTTGAATGATGTTCGTGACCAGTCTAATGTTGTCAGTGATTTGTCTGCCTGGGATGAAGCCTGATTGGTAAGGGGAGATTAGGGTGGGGATAATTGTAGAGAGTCTGTTTGCCAGGAGTCTGCTAAAGATTTTGAGATCGTTGTCAATAACTGAAATTGGTCTGTAATTTTGGGGTAATGTGTGGTCTTTATTGGGTTTTGGGATGAGGGACATATTAGCGAGTAACATCTCGTCCGGGAAGTGTTCTCCCTTCAGGATGCAGTTAAATAATTTTGTTAGGTGTGGGACTAATAGTTGAAAGTATTGTTTGTAATATAACGATGAAAAGCCATCAGGGCCTGGGGCGGAGTTTCTCTTTAGTGTTTTAATTGTTTGAGCTATCTCCTCCTCCGAGCATGGTGCATTAAGACTGTCTATCTGTGTTTGTTTAAGTTTTGGAAGAGGAAGGCTAAAATCTAATCAAATCTAAACATATGAGATCATATCTCATCACCGGCTTTCTCTCCTCACACACAGACAGCGTGTGAGGAGAGAGAGAGAGAGAGAGACAGTGTGACAGTATTACAGTGAGTGAAAAATAATTTGTTAAAATAGTGCCCACAGTCCCTGCCAGTGCCACCTGCAAGTGCAATCAGCCAGTGCCACCTGTCCCTGCATTCTCATCAGTGCCACATGTCTCTGCCATCAGTGCCACCTGCCCGTGCCTTCTGCCATTAGTGCCACCTGCTCGTGCCATCTGCTTGTGCCATCTGCCATCAGTGCAATCTACCATCAGTGCTACCTGTCAGTGCAATCTGCCATCAGTGCCACCTGGCAGTGCAATCTGCCATCAGATGTCATCTGCCCGGGCCATCTATCCATGCTATTTGCCATCAGTGCGGGAGTATGTAAGCATCTGTAATTGTAGTGAGAGTAGGTTCTATTTTAGTAAGTAAAGGTTGTATCTGCCGTTAGGTATTTGGTGACAGTGCAGTATAAGGAGCACCTGTCAGTGTCATTAGTGCCACATGCCATCTTTTATTATCTATTTTAGCATTAATTGTAATTGTATTTAATGTAACATGTTATTAAGTAAAAGTATAACTAGTGAGTTGTTTGTTTTTGGTATAGTTTGAGTTGTTGTGGTTAAGAGTTAAGGTAGTTATTACGTTTTAAATAGTAAGTTCATGTGTATTGCGTATTGAGGTAGCAGTGTTTGTGTAAGATCATCATCAACAATGGTAAAGAGTAGTAATGGTAGTTCTAAAAAATATCCAAAATATCAGATCATTTGCAAAATTCTTGCTCTCCTCTACACGGTGGATAGTGTTAAGGAGTCCGACGGGAGTAAGTTGTTGGAGGTTTTAGTAAGTTGAGGAGAGAGAGTAGACGGGGAGCTGTAGTAGTAGTTAACTAGGTAAGGAGTAATTATAGTAAATACTAAGTAGTTAGTACGATTTGGATGCCAGACGCTCCTCCACAATTTGTGGTCATTCAGTGTGTTTGGTCCACACCAGTTGTTCTAATCTGATGTTCTCTGCCTGCAACTACGCCTCTCCCTGAGCCGATAGTTAGCAGTGCAACAGTGTGCTCCCTCTCACAGCCTAAGTTGGGCCGTCTGCCAGGAGGAGGAGGCTCTCCCTCCAACCTCTCTCCTGGAGGAGGGCCATGATATAGCATCTGCATATATGTTAGCAGACGAAGGCATATTCCTGAGGCCCTGCCCAGGCAGTACCACATTAGGAGGAGTTGGGGCCATCCACCATTATGAGGGCACCACCCCATTATAGGGCCCAAACGCATGCCAGGGAGGAGTCCGGTCCCATCAGTAGAGGGAGTATCAACCAACCCCATAATGCTGGGAGAAGGAGTGCAAGGAATATCATCCAGGGGGAAAAGGAGGGGCCAGAACTGAGGAATAACAATACCTCAGGGGGGGATGGTAGGAGCAAGCAAGATCAGGGGGGAGACGGAGGCCCCCATCCCAAATCTATCTTCCTGGGGAGGAGGAAGAGAGGAGGAGCCATTAGGTCCCATGCCAGCCTTCCCTTTTCCCTTCAGAACCCCTTGTGGCTTCCTCCTAATTCCCCTGTCGGTCGAGGGTTGGTCCAGTTTTGTGCCAAGCATTGTGTTTGCAACATTCCCCCAGCAAGCAAGATTTCAAAGGGTGTTTAGGGCTGCCCTTCCCTGTTTCCCGTCAGCCCCCTTGTGGCTTCCTCCTCAGGAGTCCAATACACCTTTCTCGGTGGACAGAGGTGGACAGAAAATGCCCAGCCAGGAGTTTGCCAGAACAGAAAAATCGATTTGACTTTTTCAATTTAATTTTTACTGAGGACATGCTTTCCTCAATTGTGGGCCAGTGCAACCTTTATGCAGAACAATTTATATCCAGTAACCCAACGTCCTAATATGCCCGTCCCTTTGAGTGGAGAGCCCTAACAGTGGAGGAGTTAAAAAAAAAAATGGGCCTCGTATTCTGTATGGGACTAAACCATAAAAAACAAGTACGTTCATATTGGTCATCCGGCCCCATCTACCACATGCCCATCTTTTCCTTAACAATGCCCAGGGCCAGATATCAAATGATCATGAGATTCCTACACTACACTACAATGACAATACCCAGTGCCCTCCCCGAAATTACCCAAATTTTTATAAACTTTATAAAATTCGGCCACTACTTTATTATTTTTCTGTAAATTTCCCCCAGTTGTTTACCCCGGACCAATACATATAGGTGTGTCAGAACATTTGGGGTTAAAAGAATACATATAAAAATCGCACATAATATATGTTTCGTAATGTCCCATATACATGGATATGATGAACTTAGCACAACCATTTTTCCCTGTTAGGCCTCGTACACACGATCGGACATATCCGATGAAAACGGTCCGCGGACCATTTCCATCGGATATGTCCGATCGGGAGTTTGATCCGATGGCGTGTACACACCATCGGATCAAATTCCCCGCCGCCGGATGGCGCGGTGACGTGGCGGTGACGCGGCGGTGACGTTGACGCCGCCACGTCACCGCACCAGGAAGTTAAACACTTCCGCGCATGCGCCGAATCCATTCGGCGGCGGCGCGGCGGCGGTGGGGGACGACATGTCTGCTGGTAAGTGTACTAACCAGCAGACATGTCGGGCGGACAGATTCCACCGGATAGATTTCAAAGCTTGCTTTGAAATCTGTCGGGTGGAGAAATCTGTCCGCTAGCCCATACACACGAGCGGAGATGTCTGCTGAAACGGTCCATCGGACCGTTTTCAGCGGACATATCCCCTCGTGTGTACGAGGCCTTAAAGTTTAAACATAGATTCTCAGGCATGAATAGACACTGTTTGTAGGTTGTAAAAAGTATGCTGTGCCACATCTCCCAAGCCATATCTCTTTGGGTTTGACACTTATAAGATAAGAGAATGAAAAAGCCTGGCACAGCATGACACTAAACATAGTATGAGACCAAAGGGGCTTATTCACTATCCCGATGGAATTATATATCTTAAATAGTATTGTGTCTTCATTATGCCATGACAATATATGTGTATTAGTAGTTCACATAATATACTCGTAAATACATAGACATTATTGGGATCCCAGGTATAAGATCCTATAATATTTCAAAGTATTAGATGGCTTTGATCACATCCCAGCATTAGTTTAAAGAAACTTTCCTAGGCATGTGTGTAGATCAGTACACTTTATCTTAATCGTAAATTTCGGGGTCGCCTGCATGTCTAGGTTTGTTGTCATGTTGTTTGACATATATAACAACTTATGATGCTATACCAAGATTCAGGTCACAGGGGGTCATAAATCCTGGTTAACTCTGAATAACCCTAAAATTAGGAATTATTCCTTAGACACCACTGCCCCCTACAGGTTAATATCGGCATGGTTTAAGTTGGTCACCCACCAAAACATATTATCATGTGACATAGTCAGTCACGTGATAGGGGAATACACACCCACTTCTTTGGGAAGATAAAAGTATTACACAGGACAATCTAAAGGGAGGTCGATGGGAAGAAGCTCGGGGGGAGAGAGATGGCAAGGGCTGATGGCTGGAAGCTGCTCTTATCTCTGATCTCTGAAGGAAGCCGGAGAGAGTGACCAAACATGTAAGGAGTTCACAGGAATCCTTCATTAGGGCTTTCCCTTCTCAAACAGGACTCTTAATTACTGGTAAGATTGAATTTTGATTATTTACCTTTTTGGTAATTCAGAGGTTTTTCACATACACTCCACTAAGACCATTTAAATATACTTGGCAAATATAATTTGGGCGTTAATTATGTCTAACTGCAGTACGAGATAATTATATTCCAAATATTAGGAGACATACGCACATTACGTTTGTCTTTAACCACTTCATACCCGCCCACCGTGAAATGACGGCGGGCGGGATACTCAATTATCCTGACATCACGTCATATCGGGTAACTAAGAACACCGTGCGCGTGCCCGGCGGCCACGATGGCCGCCGGGCACCCGCGATTTTCGTGTAACTGAGCTGGGACGTGCAGCTCTGTCAGGGAGAGAGGAGATCGATTGTGTCCCGACGCCGAACCCAGCCCAGAGAGGGAGGGAGTCTAAGTACTCTCAGACTCCTCCCACAAATACAGGCCGGCCTCCGGCCAGCCTTCTAACGTGTCCCCACCAGTCTCCCCACAAATCAGTGTCCCCACACTTGTGTCCCCACATTGGTGTCCCCACCAGTCTCCTCACACATATTTGTCCCCACCAGTCTCCTCATACATCTGTGTCCCCACACTGGTGTCCCCACAATTCTGTGACCCCACACTGTTGTCCCCACACATCTGTTACCCCACCAGTCTCCTTATACATCTGTGTCCCCACATTGGTGTCCCCATACATGTGTCCCCACCAGTCTCCCCACAAATCAGTGTCCCCATCCTTGTGTCCCCACATTGGTGTCCCCACCAGTCTCCTCACACATATTTGTCCCCACCAGTCTCCTCATACATCTGTGTCCCCACATTGGTGTCCCCACACATTTGTGTCCCCACCAGTCTCCTCATACATCTGTGACCCCACCAGTCTCCTCATACATCTATGTCCCCACACATCTGTTACCCCACCAGTCTCCTCATACATCTATGTCCCCACATTGGTGTCCCCACACATCTGTGTCCCCACCAGTCTCCTCATACATCTGTGTCCCCACATCGGTATCCCCACACATTTGTGTCCTCGCCAGTCTCTCCACACATCTGTGTCCCCACACATCTGTGTCCCCACACATCTATGTCCCCACACATCTGTGTCCCCACATCTGTGTCCCCACACATCTGTGCCCCCACAAGTCTCCTCATACATCTGTGTCCCCACATTGGTGGGAACACAGATGTATGAGGAGACTGGTGGGGACACAGATGTGTGGGGACACCAGTGTGGGGACACAGATGTGTGGGGAGATTGGTGGGGACACAGATGTGTGGGGACACCGATGTGGGGTCACAGATGTATGAGGAGACTGTTGGGGACACAGATGTGTGGGGAGACTGGTGGGGACACAGTTGTATGAGGAGACTGGTGGGGACACCAATGTGGGGTCACAGATGTATGAGGAGACTGGTGGGGACACAGATGTATGGGGACACCAGTCTCCCCACAAATCAGTGTCCCCACACTTGTGTCCCCACACATCTGTGTCCCCACCAGTGTCCTCATACATCTGTGCCCCCACCAGTCTCCTCATACATCTGGGTCCCCACATTGGTGTCCCCATACATCTGTGTCCCCACCAGTCTCCCCACACAACTGTGTCCCCACACATCTGTGTCCCCACACATCTATGTCCCCACACTTGTGTCCCCACACATCTGGGTCGCCACACTGGTTTCCCCACACTGGTGTCCCCACACATCTGTGGCCCCACCAGTTTCCTCGTACATCTGTGCCCCCACATTGGTGGGGACACAGATGTATGGGGACACCAATGTGGGGTCACAGATGTATGAGGAGACTGGTGGGGACACAGATGTGTGGGGACACCAGTGCGGGGTCACAGATGTGTGCGGACACCAGTGCGGGGTCACAGATGTGTGGTGACACCAGTGTGGGGACCCAGATGTGTGAGGACACAAGTGTGGGGACATAGATGTGTGGGGAGACTGGTGGGGCCACAGATGTGTGGGAACACCGATGTGGGGACACAGATGTATGAGGAGACTGCTGGGGACACAGATGTATGAGGAGACTGTTGGGGACACCGATGTGTGGGGACACAAGTGTGGGGACACAAGTGTGGGGACACTGATTTGTGGGGAGACTGTTGGGGATACAGATGTATGGGGACACTAATGTGGGGACACAGATGTATGAGGAGACTGGTGGGGACACAGATGTGTGGAGACACAAGTGTGTGGACACTGATTTGTGGGGAGACTGGTGGGGACACAGATGTATGGGGACACCAGTCTCCCCACAAATCAGTGTCCCCACACTTGTGTCCCCACACATCTGTGACCCCACCAGTGTCCTCATACATTTGTGTCCCCACATTCGTGTTCCCATGCATCTGTGATCCCCACCAGTCTCCTCATACATCTTCACCCCACCAGTCTCCTCATACATCTATGTCCCCACACATCTGTGACTCCACCAGTCTCCCCATAAATCAGTGTCCCAACACTTGTGTCCCCACACATCTGTGTCCACACACTGGTATCCCCACACATCTGGGTCCCCACACTGGTGTCCCCACACATCTGGGTCCCCACACTGGTGTCCCCACACATCTGTGTCCCCACACATCTGTTTCCCTACCAGTCTCCTCATACATCTGTGTCCCCACATTGGTTTCCCCACCAGTCTCCTCATACATCTGTGTCCCCACATTGGTGTCCCCATACATCTGTGGCCCCAATAGTCTCCCCACACATCTGTGTCCCCACACATCTGTGTCCCCATTAGGGCACCCCCCACTGGTGTCCCCATTAAACCCCCCTCCACTGGTGTCCCCATTAGAGCACCCCCCCACTGGTGTCCCCATTAGAGCACCCCCCCACTGGTGTCCCCATTAGAGCACCCCCCCACTGGTGTCCCCATTAGAGCACCCCCCCACTGGTGTCCCCATTAGAGCACCCCCCCACTGGTGTCCCCATTAGAGACCCCCCACCCCCCCCCCCACTGGTGTCCCCATAAGAGCACCCCCCTACTTGTCACTTGTATCCCCATTAGAGCACCTCCCACTTGTGTCCCCATCAGAATTATCAGCCCCCGGATGTTTGTGCCATATCAGAGCCATTCAGCCACCCTCCACAGTAGTGTACAGTAATCATCTCGCATCAGCCCCCCTCCCTCCTCCATGCATGTGTACTTTACCAGTGCCTCAGACATTACACACACTGGCTGTTCAGACCTGCTGCACTTCCTGACTCCCGCCCCGCCTTAATACACACTCGTTACTGGTTAACAGCGAGGCGGGAGGCGGAGCAGGGAGGTGTGGCAACCGGTCTAAAACAAATCATTGGCTGCTAGGATGCCCGTGGACCCAGCAGCCAACACAAACACAGTGAGACGCCGGGAGAGATTGCGGGACCTGCACTGCATATTGCTAGGGACGAATATTCAGCGCAGGTTCCACAACTAACAGGTGGACCAGGGACTCCAGCTGCGGGCCGGAGGAAATGGCCTGGCGGGCCGGATGTGGCCCGCGGGCCGTACTTTGGAGACCCCTGCCCTAGAGAATGAAATGGTAATCATTGCAATACTTTTTGTCACACCGTATTTGCGCAGCGGTCTTACAAGCGCACTTTTTTTGGAAAAAAATCACTTTTTTGAATTGGAAAATAACACAACAATAAATTTTGCCCAATTTTTTTATATTTTGTGAAAGATAAAGTTACGCCGAGTAAAATGATACCCAACATGTCACGCTCAAAAATTGTGCCCGCTCGTGGCATGGCGTCAAACTTTCACCCTTAAAAATCTTGATAGGTGACGTTTTAAAAATTCTACAGGTTGCTTTTTTTGAGCTACAGAGTAGCTCTAGGGCTAGAATTATTGCTCTCGCTCTAACGATCGCGTCGATACCTTACTTGTGTTGTTTGAACACCGTTTTCATATGCGGGCGCTACTCGCTCATGCGGCACTGTTTCCTAAACGGAGCCTACAGCTGTTGCAAAACAACTCCCCGTTATTACCGGACAGCCATTAACTGTCCAGCCATGCTCCTAGTTAAAGTATAATTGTTGTACAGCTGGTGACGGTGAGCTACATGGTGTATCAGAGCATGCTGGTAGTTGTAGTTTTTAAATAACATCAACTCCATTATTTATTCTAAATTAATTCATCAAAATGTCAAAAAAATGGCAAGATATAAAATCTGTCATGTTACCCCTGTCATTGATTAATAAGGTGAGAATGCTCCCAATGTTGATTGAATACCATAGATTTCCGTCATATATCCATAAGGCTTTAAACAAAAGTATTATAATATACTTTGTTCTTCATCTTGCAGACGTTCCTGGAAACAGGGTATGACCAGCTGTCGAGGCAGGCGCAAAAAAAAAGAAGTGGTACGCTCCATAATAGAAAAATTAAGCGATCATCATGGCGGCCCACCAGATCACATGGCCATCCTTAAGAAATGGTCCGACCTAAAGAGGCGCCACATGGACCGGGTCAGGCGTCTCCGTCTTAAATATCACCCAGGTAAGTTATTGCTGACAGTTATGTTTTTTTTTTCTAAAGTGTATTTCGTGCGTGTACTCGAGAGAGAGGAGCCGGACTGCAGGAGTTGGGAGTAGGCAGGCCTCCCCCAGAGGCAATCTGCCACCTTTCTCCATGCCCCGGGTGACAATGGCGGGTGTGAGGGGGTCCTCCCATACAGCCCGTCCTACCTGCTCCGCTTTGAAGCCCAACGTGGCAGAGGGACTCTCTATAAGGTAGTGAGAGGATTTGCCCGCTCAACCAGCCCCGTTAGTCCTTCGCCTCTCTTTTTAGAGACCGCGTGGTCAGAGTGCGTGCATGTTAACCCAATTTCGAGTGCGTGTGTAAGTGTGGTGGTTTTTGTGGGAGGGGGGTGGGCGTACTAAGCGCAGGCTTACTTCGCATAGCACTCCCACCGGAGGCCGGGCTGAGACCACCAAACTCAATTAACATGTAGCCGAGAGCGGGATCAGAACCCCTAGCTGCAGAGGTGAATGGCTTGTCAGCGCAGTGGCAATCGCGTTGACCCACCGCAGCTCCTTTGGTGACAGTTATGTAAGGACATATGTAATTCATGTAAGGGCAGATGTTGTTAACCCAGACGCTATGTTGTGGTAACATATATCACCACCAGCCAAGGTATTCATAGTACTGTTGAAAAAAGACATGGCACAGCAGACAGCAACACAGAAGTTATGTGGGAACATACATTTCCCATTGCTTTGCATGGGACTTTAAACAAAAACCACGACCATCACAAATGGGGGTAGTTAATGGATACATTAACGATCCTATACTTTAAGTGGACGTATAAGTAACATGTGACCAAGTGTTATCGAAATATCTACAGCTGTTATGAAGTAACATGTATTTCCCATAGAGTTGAATGGGACTTTAAAGAAAAACCCCGACCATGGCAAATGGGGGAGGGTAATGCTTAAATCACCTATCCTATGTTTGTGGCTGACATATAAGTAACCTGTGTGCCAAGTTTCATGTAAATATCTTTCGCCGTTTGGACGTGATGCTGGTACATACATACATACATACATACATACATACATACATACATACATACATACACAGACACGTTGAGTTTTATATATATAGATTCCCACTCAATTCCTGTGTTAGGCGTGGGGTTTTCATAGTAATCCCGTGTGATCCATCAGGCCCTTTTTTTAACATGAGATCGTCTGAACAAAACAAAGGAGACAAAAACAGCTCATTTTACCATGGTGGCAGCCCAGCTCACGCTCAGTCCCCTGTAGTGCCCACAAGATAACATTTTTCCATTGGTTAACTGTCTATATAAATTAATTTGTATTCATATACAATACAGCAGAGTACACCGAATTTGCATACGTCATTAGAAAATATTTTTCTAATATATGAACATTGTGTTATTATAGGAGCTCCGCTACCAGCTCTGCGCACCAAGCGCACAAGGCGCCAGCCCACTGAGGAGGAGCATGCGGCAGAGGAGCATGCGGCAGAATAGGATGAGGCAGAGGAGGATGAGGCAGAGGAGGAGAGGGATGAGGAGGATCAGCCAGGGACCTCCCACTCGCCAGCCACCGCTCCTGTTGTGGAGCATGTCCCCCCCCAAAATAATCCTGAGCTTGAGGATATGCTGGTCGCTGGAGAGGTGGAGGTGGTTCAAACTCAAGTTCCGGTGAGCCTCGCTCAGGAAGGTAAATATGTGCACAAAGATTAATAACATTTCAACAATAAAATGTAGATATAAAAATGGACAACATATAAAGCGCACCCGTCAGATTGCAGAACCATAATATGGTATTTATGATAGAAGTATACAGGTAGTGCAGAATTATTAGGCAAGTTGTATTTTTGAGGATTCATTGTATTATTGAACAACAACCATGTTCTCAATGAACCCCAAAAACTCAATAATATCAAAGCTGAATATTTTTGGAAGTAGTTTTTATTTTGTTTTTAGTGTTAGCTATTTTAGGGGGATATCTGTGTGTGCAGGTGAGTACTATTACTGTGCTGAATTATTAGGCAACTTAACAAAAAAAAAATATATATATACCCATTTCAATTATTTATTTTTAACAGTGAAACCAATATAACATCTCAACATTCCCAAATATACATTTCTGACATTCAAAAACAAAACAAAAACAAATCAGTGACCAATATAGCCACCTTTCTTTGCAAGGACACTCAAAAGCCTGACATCCATGGATTCTGTCAGTGTTTTGATCTGTTCACCATCAACATTGCGTGCAGCAGCAACCGCAGCCTCCCAGACAATTTTCAGAGAGGTGTACTCTTTTCCCTCCTTGTAAATCTCACATTTGATGATGGACCACAGGTTCTTCTCAATAGGGTTCAGATCAGGTGAACAAGGAGGCCATGTCATTAGTTTTTTTTCTTTAATACACTTTCTTGCCAGCCACGCTGTGGAGTACTTGGACGCGTGTGCTGGAGCATTGTCCTGCATGAAAATCATGTTTTTCTTGAAGGATGCAGACTTCTTCCTGTACCACTGCTTGAAGAAGGGGTCTTCCAGAAACTGGCAGTAGGACTGGGAGTTGAGCTTCACTCCATCCTCAACCCGAAAAGGCCCCACAAGCTCATCTTTGATGATACCAGCCCAAACCAGTACTCCACCTCCACCTTGCTGGCGTCTGAGTCGGACTGGAGCTCTCTGCCCTTTACCAATCCAGCCACTGGCCCATCCATCTGGCCCATCAATACTCACTCTCATTTCAGCAGTCCATACAACGGTAGAAAAATCAGTCTTGAGATATTTCTTGGCCCATTCTTGACGTTTCAGCTTGTGTGTCTTGTTCAGTGGTCGTCGTCTTTCAGCCTTTCTTACCTTGGCCATGTCTCTGAGTATTGCACACCTTGTGCAGTGATGTTGCAGCTCTGAAATATGGCCAAACTGGTGGCAAGTGGCATCTTGGCAGCTGCACGCTTGACTTTTCTCAGTTCATGGGCAGTTATTTTGCGCCTTGGTATTTCCACACGCTTCTTGCGACCCTGTTGACTATTTTGAATGAAATGCTTGATTGTTCGATGATCACGCTTCAGAAGCTTTTCAATTTTAAGAGTGCTGCATCCCTCTGCTAGATACCTCTCTATTTTGACTTTTCAGAGACTGTCAAGTCCTTCTTTTGACCCATTTTGCCAAAGGAAAGGAAGTTGACTAATAATTATGCACACCTGATATAGAGTGTTTATGTCATTAGACCACACACCTTCTCATTACAGAGTTGTACATTACCTAATATGCCTAATTGGTAGTAGGCTTTCGAGCCTATACAGCTTGGAGTAAGACAACATGCATAAAGAGGATGATGTGGTCCAATTACTCATTTGCCTAATAATTCTGCACTCCCGGTCTGTGCTAGACACATAACAAGTGTATAGACATGATAATGATTGATTAATAAGCAACAGAAATATTTTATGTATTTGTTAAGGGTCTTTGAAAACAAATAGTTTTTTCTTATATCCTAACAGCTGCAAAACAAATGATGGTTTACCAGGCAGCTTGGAGAAAAAATGCTGACAGGATAAGTGCGAATCTGAGGCAAATTGCATATCTTATCAAGCAGAATGAGCAGGTGGAGGAGGAACAGGTCACACTTTGTTCAAAAGAGGAAGAAACGCTGAAGCGCCTGAACACTTACCTTGGATTGTAATATGGTTAATAAAAAGTTTTATTTTTTTGAAATGTTTCCTTTCTTTTTGAGATAGATTTTTAGGTTTTTCAACACATCTAACTTCACATCTAACACATCAACATCAACATCAACACATCTAACTTCATAATAAGCAAAATCATACTCTCTTGCATACAGGCTAATGGTTGCAGTATAATGGTTGCAGTATAAAGGCCGCAAATCAGGGTTTAACATAAAGTTCATTGTTTTAGTTACACTTGCTGTTATGATCCGGTCCGGTCAGTTCATGTTGCTGGCTTAAGTGATTTTCTAAACAGAAGTGTGATTTTTAAACACAAGTGGGAAGAGTTAAAAAACAGGAGTTGAAAACAGAAGTTAAGACAGGAGTCTTCTAAACTGTAAGTAACATCTTAAACTTCCTACAAGTAATTGTATTGTAACTGGGAAATGTGTGCTAGCAGGGTTGAAGGTTTTGCTCAGTGCACAGTGTGTCACATGTATACAAAATTGGTGCAACAGCTCCAGGATGGATACCGCTGTGACAGATGTGAGCAGGTTGCCCTTCTGGAAGCTCGCATTAGAGATCTGGAGGAACAAGTTGCAACACTGGGCAGAAAGGACAACCTTGAAAGGGGTCCTCTGCTCGCTGAGCAGGTGGTCAGTAGGGTTAATGTGGAGGGTGGAGGGGCAAGTCAGGATTATCAGATAGGAAGATGGGTTAATGTAGTTAGAGGGAGTGGAAGGGGCTTGCAGACAAGGAAGGCCAATCCTGTGTTTGTGCATCAAAACAAATTTGCCAAGTTGGGTGAAGATGTGGAGGTGGCTAACACAGAGGTGGCAGCCCTAGATGTTACTGCTACCCCTAACAGCCGGGAGAGCAACCCATCTAGTAGAAGTTGTGAGGGGAGTGCAGGTAGGCCTAGACAGTTGGTGGTAATAGGGGATTCTATAATCAGAAGGACTGATAGAATAATTTGTCGCCAGGATCGCCTCAGCAGAATGGTTTGCTGTCTCCCTGGTGCCAGGGTTCGGCATGTGGTGGACCGGGTGGATAAATTACTGGGAGGGGCTGGGCATGACACAGCTGTCTTGGTCCATGTTGGAACCAATGACAGTATACATGGAAGGTGGAGGCTCCTTAAGAATCAATTTAAAGAACTAGGCTGCAAGATGAAGGGAAGGACCTCCAAGGTGATATTCTCTGAAATATTGCCTGTGCCATGCGCAACACAGGAAAGGCAGGGGGAGATTAGAGAGCTGAATGCATGGCTAAAGACCTGGTGTAGGAAGGAGGGATTTGGGTTTCTAGAGCACTGGGATGACTTTTCATTGGGGTGCAACCTATATGCTAAAGATGGTTTGCACTTGAATGGAAGGGGGTCTGCTGTGCTGGGGGAGAGGTTTAGGGGAATGCTGGAGGAGTATTTAAACTAGACTTGAGGGGGAGGGTGAACATGAATTACATCGGGCACACAGGTCAGTTAGGGGTCAGACATTAATGGAGAGTGGAATGGGGATAGATGGAGGTGGGGTTATGGCAGGTGACAAGAAAGTTCCCATGTTGCAAACAGTCATTGGAAATTATAGTGCCATTTGCACTACTAAAAATTATATGAATCATATAAAAAACGCCAGCGAAAAATGTAACAATACATTTAAGTGTTTGTTCACCAATGCCAGAAGCCTTCCAAGCAAAACAGGTGAGTTGGAAGCTCTGGTGCATGAGAGCTATGATGTAATCGGTATTGCTGAAACTTGGCTTCAATCCTCACATGACTGGGCTATTAATATTCCTGGCTATGCTCTCTTTCGGAAAGACAGGGTAAAAAGGAAAGGTGGATGGGTCTGTCTCTATGTGAGAAGTGACCTCAAAGCAAGCGTGAAATAGGACCTGGTTGATGGAGAGTGTGATGAAGTTGAAGCATTATGGGTGGAACTGCATACAGATGTGCGTAGTTCAAAGCTAATCATTGGAGTTTGTTATAGACCACACAATGTTAATGAGGAGGTGGAGACTCAGCTCCTTGCACAGATGGAAAGGGCTGCAAGGGCAGGGACGGTGATAATAATGGGGGATTTTAACTACCCAGAAATTGACTGGAATAATGGAATTTCTGGGACAGTTAAAGGACAAAAATTTAAAAACCTATTGCAGGACAATTTTATGGTCCAGTTTATTGAGGCCCCAACTAGGAATGATGCTATGTTGGACCTGGTAATCTCAAACCATGCAGAGCTCATTACTAATGTTCAGATAAAGGAACACCTGGGTAGCAGTGATCATAACATGATTTTGTTTAATGTAAACTATAAGCAAGAAATACATACAGGAAAGATAAAAACACTTAATTTCAAGAGAGCAAATTTTCAAAGCATGAGGACTGCTCTCCAGGGCTTGGACTGGGAGGGAATATTGGCACCGATGAACACAGAACAGAAATGGGAATTCTTCAAAAAGACTCTTTGGAACCTCACTGCAAAGTATATTCTCATGGGCAATAAGTTTAAAAGGCTACAGATAAAACCTATGTGGCTCACGGTTAAAGTTAAAAAAGCTATAAACAATAAGAAAATAGCTTTTAAAAAATATAAAAATGAAGGAACACTAGTGTCGTTTAAATGTTACAAAGAATATAATAGAATATGTAAAAAGGAAATCAAGGATGCAAAAATTCAAAATGAACGACAGATTGCAAAAGATAGTAGGACAAACCCCAAAAAATTCTTTAAATATATTAATAGTAAAAAGGTCAAGTCTGAGCATGTAGGCCCTTTACAAAATAATCTAGAGTGGGTGACTGAGGACATAGAGAAGGCAAATTTATTAAATGCTTTCTTCAGCTCTGTGTATACAATGGAGAATGGGGGAGCTCATGTCGATATAGGGGGTGGGAGTGACACAGCCCCAAATCCACAATGGCTCAAAAGTGATATGGTCCAGAAATATTTAGACAGAATAAAGGTGGATAAAGCACCTGGACCAGATGGCATCCACCCACGGATCCTAAAAGAATTGAGCTCTGAAATTTCAAAGCCACTGTATCTAATATTTAGGGACTCATTAATGACAGGAATAGTACCACTGGATTGGCATAAAGCCAATGTGGTGCCCATATTTAAAAAGGGAACAAAGTCTTTACCTAGTAACTATAGACCTGTTAGTTTAACTTCTATAGTTGGAAAGATACTGGAACGTTTAATAAAAGACCACATGGATGAGTTCTTGCTGGAAGCAAACTATTTAAGCAGCAGACAGCATGGATTCATGAAGGACAGAAGTTGTCAGACAAACCTGATTTCCTTTTATGAAGAGGTAAGTAAAACCCTGGACAGAGGCGTGGCAGTGGACGTGGTATACTTGGATTTTGCAAAAGCGTTCGATACAGTTCCCCACACACGGCTCATGTGTAAGGTAAGGTCTACAGGATTAGATATATCAGTTTGTAAATGGATAGAAAACTGGCTGAAAGACAGAATTCAGAGAGTTGTGGTTAATGATTCTTACTCTGAATGGTCCAAGGTTATCAGCGGTGTACCCCAAGGTTCAGTGTTGGGTCCCTTACTTTTCAATATATTTATAAATGATATTGGGTCTGAGATCAAAAGTAACATTTCTGTTTTTGCAGATGACACCAAGCTATGCAGTGGAATAATGTCCTTACAGGATGTCTCCAATTTACAAGCCGACCTCAATGCTCTGTCTAATTGGGCGACTAAGTGGCAGATGAGGTTTAATGTTGATAAATGTAAAGTTATGCACTTGGGGGCTAAGAATATTCATGCATCATACATGCTAGGGGGAGTACAACTGGGGGGATCTGTAGTGGAGAAGGATCTGGGTGTTTTAGTTGATCATAAGCTCAATAATGGCATGCAATGCCAAGCTGCGGTTTCCAAAGCGAGCAAAGTCCTTTCTTGTATTAAGAGAGGTATGGACTCCAGAGATAGAGATATCATTTTGCCCCTGTACAAATCATTAGTAAGACCTCATCTGGAATATGCAGTCCAGTTTTGGGCACCAGTTCTCAAAAAGGATATCGGAGAACTGGAGAAAGTGCAGAGAAGGGCAACCAAACTGATAAGAGGCATGGAGGAGCTCAGCTATGAGGAAAGATTAGAGGAACTGAATTTATTCACTCTTGAGAAGAGGAGAATAAGGGGGGATATGATCAACATGTACAAATACATAAGAGGTCCATATAGTGAACTTGGTGTTGAGTTATTCACTTTAAGGTCAACACTGAGGACAAGGGGGCACTCTTTACGTCTGGAGGAAAAGAGATTTCACCTCCAAATACAGAAAGGTTTCTTCACAGTAAGAGCTGTGAAAATGTGGAACAGACTCCCTCCAGAGGTGGTTCTGGCCAGCTCAGTAGATTGCTTTAAGAGAGGCCTGGATTCTTTCCTAAATGCACATAATATAACTGAGTACTACGTTTTGTAGGTAAAGTTGATCCGGGGTAAATCCGATTGCCTTTCGGGGGATCAGGAAGGAATTTTTTCCCCTCCGGTAGCAAATTGGATCATCGCTCTGCTGGGGTTTTTTGCCTTCCTCTGGATCAACTGTGGGTATGGAGTTGGGTGTATGGGAGGATGTACTGTGTTTTACTTTGTTTTATTTTTATTTTTTTTTATGGTTAAACTGGATGGACTTGTGTCTTTTTTCGACCTGGCTAACTATGTAACTATGTAACTATGTAACTATGTTGGTGGATCCGCTGTGCCAGAGAGGTCCTGAAGCATTACTCAGCATGGAGGCAGCAGCAGTAGTATTAAAATGTAATGTAACTAGAAAAGATACAATTTTAGGGTAAATTGTGCGGCGTGGTCTTGCCTCCACCAATACTACTGACTGGAGACGGTGCCCCTAGAGATGTAAATGTGATCCAACCGTGTGTCAATCCAGTTCGGTCCATTGCCCCATCAAAAACTGCTCCATCAAAAACTAGCCCATCAAAACTGCACCATAAAAACTAGGGCTGCGCATCTTCACCCGTCTCACGATTCGATGCAATTTCGATTATCAAGTCCACGATTCGATTTGATTCCGCGATGCATCACGATGCATCACGATTGCAGCGCAAGTGCGCATGGCTCTCCCCCCAAAATACTAAAGGAGATTATCAGAGACTGCAGACATAGTACAAGAGATGGTCAGAGACTGCAGACATAGTACAGGAGATGGTCAAAGACTGCAGACATAGTACAGGAGATGGTCAGAGACTGCAGACATAGTACAGGAGATGGTCAAAGACTGCAGACATAGTACAAGAGATGGTCAGAGACTGCAGACATAGTACAGGAGATGATCAGAGACTGCAGACATAGTACAGGAGATGGTCAGAGACTGCAGACATAGTACAGGAGATGGTCAGAGACTGCAGACATAGTACAGGAGATGATCAGAGACTGCAGACATAGTACAAGAGATGGTCAGAGACTTCAGACATAGTACAGGAGATGATCAGAGACTGCAGACATAATAGAGGAGATGGTCAGAGACTGCAGACATAGTACGGGAGATGGTCAGAGACTGCAGACATAGTACAGGAGATGGTCAGAGACTGCAGACATAGTACAGGAGATGGTCAGAGACTGCAGACATAGTACAGGAGATGGTCAGAGACTGCAGACATAGTACAGGAGATGGTCCGAGACTGCAGACATAGTACAAGAGATGGTCAGAGACTGCAGACATAGTACAGGAGATGATCAGAGACTGCATACATAATACAGGAGATGGTCAGAGACTGCAGACATAGTACAGGAGATGGTCAGAGACTGCAGACATAGTACAGGAGATGATCAGAGACTGCAGACATAATAGAGGAGATGGTCAGAGACTGCAGACATAGTACAGGAGATGATCAGAGACTGCAGACATAATAGAGGAGATGGTCAGAGACTGCAGACATAGTACAGGAGATGGTCAGAGACTGCAGACATAGTACAGGAGATGGTCAGAGACTGCAGACATAGTACAGGAGATGGTCAGAGACTGCAGACATAGTACAAGAGATGGTCAGAGACTGCAGACATAGTACAGGAGATGGTCAGAGACTGCAGACATAGTACAGGAGATGGTCAGAGACTGCAGACATAGTACAGGAGATGGTCAGAGACTGCAGACATAGTACAGGAGATGATCAGAGACTGCAGACATAATACAGGAGATGGTCAGAGACTGTAGACATAGTACAGGAGATGGTCAGAGACTGCAGACATAGTACATCTAAACACGTGGGCAGGACTTTACAGCATCAGTAGTGACCATAGTAGTCAATAGTGTCAAATAACTAGTGACATAGGTGTCGTGAGCAGCAGCAGTATTAGTAACAGTAGACAATATAGTGTGAAATCACTCGGGGAAGAGGTGCCATGAACAGCAGCAGCAGCAGTGGTAATAGTAGTATAGAGTGGCAAATAACTTGAGACATAGGTGTCTTCACTGATCCAGAGGACTGATGGGAGAAAGTCATGTGGTCAGATGAGACCATAATATAACTTTTTGGTCATAATTCCACTAACCGTGTTCGGAGGAAGAATAATGATGAGTACCATGCCAAGAACGCCATCCCTACTGTGAAGCATGGGGGTGGTAGCATCATGCTTTGGGGGTGTTTTTCTGCACATGGGACAGGGTTACTGCACTATATTAAGGAGAGGATGTCCGGGGCCATGTATTGCGAGATTTTGGGCAACAACCTCCTTCCCTCAGTTAGAGCTTTGAAGATGGGTCGAGGCTGGGTCTTCCAACATGACAATGACCCAAAGCACACAGCCAGGATAACCAAGGAGTGGCTCTGTAAGGAGCATATCATGGCCTAGCCAGTCTCCAGACCTAAACCCAATAGAGAATCTTTGGAGGGAGCTCAAACTCCGTTTTTCTCAGCAATAGCCCAGAAACCTGACTCATGTAGAGAAGATCTGTGTGGAGGAGTGGGTCAAATATCCCTCCTCCAGTGTGTGCAAAGCTGGTGAAAAACTACAAGAAAGGTTTGACCGCTTTAATTGCAAACAAAGCCTACTCTACCAAATATTTACATTGATTTTCTCAGGTGTTCAAATAATTTTTTTCAGCACTGTAAATAGATCAGGGAATGCATGACAAGGGACCCTTCAGCGCCCTGAACCGACGGCGGGTGCCAGAAAGTCACCGCCGATCCAGGACTCATTCATCTTTATGAATGTGAGTCTGTTCACGGAGTCTGTGGACAGACGGGTCCTCTTGTCCGTGACCACCCCACCTGCCGCGCTGAATGTCCGCTCAGATAGTACGCTGGAGGGGGGGCAAGACAATAGCTCCAGCGCATACTGAGCGAGCTCGCGGCAGGTGTCCAATCTGGCAACCCAGTACTCCATGGGGTCGTCGGTATTCATACTCTCAGAAGCACCGGCGGACGCCATGTAATCTGCCACCATGTGGGCCAGCCGCTGGTGGTGACTGCTTCTGCTGCTGCTGGTACTGGGTTAATCCGATTGGAAGAACATCCTCATCTCTTCCATTAGGTCCCCTGCTCGGCTGCTGCTGGGTGCAGACACCTGCTGGGTGAGATGAGGGGTGACAACTGGAGGCCGGGGAGTTGCCTGCTCCAACCGGCTGACAATGCCTGCCTGCAGTTCCTCCATCCGGCGCTGCCTCCGGCTGGCTGGGATGAACTGCTCCACTTTCCCCTTGCACCTGGGATCCAAAAGGGTGGCCATCCAATAATCATCCCTGCCCTTGATGGTCTTAACCCGGGGGTCCCTCCTGAGGCATCTCAGCATGTGGGCAGCCATGGGGAAGAGCGCAGCCCGCTGTGACTCCTCACTGCTGCCCAGGTCAATGAGGTCAGACTCTTCATCCCTGAGGCGCTGCTGCTCACGCTCAGAGATGCCCAACCCCCGGACTATCGGTGCCCCCAACACCGGCTCTCCCTCCTGACCAGGCCCTGACTCCAGGATGACACCAGCAACCTCCTCCTCATCATCATCATCATCCTCCTCCTCCTCCTACTCCTCGTCCTGGCCCTGGTCTCAGTGGAGCAGTGTTGCCTCCTCCTGCTCCACCAAGGCACTCTCCCCAGCTTCGAGCAGGCGATCTAGTGTCCTCTCCAGCACGAACACTATAGGGAGCACGTCATTGAGGCTGACATGCTCCCTGCTGACCATCTTGGTCGCCTGCTCGAAAGGGCCCAACACCTGGCAGACCTGGTGTATCTGCCCCCACTCCGCACAGGTGATATACGGGAGTGTTGGTGCTGGGCCGGCAGTGGGTTGCTCCAGCAGGTACTGCCTCACCGCCCTTCGCTGCTCCCACAACCTCTCCAGCATTTGGAGGGTGGAGTTCCACCGCGTCACACTGTCCACAATCAGCCTGTGAGGGGGCAGCCTGTTGACCCGCTGCCACTTGGACAGGGACGCGGTAGCGGTTGGGGAGCGCCTGAAGTGGCTGGCAATCCTACGCACCCTTAGCACAATGTCACTCAACCCAGGATAGGTGCGCATGAACTTCTGCACCACTAGGTTGAGGACATGTGCCAGACAGGGCACGTGAGTCAGACTGCCAGCCTGAAGGGCGGAGAGTAGGTTGCTGCCGTTATCACAGACAACCATACCTGCCTGGAGCCTTCGGGGTGTCAGCCACTTCTGGACCTGAGCCTGAAGTGCGGTCAGCACTTCTTGTCCAGTGTGTCTCCGGTCCCCTAAGCTAACAAGCTGGAGCACGGCCTGACAGCGCACGTGCACCACACCTGAGTAGCTACGGGGGCGCTTGCTGGGAGGCTCAGCAGCTGCGGAGACAGAGGCTTGACGGAGACCAGCAGTTCTCCCCTGGACACCCCGGGGCGGCACCACAAAATCTGGTGCCGCCGATCCCTCCCCGGCGCCTTGGAGGGAAACCCAATGGGCAGTGAAACTTATGTAGCGCCCCTGCCCATGCCTGCTGGTCCAGCCATCCATTGTCAGATGCACCCTGTCGCTGACAGCGTGATCCAGCGACAGTGTTACATTCTTCACAATGTGCTGGTGTAGGGCAGGGACACCAGTCCTGGCAAAGAAATGGCGGCTGGGGATACGCCATTGGGGTTGGGCCTGCTCCAACATCTGTCTGAAGGGGTTGCTGTCCACGATGTTGAATGGCAGAAGATGTTGGGCAATAACCCTTGCCAGGAGCCCATTGAGGGAACGCACACGTCGGTCTCCGGTGGGGAAGGGAGTGTTGCGTTCAAAGGCGTCTGAAATCGTCGCCTGGCGCCGGACGGCAGTGCGGGACACAGACGCGGAGGGTGCTGTCAAAGTAGAGGTCTGGTTGCCGGTACCAGTACCACTACTAGAGGGAGCGGGGGGGCATGACCTGCTGGGAAGAGATGAAGCTGTGGCAGGGGCTTCTGTACCCTGCTCACTTGTGGTGGTGGCGCTGCTACCACCACCACGCTTCATCTCGTCATGCACCCGCCAGTGGTTTATCCTCAGGTGCTGGTTCAGGGCTGTGGTACCCACCCGAGCCAAATGCTTCCCTCTCTTCACCCTGACTGAACAGATCCGGCAGATGGCCACTAGAGGGTTGTCTGCCACCAGGGTGAAGTAGGCCCAGACAGGTGACTTCAGCGCCACCCTCCCGTCAGATGAGGTGACGCTGACTTGCACCTGCTGGGACTCGGTACGCACAGGTGGAGCTGCCTGCTGCTGCTGACACCTCCTGCTGCCATGTCCAGTGGAGACCCTGACGCTGGTCTCCCTGGTGGTGACCTGGCGCACCGTTTCCCCAGGGTGCCTACCTTCCCCGTCGTCACTGACGCAGTGAGCCGACGAGCCAGATGGCAACCATGATGGGTCACCCTCCTCATCGCCCCCAGAGATGTCAGACCAAGGGCTGAGATGTTGTGGTCTGAGGGAACCAGCTGACATGGAGCCGATAGCCTGGCTCCGCTGTCCCCTCACCCACGCCTGGGTCTGACTAGGTGCTGCTGTTTCCTGCACCAAAACAGCAGCACCACTTTGAAGGGATGTCTCTGGGATACTGACAGCAGGTATCCCATCCTCCTCGTCCATCCCTTCAAAAAGGTCCTGAGCATCAGGACAGAGCTGGAGCTCTGCCCGATGCATGGCCTCCACCAAGACATCCCTCTCACTGTCGCTGTCTAACAGTAAGATGCTGGACTCTTGGGGGCTGGGGGGGGGTACTACAGGCAACGGTGTAATGGTGGAACTACTGGGAGTCGGGACCGACGACTCAGTGGCACTGCTGTGCCCCATGTAGTCCACCACTACTTGAGCCTGAGATGGCAATATCGGGCGGCTGCCCGATGTAAAAAAATCACGCATGAGGCGGACTCCCCTTCCACCCGATCCTCTACCAATAGTAGGGGCACGAGAGGTACCCCGTGCTGGCAGCGACCCAGCACTGGAAGTAACTCCCCTACCCCTGCTGCCACGGCCACGGATGCCGCGCATGATTGCTGATGTGTGTGGGGGGGGGGTAAACTTTATTGGGGGGGGAAATGTGTGTAAAATGTTTTTTTTGTGTTTTTTTAAAAGACAGGCACGCAGACAAAGACGTTCACAGACAGCTACTAAACTATAATAAAACTAGTACACCAAAGACAAGGACTAGAAAAAAAAATGCACTACACAAACACTAACTGCTTACACAAACGTATATGACTGTAAAGTAAAGATAATTTTTTTTTTTTACACACTAACTGACAAGGACTACAACTACAAAAAAATTCACTAAAGAAACACTAACTAATAACTTTTTTTTGTTTTTAAACACAGACACTAAACACACACTAAAGTAAGCTAGCTGAAATAAATGTACAGTTAATAGTATGTATACTTACTATACAGAAATCAAACTAAACTGAACACAAAACTTCGCTTTTACAATAACTCTTGGGCCTTTTGCTTTGAAAATTAGCAGAAGCTAATTAGGAAAATATGCACTTAAATCAATAAGAAGCAATCAAAAGCTAAGCTGCAAGATACTACAGCAACACACGCTGAACAACACAGCACAAAACTTAGCTTTTAAAAAAGCTCTTGGGTATATTGCTTTGAAAAAAGCAGTTTATAAACTGGAAAATATCCACTGAAATCACTAGGTAGCAAATAGCAAGGATGAAGCACAATGCTGATGATGCAAGATGCAAGATGCAAGATACCAGCAAGATACCAGCAAGATACCAGCAAGATACCAGCAAGATACCAGCAAGATACCAGCAACACAGACACAGTCTCCACACTATCAAGCCAACTTCTGAATCTGCAATGAAATGCTGCTGGGAGTGACCTTATATAATGCCCGTGCAGGCAGGTTCCTATTGGTTGCTAGCCTATGACGAGTGTGGAAGGAGAACTCTGATTGGCTCTGATACAAAAGGGCGGAGTAAATAATCGTGCAATATTGCGATTGCCGAATATTCGCATTGCGAATATTCGGCAATATAAAAAGATTGCTTCAGCTACTCGAACCAAGGTCTCTAATCATAACAGCAATGCTTTTAGACGTCGAAGGAGATCACTAGGATGTGATCTGTTTTAAAAATGAAACTGAAATAATCGCTCTGTGGCGGCAGATAGGGCGGAGAAGATAATCGCGCGATATCGCTATTGCCGAATAATCGCATTGCGAATATTCGGCAATATAAAAGGATCGCTGCAGCTACTCGGCCCAAGGTCTGTAATCATACCATCAATGCTTTTACACGTCGATGGGGATGTCTAGGATGTGATCTGTTCTAAAAAAAAAAAATTGAAAAAATACGAATATTCGAAATAGCGAATATTCACCGCGAAATTCGGAATATATCGCGAATACTCGAATATGCCATATTCGAGCCGAATATTCGCAATACGAATATTCGTGAGCAACACTAGTTCTGAAGGCCCTGGAGCACCAGGACAACACCCACAAAGTGACCCTATTTTGGAAAGCTAACACCCTACGTATAATCTATGAGGCATAATGAGTCTCTTCAACAATTCATTTTTTTCCAGAAGTTTTGGGAAAATGTGGAAAAACAATGAAAATACTTTTTTTTATGTAAAGTTGTCCATTTATAAGATATTGCCAAACCATAGCATGTACATAGCAAAAATGACACCCCAAAATACATTCTGCTACTCCTCCTGAGTATGGCGATACCACATGTGTGAGACTTTTGCACAGCCTGGCCACATACAGAGGCCCAACATGCAAAGAACACCAACAGGTGTTCTAGTGACACATAGCATGCACATGCCAAGAATTACACCCCAAAATACATTATGCTAAGCAAAGGGTAAACAAAAAATATACCTGTGGTTTTAGTAGCGCAGTTGTCCACAGGACAATAGCACTAGTCCAGGCAGCAGGCAGGGACTTGGTCAGCAAAACCAAATGCAATTGTCCAGGCAACAGGCAGCAGGCAGGGATACTGTCCATATACAGTCCAGGGTCAGTGCAGGAAGAGATTGTCAGCAGTGACAAAATATTGGTCCTGGTAGTAGGGGCTCAACGATACAAAACTGTATATGTATTATCTATGCATACTGTATTCAGGAATGTTGACCTTTATTTTATTTATACAAAAATTCCAACTTGTTCTAACTCATGTGGGTATCGGATTTTGGCAATAAATACTGTTTTATATAACCTATACAATAGTTCTACATTTTTTTTATATTGCTGCCTAAAAGCCCATTTGGGGAACCATTCTCTCTCTCTTTTTTTGCAATTTCGGGGCGAGCAGCTTAATTACGTTCTCAATATGTGTCCTTTCTCTTTCGCAATGTTGTATGACTGAGTAATTGACATTCAAAGTGTGAGAGTGCTGAAAGCTGAAAATTGGTCCGGGCACAAAGGGGGTTTAAGTGTTCAGTAAGCAAGTGGTTAAACAGCCCCCTCTCTTTTAACAATGACGGGGATGGAAGCAGAGACCTATTAGGCTCTTGCTTCATATAATGTCCCCAAAACATCTGAGGCATGAGTGTGCAGACTGTAAAATTTCTCATTACTAACTCAAGTAGTTTACAGCACTTTATAAAAAATCCTTTTCGTGATTGAGAGTGTGAAGTGGGAGGGAGCCACAGCATGTCCTAACAGACGGACAGGAGCCACACCACAGCCCCTGTTAAAACAATTCCTAGATGTGAGGTAACAACAATCTCTTTTACATCCAGAGCGCCCTGTATGGACTGAGCCAAAACTGTGGAGGTGAGCTGCATCCATTTTGCTACACTCTCAGCCCTCTAGCAGCCTCCTCCCCCTCCCTCTCTATACCTGCACTCAAACCCCATTGTCATTTCTGTTTCACCCTGTCAGCACAACAAGTGACCTAGACAGTACTATTTAATAACTAACCTAAGAGGGGAGAGGAAGAAGGGGAAAGAAAAAAAGGAAAAAAAAGGGAAAAAGACTCTGGGGTATCTGCAAATACAGCAGCTCATATGTGAGGTAATTTCCACTGGAGATAACCACATACTGCAGATCCCTACCAGGGGGGATATCACTAGTCTCTGTCAAATCTCCTCAGGACACTCTTCCACACTGAGAACCCCTGACTAGCCCTCACACCTGGCTAGATTAAGGTGACAGCATAAAGGATTAATATCATCTGATATTTTATCTTTCATCAATAGAATTTACACAACAGGATTCATTCCTTGTCTGAGGCCTCCCCAGCAATTCAATCTGAGTGGATACAATACACAGAGACAGGAAACTAGTGGTTTCCTCAGCATCGCTCCTCAAGACCCTCAGTCCATAATCCCCCCCCTGTCAGAGTACATTACAGCCTCTCAGATTAAGTCTACCACCTGAAGAAATATACACCACATAATTTTAAGGCTGCAATCTTAAGAGGAAAACTTTCATTCAACAATATCTTACTTAATCTGCAATAATCGCAAGTCACTTACTATAATTCATTTCAGGGATACTTTTTAAGGTGGCGACTTAGGGAAGACCCACCACTCACCGTCGGGTGTCTGATGACAACATTTTTTGAAGATCTTAGATCCCCCCCCATCTACAGTAATGACACCCACTTATTATATTAAACAGGGACTCCACCTATAACAGATTTTGTCAGTTTTCACAGTTTGACTACAAGCCCTGGTACCCAGGTATGAACTGAGCACTAAAATATCATGCTCCTCCCAATGGTTGATTCAGGATACTTAATAAATCTGCCGACCCTAATATTCACTTAGCTTTGACTCATGTGGGTGCAAATATTCTGCTACACATTCAACACATGAAGGGAAAGCGAAACAAGAAGAACAAGAATACTATTAAAACTTTAGCCGTCGAGGAATCTCTTAAAAACATGGACTCCAAACTCCAGACACATACGCTGGAAATTACCGAAAATTCTATGTCTGTCAAACAAATCTCATCTCACCTCTTAGCCATCTCACCACCCCCTTCATCAGACTCTATATCACATACAGCGCTATACTCGTCTGTTGTTAAAGAAGGAATAATATCCACAATGTCGGGTCAATTAACCCCTTCTGAGGCCCCTTCTCAAAACCCTATCTACATCCATTCTAATACTGAACGCTCCCCTGAAGCCCCCTTCAATGTTACCGACTTATTCAACAGGATATCGGAAATGCTAGATAGGGGCCTCGCCCAGAACGCTGAAAGAATCACTAAGGACATCAGGGCCGACTTCCAAAGCCTTGGAAACAGGATTGAATCCATAGAACGGAAACTGGATCTTAATGTCTCTAGAATCGAACAAAATACTGACCACATACAACACCTGCAAGAACAACTGGAGGCGGCCCAGGCCAGAATAGATGATTTGGAGAACAGATCAAGGAGGGATAATTTCAGGCTCAGGGGGCTACCTGAGTCCATCACAGATGTACACTCAGCTATACAGGACATCATAAAAATCCTGATCCCATCCATGCCTATTCACAAAATGGAATTAGACAGAGCACATAGATCCCTAGGCCCACCAAGAAAAGACGGCTTACCGAGAGATGTGATAGTAAAGCCTCACTATTACTCCACCAAAGATGAGGTGATGAAAACATCTCGACAACAAGAAAACCTTCAATATCAAGGTGCAACGATTCAAATATTTTCAGACATATCTCCCTACACCATTCAGAAGAGGAGAGCGATGAAACCACTACTTTCTGCCCTCATGAAAAAAGACATTAAATACAAATGGGCCTTCCCATTCGCCTTAAAATTCAACTATAACGGCAGACTCCACATAGTACACAACTTTCAAGAAGGTGAAAGACTATTACTAGACCTGAAAATTATTTCACATGAACCAGCCATGGACACTTTACCACCGCAACAAACCTCAGCTAAAAGAAATACACCCAATAGTCCAACCTCAAATCCCTGGAATAGAGTCAAACACAGGAAAGTCTAAAATAACTCTACTAAACATGAACTGAAATGATTTAATCTTAGCTCCGGTGGTGTCCATCCCCCATTCATATAAGTTGTTGTGTATTTTTTTTTTTTCTTCCCCAATAGGCCTTCTTTTAATATGATTTGTTTCTCAATTCTTGATCAAATTACTTATAAGGTTTTCTGGTAGAGTAAGAGTTAATATTTACTGGCTCACTTATATAATTTATTTATTTATTCTTGTGGTTTTTCAATATCTACTTACCCATATGGTTCTACAATTTTTATTTTTTCCTATGGTATTAAAACATTTATTTATTTTTTATTTTTTGGGGGGAGGTACTATCTCTTCAATTGTTATTTTTGGGGGATCAACCCTTTGTTTTTCAAAATTTAATTCATGAACTTTCTGATTGTCGCTGACAGCTGGCGGTGAGGCCCTGAGCCTCAACCTACTTCTTGGAGCGACACTTTGTCGCCCTGACAAGTAGGAAGTTAGTCCTCTAAATGGACTACTCTAATAAATTCTGTTTGATTGAAGGAAGGAGCAAACTTCCCTTCCTTCAATCTGGGTCATGGTTTGACCTTTTGCAATACTACATCTTGCTTTGTTGTTACAATTTTTGCCTTTATTTCCATGTATCTATTCTCCCCTTCTTTTCCCCCTTTACCTTCCCACCCTCCCTCCCGGCCTACCTGCCATCACAGGTGTCTTCTGAGCTATGGACTCAGTCTGCAAGACACGATCTGTCCATAACACTCTTTACGACCCATGGCTGGCTCAAATAACACTACTAAACCCCTGCGTGTTGTGACACACAACACCCAGGGGTTGAACTCTCCTATTAAAAGACGAAAAGCCCTCCAGGCATACAAGGCGCTTCATGTAGATATAGTGCTCCTGCAGGAGACACACTTCCCAAGGGGACAGAAGAAGTTTTTCTCTCAGATGCTTGAGGTCCTCCATCCTCTTATGGAGGGCATCATTATCATGGGAGGAGACTCCAACCTGGCTTTCGATTCGGGCTTAGATAAATCAAAACCAAATACTGTGTTTCCCCGAAAATAAGACGTACTCCGAAAATAAGCCGTAGCGGGATTTCGACGCAAGATAGAAATATAAGACACGCCTCCGAAAATAAGACGTAGCGATGTAGTGTCGAATCTCCGAAAATAAGATGTAGTGTCGAATCTCCGAAAATAAGATGTAGTGTCGAATCTTGTAGTGATATCTTGTAGTGGTTCAACCAGACAAGATGAGTGCAAAAAGAAAGAGTTATTCTGTTGAGTACAAGAAAGGAATTGTGGAGGACTCCCGAGGCAAGAATCTTACGGCTTTTTGCAAAGAGAAGAAGTTGGATATCCGAATGGTCCAAAAATGGCGTGCAGAATACGATAATCTCAGTCTACAGGTGGACAGAGGAAATGCTAAGAAGCGCAAGTGTGGTTCAGGTAGGCAACCTTTATTTTCTGTAATAAAAATAAGACACCCCCCGAAAATAAGCCATAGTGTGATTTCTTGAGGAAAAAAAAATATAAGACGGTGTCTTATTTTCGGGGAAACACGGTATGTTATTGTTGCCAGCTGCCGCTGGTCTATTCAGATGGCCGGACCTTGGGCGCCGGCTACCTGAATAACGGCAGCTGGTTGGCTGTGCGGAAGTGCCTATCAGAGCACAGCGGCAACAATGGGCACAGTGGTGACAATGGGCACAGTGGCGACAATTAAAGGGCACAGTGACATGCATAGTGGCAACAATGGGCACAGTGGTGACAATGGGCACAGTGGCAACAATTAAAGGGCAAACTGACATGCACAGTGGCAACAATGGGCACAGTGGTGACAATGGGCACAGTGGCAACAACAATTAAAGGGCACAGTGACATGCACAGTGGCAACAATGGGCAGAGTGGTAACAATTGGCACAGTGGCTGAGTTTGATGGAATGGCACAGTGGCGATAATTGATGGCACAGTGGCTGCATTTGATAGGCACAGTGAGGCTGCAATTTTTTTTTTCGTTTGCACCCTCCAAAAATTTTGAGCACCAGCCACCACTGACGACTAGTACACTACTAGTACTACTACTAGTACACTACTGTACTTACTGCTTGATGCTGAAGTGGAGGACTCCTGCTCCTCCGCCCTCCGCTTCCGGCGGTGCTGGGCCTTGATATGATCTTTAAATAAAATCAAACACAACATGGTAAATGTCGGATGCTTGACAAAAAAAATGTCCTGCACACAATGCAATCCTGAGACCAACCTTGATGAGCCAGGAGCTGGGTGATGTCATCCTCCCCTATCCCAGCTAATAGCTCTGCCTCATGGGGGAGGAGAGACACATGCTTTCCTCTGCGCCCCGGCTGCCTGCGTTTGCGCGCAATGGAACTGCAAAACAAAAAGTGAAGAGACACGGGTTCTATAATTAAACTACAATTGTAATCTGAAAATTACATCAACACATGAAACAAATGTATGAATGAATGAATGAAAAACTTATATAGCGTGGCACATTCAAACTAAACCGCCTCTGGGCGCTTGTTGTTCCTGTATCTCTTGACATCAAAAGAGATGAGTTTTGATCTTTCTTCTGAAGGTCAGGTGGTTTTCCTCCAACCGAATGCTGGTTGGTAAAGCGTTCCATAGTCTGGGACCCTGGAACGCAAATCTTCTTTCTCCTTTGGACTTGAATTTGGCTTTGGGTATCTGGAGCAGATTTAGGTTGGTGGATCGCAGAACGCGATTGGGAATGTGAGCTTTTATCTTTTCGCATAGATATTGCGGAGCCTTACCATGGATGCACGTATGTGTCAGACAGAGTGCTTTAAAAGCAATTCTGTCTTTTACTGGCAACCAGTGAAGGGATCTCAAAGAAGGTGAGATTGATTCCCATGTTTTTTTCCCCAGTCACCAGTCTGGCGGCCGTATTCTAAACGACTTGCAGACGAGAGATTTGGTACTTTGGGAGTCCGAGGTAAAGAGCATTTGCATAGTCCAGTCTGGAGTTGAAAATTGTTCCCACCACGACTGCTATGGCTTCTTTGGGAATAAATGGAATAAGTCTGCGTAGTAGGCGCAGCAGATGGTGAGATCCGCTGACTACTGACCCTATTTGTGCGTCCATTGTCATGTAGGTGTTGAAAATGACACAGAGACTTTTGACTTTGGCGCTAGAAGTGATGATTTGGCCCAGAATGGGTGGAGGTGTCCCAGTTGTTGCCAGTTGATTCTTACAACTGGCGTGAAACAGAAGAAGTTCTGTTTTGGAACTGTTGAGTTTAAGATAACTCTTCGTCATCCAGTTTTCTTTCAAAGAGAGGCATATCTCTAGACTGAGATGATGATCCTTTTTGTTGCAGGTGTGAAAATACAGTTGCGTGTCGTCTGCATATGAGTGATAAAGCAGTTTTTGGCTAATGATCATTTCGAAGAGAGGGCGAAGATGTTGAACAGCACCGGTGACAGAGGGGACCCCCGAGGGACTCTGCATGACACCGTGCATTTTTCAGAAGTGAAAGATCCCAATTTCACTGTTTGTGATCGGTTTTCCAGAAAGGAGGAGAACCAAGATAACATAAGTGTGCGCAGCCTATAGCATTGGGGTGTGCACCCGAAGCTCAAACACACTTGTGTGTGTGTGACATTTATATATAAATTTATCTCTATTACAGTAAAACCTTGGTTTGAGAGTAACTTGGTTTGAGAGCGTTTTGCAAGACAAGCAAAATGTTTTATAAAATGTTGCCTTGATATACAAGCGATGTCTTGATATAAGAGTAGCGTTATGTCACAACTGAGTATAAAAAAGAAGAGCGGTGCCTCTAAGTGTAGCAATATGGTTACATTTAATGAAGATACAACATTTAGCAACATATTGCTACAATTAGAAGTGCCTTGGATTACAAGCATGTTTCTGGGACGAATTATGCTCGCAAAATTGAGATTTTCCTAGCTTGTACGGAAAATATTAGTTATATGAAGACAGGAGGCGAGTATCTTATGCATTATCTTTCTTTACTAATGCTCATAGCAGAAAATACAGTGAAACGTTAAAGTAACTTAAAACTTAAAGAACTACAACTCCCAGCAGTCCCTGGGCCCAGTAGGCCCCTCCCCGATCATAGACTGTATATAAGGGACTGCCTGTGGTAGAATAGTCCTCTTTCTTGATGCTAAGCGCTATAACCAGGAGCAGGAACTCCACCCGGACATCTCCGTTGTCGCCTGGAACTCCTCGGCCGGTACGTGACATCCGAGTCTGGGGGAAGCCAACAGGGAACATGGCCAAACACGGACCAACTTCATCCCAACGGGGACTGTAGGAACTTCAAACATCCGCAGCCGACTGATCAGCCATCTTCAGGACCATGATCGCAGCGTTCAGTATCCTGAAAGAAACAAGAATCGTAACAGGGTTGGGAAGGGAGGGAAGATACTCGCCTCCTGTCTTCATATAACTAATATTTTCCGTCACAAGCTAGGAAAATCTCAATTTATATATCAGACAGGAGGCTCATATCTTATGCAAGTTCAAAGCTAACAAGAGCAGTGTTAACGTTATATACAATGCAGATTAAGATCACAAAACTGACATGGATATGTGGTCCTCCGGTCTGAAATAAAAATGGCGGAAGGTTGTCTCAGAAGACCAATCAGCCGCCAGAAGCAAGTCAGAGAGAGAGCCTCCAGAGGAGACGATTTTTGTGGCCATAGCGCCCCTTGAAGAATGAGCCCCGAACCGGGAGGTATCTATGCCCGCCATCTCCATGGCGGAACGTACCCATCGCGCTAGTGTGGCGGAAGAGACTGGGTGATGAGGTTTTACGTACGAGACGAGGAGCTGGGAAAAATTCGGAGAACGGAGGTTAGTTGCCTGTAGGCAGCGTACAACGCAAAGTTGGGGATGTGTGGGAAAGAACGGATAAAAGACCGAGTGGATACCCGTTTTGGTCCTACGGACCACCGAGAAGTTGACCCCTTGAGGTGAGAATTGTCGCCTAGAAATGTCCAACGCTCTCACATCTGAGACGCGCTTGATGGAAACTAGGCAAAGTAGTACAGTCAATTTATAAGACAACAGTTTTAGGGGCAGGGCGTTGTTGTCCTCCCACGATGCAAAAATGCCAAGTAACTTGGAGACATCCCAGGTTGCCTGATATCTAGGCCTAGGGGGGCGATTGAATCTAATACCCCGTAGTAGCCTACATACCAGTGGGTGTTTTCCCACAGGTAGGGAGTCTATTGGGCCATGGTACGCCGAGATAGCCGAACGGTAAATATTGATGGAACTATAAGATTTGCCAGATACGAAAGAATCTGCCAAATAGTTCACCACTACTGACACAGGGGCATGTATGGGATCAACTTGCCGTTGATCACACCAACGAACCCAGAGGCGCCAGGCGTATCGGTAGGCCGATCTAGTCCCGGGGCCCAGGCCACGGCGAGGAGGTCCTTAGCTGCTCTTGAAAGGTTGCTAACCGCGTTCGGGACCCCAAAATCAACCATGCCTGAAGGTGGAGGTTGCCCTCCGTGACTAGAGGATGAAGACCCCTGGTCGGGTTGGTCAGCAGGTGTGGGAAGTGGGGAATCAGCCTGGGGTAATCCACGGCCATTCCCAGGAGGAGAGGGAACCAAGGTTGTGTCGGCCACCAGGGTGTGACTAGCACGATCGTCGCCCGTTGATTCGCCGCCTGGAGGAGAACTCTGGAAATCATTTGGAAGGGGGGAAATGCGTAGTGCGTTCCTCACGGCCAAATGTGATGGAAAGCGTCTACCGCGTATGCTTCCGGGTCCGGCCTCCAGCTGAAGAAGCGGGGTAACTGATGGTTGAGACGGGAAGCAAAGAGATCCACAGATAAAGGGCCCCAAAGCCATCCTAATCGAAGGAACACTGAACGATCCAGTCGCCAGTCGCTGGAATCGGCAAGATGGCGTGAATTCCAGTCGGCCACTGTGTTGGAGACCCCCCGGATATACTCCGCGATAGGGACAATGTTGCGTGTTAGGCAAAAATGCCAGAATTCCTTCGCAAGGTCTGCTAGGATCCTGGATCTGGTGCCTCCCAAGCGGTTGACGTACTGAACCGCTGCCACATTGTCCATGCGGAACAACACACAACAATTGGATGCGTGTGGTAAGAAGCTCTTGACTGCAAAGTAAGCCGTTAGAAGTTCCAAGGCATTGATGTGTAGCTCTGCTTCGGAGGTGGACCATGTCCCACCTGTGGAAGCCTCCCCGCAGTGAGCGCCCCAGCCGTGGCGACTCGCATCCGACTCTATGATGATGTCGGGACCGGAATTGAAAATGGTCTTGCCGTTCCATTCGACGCCGTGTCGAAGCCACCAATGTAGTTCCTCCACAGCCTCCGGACAAAGCGGGATTTCGTCCGCGTACCTGAGGCCCTGACGTAAGTGCATAATCTTGAGCCTCTGAAGGGCCCTGTAATGAAGAGGTGCCGGGAAGATAGCCTGGATGGAGGCCGCTAGAAGCCCCACCAAGCGGGCCAGAACTCTTAAGGATAAGGAACCCTTGCAGAGAACCGCCCTGATTTCCTTGCGTATCAGGGCCAACTTGGTCTTTGGGAGACGGAGGACAGCTTGATTGGTGTCTACCAGGAAGCCTAAGAACTCCATCTCCTGGGCCGGGACCAGAACCGACTTTTCTAGGTTGATTAAGAAGCCCAGGTTCTGTAATAATGAGACCGTCCATGACATGTGAAGGGAGGCTAGGTTCTTGGAGCAGGCCATGATGAGGAGGTCGTCTAGATAAATGATCAGACGTACCCCTCTGCTCCGTAATGATGCCACCACTGGTTTCATCAGTTTGGTGAAACACCATGGTGCTGACGACAGGCCGAATGGGAGGCAGGTAAATTGCCACATTCGATCCCTCCATAGGAAGCGGAGCAGGTGTTGCGACTCTGGGTGGATCGGGACGGTGAGATAGGCGTCCTTCAGGTCTACCTTCACCAACCAGTCTCCCGGTTGCAAGAGGTCTCGGAGGAAGTGAATACCCTCCATCTTGAAATGTCTGTAGCAGACGTGTTGGTTTAGGTCCCTGAGGTTTATCACGGGACGGAAACCACCCCCTTTCTTCTTCACCAGAAAGAGATTGCTCGAGAACCCCGGGGACGAGTTTTCTACTTCTAAAATTGCATGCTTGGATCTGAGTTCCGTCATCTCGTTGTCTATGAGAACAACGTTTTGGTATGCAATACTCTGATAGGAGGGGGGATGATGTCTAAGACCGGTGATGACAGGAGCTCTATTTGAAAACCTGTGACTGTCTGTAGTATCCACGGGTCTGCCGTAATCGCAGACCAGGCGTGGGTAAAATACATCAGGCGACCCCCCACTGGAATGTGTGATTGCAGGGTGTAAGGTATACTCACCGGTAGGAGGACGGGAACGGGGGTAGCCACGTCTGCCGCGTCCGCGCCAGGGTCTGCCTCAGGGTGGAAAAAACGGTGCTGGTTGCGCCACCGGGGCGGAGTAGGAAGGAGGAGCCTGTTGATACTGGTATTGGGGGGTAGATCTACCCTGTGGCCTATAGGAGGACACGCGGCCGGCAGATCGGCCTCTACCTCTGCCGGCCCTGGAAAAAACCCTATTCGCCCCTGACCTTTTTAGAGAGGTCTGTGCTTTGTCAAGTCCTGTGAATAGGCCTACAAATCTATTAATGTCCTTCATGAGGTTGTCCCCAAATAACATGCCAACCGCCGTAGGACCGGGTTCGGTTTCGGCTAGGTGGGAGAGTTGGGGATCTAGCCGCATTAGGATGGAGCGGCGTCTCTCCACTGAGCAGGAGGTGTTGGCGGTGCCTGCTAGGCAGATAGCCCTCTGGGCCCACCCGCGCAATTGGACTAAGTCCACCGGTTGGCCTGAGGCGGCCGCATGCTCGGACAAGTTGAGGATTTTTGTCAGAGGGCCTATCAGGTCTAAAATGCATTCCTGGATTAGCTTGAAGGAACGTTCAATCCCTTTTTTGGGGAGTTTGCCCGACTTTGCCAGGTATTTGGCGAGGATGGGGTCTGCCTCTGGTGTAGCCACCACCTTATTGGGGATGAAGGGTCTAGGGCATTCGGATCGTAGCTTATTTCGGGCCGATCTGTCCAGGGATTTCCTGGCCCAGAGTTCCACGTATTGGGAAACATGAGGAAGGGGGGACCATTCGCCTGATATCGGATGGAAAAAAGGTTCCCCCAGGGCGTCAAGGACCACTTCACCCTGCGTGGTAGGGGTGGCGTTGGAGACAAACGCCGTATCCCCAGCACCTTTATTACTATCATCGGACTCATAGCCGTCAGACTCATTATCCTCCAAAATACCCGGTGAGTCCTCGTCGGAGGAATCAATGTAGGAGTCGGGTTTGGTCCTTCTAGAGGACCTGTGCCTCTTGCCTGTTAACTCCCTGAGGCCCAGGGGTCGTTCGGAGTCTGTTAGGTGCTGGGGTTGGCAGACCGAGGAAGGAACTGCCTGTAACATATTATTTACTTCCCCTGTCGGGGAGTCAGGTGCCACCAAAGTATGTTTCTGTTTATGTGAAACTTTCCCCTTTTTACTTGGTGGTTCGTCACTCTGGGGTGGGGGGACATTGCAAAGTGTGAACCTGCAGGTGGGATGGCCGAGGCCAGAGCCGTCTGGACTGACCTGTTGATCAGGTCTTGTATTTGTTTAGCCGACATGAACTGAGCCAAGTCGAGAGAAAAACCCTCTCCTCTAGGGGGGGTAACTATGGGTTCCTCAGACATGGCTATAGGGCTATGACAATAGTACTATATGACAGTATACTTAGTTGGAAAACTCCCAGCCGGAATAAATTCCGCAGTGCTAGAGTAAGCTAGGGCTAAGGTTTATAAAATCGCGATCTAGAATCGCGATCCAAGCGCACGGTTATTGTACCCTTTGGTGCCCAGAAAAACCTGAGGGAGATGTGATGTACAGGCTCCTCTCCTTCCTCAGTCAGCGTCGCACTGGCAGCGGTGAGGAAGAAGGCCCGCGATCCCTGTGCTCTGGGACGAAGTCTCGCGAGACTACATCCTCTAGAGCGCTGATTGGTTGTCAGCGAGGGAGCCGATAGGCTCCACCCCCCGATCGCGTGCGAAGTAGTGAAGAAGAAGGGGAAAGATGGCGGCGCGTATGTAACAGCGCCCGTCGCGAATAAGCAGGGGGGAAACAGGCACAAGGGAAAGACGCGCAGGAGAGAGATGCGGCACGGGCGACAAGCGTCCGCACCGCAGAAGGCACAACCGAAGTATATAAATATATATAAAATGACACCTGAATAGTAATAAAACGAAATAAAATAAAGTGAAATAAAATGAAATTAAATGAAAGCGTCAACATGGGACGCCAGCGGGGAGACAACAGGGGGGAGGAGTCCCCCCCTTACTCCCACCTATGTCACACAGAAACAACTGCACAGTCAAAAGAATAAGAGTAAAAACCACTTACAGTATCTGAAATGCTGCCATGAGCAGAAAGAAAGAGGACTATTCTACCACAGGCAGTCCCTTATATACAGTCCCTGGGCCCAGGGACTGCTGGGAGTTGTAGTTCTTTAAGTTTTAAGTTACTTTAACGTTTCACTGTATTTTCTGCTATGAGCATTAGTAAAGAAAGATAATGCATAAGATATGAGCCTCCTGTCTGATATATAACCAAGGTTTTACTGTGTGTGTGTGCGTGTATATGTATATATATATATATATATATATATATATATATATATAATCAGTAGGGCAATGGACAGTGTCGGTGGAGCAGTGGACGGTGTCACTAGGGTAGAGATTGGTGTCAGTGGTTTTTTTTTTTTTTATTATTTTTTATAATTACATTATTATTATTATTATTATTATTATTATTATTATTATTTTTAAATAAAAACTTTTTATTTTATTTTTTTACAATTTTTTTTTTTTGCTTTGGTGGGCTTTGGTGAAATATCAGGGGTCTAAACAGACCCCTGATGTCTCACTTTTGAGAGAGATACCCCAGTCCCTTTCTTTGCAGCAAAGCAGCAAGGGGAATCCGCGCAGCACAAGGTGATTAGGATGTGCCCAGGCACACCTGGCACACCCTGTGCGCACACCTATGCAAGATAAATCACCTTCTGCGACTCTGGCTACCTCAGCCAGCCGAGTCAGTAACAGTTTGTGGTCTACCGTGTCGAAAGCTGCGCTTAAGTCCAGCAGTCCAGGATATCGGCACACTCCTTCAGCAGTTTAGTGGGGATGATGAAAATATGGATATGAAATGTAGAATGAAACAACTTTTTCATGTAGTACATCGCAGGAGCGTGCAATTGTCAGTTAAAGCTGCAGCACGCTAAATCTAAATACAAGAATATGGCCTGGTCAGAAAGGGGGCGCAATCTACAGGTGATTCCTCTTACATTTATCGTGGTGAATATATTTAACCACTAGCGCCTGCACTATTGTCAAAAGACAGCTACAGCACAGACCCCAATTGCCGGGAGGACATCAATATATGTCCTCCCTTTTGCATGCGCCCCGAGTGCCCCCTGCAGGGAGCACTGTGATCACCGAGTCACTGAGACTTGGGTGATCACGGATCCGAGTAAGGGGCCGGTTCCATGTGATCAGCTATCAGCCAATGACAGCTGATCAAGTGATCAAAACAAAGCTTGGTAATATTTTTTTTTATCCTCGTGGTCACAGCGTGAGGAGAAAAAAAGGCGATCACTGGCTGTTGAGTAAGGGACATCCATCCCCAGTGGAAGAGGCAATTCTGCCTCAGTGGACACAAGTAGTGTACCACCTTCCAGTGCCCCCTGCCAATGCCCACAGTGACCACCAGTACCACCTGTCAGTGCTAGACTACCACCTAGCAATGCCCACCAGTGGTGCCAGACAGTGCCTCATCAGTGCCACCTAGCAGTGCTGCCTATCAATGTCACCTACCAGTGCACATCATTGTCACCCATCACTGACACCTATCAGTGCCACCTATTAGTGCCAATTCTCAGTGCCCACCAGTTCCACCTATCAATGCAGTTCAGTGACACCCATCTGTGCCACCGCTGAGTGCCCACCAGTGCCACCTTATTGGTGCCCACCAGTGCCGCCTTACCAGTGCCCATCAGTGCAGCCCATCAGTGCCACCTATCAGTGCCCAATGCCCATTGGTACAGCCTTATCAGCGTACATCAATGAAGTGATTAAATACCACCAAAATACAGCTCTATTTGTGGGAAAAAAAGTGCTTCAATTTTGTTTTGGAGCCACACGCAATTTTCAGTTAATATGACGCAGTGCCAAAATGCATAAAAGTGGCACGGTCATTTGGCAGCCAAATCCTCTGAGGCTGAACTGGTTAAAATGTAAAAAAATTAAAGGATCACTAAACAAAAAAAATTTCTTGGCTAAAATGTATGTCTGCAGTAAATGCAGACTGAATTCCTAGCTGCGTTCTAGTAAAAACGCTTTAAAATAGACTAGATCAAAACATCTGATCTACCTGCGGCTGCCAGTTTGCTTTCTTCTTTTTATTTCCTGAATCGCTGTGCACGTTCCTGTGATTGACGTCACCATATAGCATAGAATATACATAAATATAAGATTTTTTTGTAATTACAAGTATGGGCATATATATAAAAAAAAAAAAGAATAAATAGACTAATGAATTAATAAATTAAACAATACATGTAATATTATTTTGTAATAAAAATCATGGGCATATATAAAAAAAAAAAAAAGAATAAATAGACTAATGAATTAATAAATTAAATAATACATATAATATTAATTTTTAATAAACAATATGGGCATAGATTGAAAACAATGAGTAAATGATGATAAATCTAATTTTATTTTATACTATTAAATATGGTCAAAGAAAACAAAAAAAGGAATAAATACAATTATGAATTCATAAATACATTATTGATATATATTATAACGTTTGGAAATACTCTCACATCATTGGTATCATTGGGATAAATAGTGCCCCATCATTGGTATCAGTGGGAGGAATAGTGTCCTATCATTTGTGTCATTATGATAAATAGTGCCCCATAATTGTTTTCACTGGGAGGAATAGTCTCCCATCATTGGTATCATTGAGATAAATAGTGCCCCATCATTGTTATCATGGGAAGGAATAGTCTTCTCTCATTGGTATCAGTGAGAGGTATAGTGTCCTATTATTTGTGTCAGTAATAAAAAATAGTGCCCCATCATTGGTATCTATGGGAGGAATAGTCTTCTGTCATTGGTATCAGTGAGAGGTATAGTGTCCCATCATTTGTGTCATTAGAATAAAATTGCACCATCATTGTTACCATTGAGGGAAATAATCTCACACCATTGGTATCATTGGGATAAATAGTGCCCCATCATTGGTATCAGAGGGAGGAATAGTGTCCCATCATTTGTGTCATTATGATAAATAGTGCCCCATCATTGTTTTCACTGGGAGGAATAGTCTCCCATCATTGGTATCATTGGGATAAATAGTGCCCCATCATTGGTATCTATGGGAGGAATAGTCTTCCGTCATTGGTATCAGTGAGAGGTATAGTGTCCCATCATTTGTGTCATTAAGAAAAATAGTGCCCCATCATTGTTATCTATGGGAGGAATAGTCTTCCGTCATTGGTATCAGTGAGAGGTATAGTGTCCCATCATTTGTGTCATTAAGAAAAATAGTGCCCCATCATTGGTATCTATGGGAGGAATAGTCTTCCGTCATTGGTATCAGTGAGAGGTATAGTGTCCCATCATTTGTGTCATTAAGAAAAATAGTGCCCCATCATTGGTATCTATGGGAGCAATAGTCTTCCGACATTGGTATCAGTGAGAGGTATAGTGTCCCATCATTTGTGTCATTAAGAAAAATAGTGCCCCATCATTGTTATCTATGGGAGGAATAGTCTTCCGTCATTGGTATCAGTGAGAGGTATAGTGTCCCATCATTTGTGTGATTAAGAAAAATAGTGCCCCATCATTGGTATCTATGGGAGGAATAGTCTTCCGTCATTGGTATCAGTGAGAGGTATAGTATCCCACCATTTGTGTCATTAGAATAAAATTGCACCATCAGTGTTACCATTGAGGGAAATACTCTCACATCATTGGTATCATTGGGATAAATAGTGCCCCATCATTGGTATTAGTGTGAGGAATAGTGTCCCATCATTTGTGTCATTATGATAAATAGTGCCCCATCATTGTTTTCACTGGGGGGAATAGTCTCCCATCATTGGTATCATTGGGATACATAGTGCCCCATCATTGTTATCATTGGAAGGAATAGTCTTCCGTCATTGGTATCAGTGAGAGGTATAGTGTCCCATCATTTGTGTCATTAAGAAAAATAGTGCCCCATCATTGGTATCTATGGGAGGAATAGTCTTCAGTCATTGGTATCAGTGAGATGTATAGTGTCCCATCATTTGTGTCATTAATAAAAATAGTGCCCCATAATTGGTATCTATGGGAGGACTAGTGTCCCATCATTTGTATCAGTAGGAGAAATAGTCTTCCGTCATTGGTATCAGTGAGAGGTATAGTATCCCACCATTTGTGTCATTAGAATAAAATTGCACCATCAGTGTTACCATTGAGGGAAATACTCTCACATCATTGGTATCATTGGGATAAATAGTGCCCCATCATTGGTATTAGTGTGAGGAATAGTGTCCCATCATTTGTGTCATTATGATAAATAGTGCCCCATCATTGTTTTCACTGGGGGGAATAGTCTCCCATCATTGGTATCATTGGGATACATAGTGCCCCATCATTGTTATCATTGGAAGGAATAGTCTTCCGTCATTGGTATCAGTGAGAGGTATAGTGTCCCATCATTTGTGTCATTAAGAAAAATAGTGCCCCATCATTGGTATCTATGGGAGGAATAGTCTTCAGTCATTGGTATCAGTGAGATGTATAGTGTCCCATCATTTGTGTCATTAATAAAAATAGTGCCCCATAATTGGTATCTATGGGAGGACTAGTGTCCCATCATTTGTATCAGTAGGAGAAATAGTGGCCCATCATCAGTGTCATTGGGAGGAATTGTGTCTCATCATTGCTAGTGTTCCCATGATTGGTATAATATTTAGAAATAGTGCCCCACCATTGGTATCATTGGGAGAAATAGTCTCCCATCATTGGTTTCATTGGATAAATAGTGCTCCATCATTGGTATCATTTGGAGGAATTTTTGGACATCATTAGTATAATTTGGAGGAATAATGTCGAATAATGTCCCATCATTTGTGTAATTAGGATAAAAAGTGCACCATCATTCGTATCATTGGGAGGAATAGTGCCCCATCATTGGTATTATTTGGAGGAATTGTTGCCCATCATTGGTATCATTGGGAGGAATAGTCTCCCATCATAGGGAGGAATAGTGCTTCATCATTGGTATTATTGGGAGAAAGAGTGTCAAATAATTTGTGTTAGTATGATAAATAGTGCCCCGTCATTGGTATCAATGGGAGGACTAGTGTCCCATCATTGGTATAATTGGAATGATCAGTGTCCCATCATTTGTATCAGTGGGAGGAATAGTGCCCCATCATTGGTATCATTGGGAGAAATAGTGCCCCATGAGTTCATGGTAATGTAAAGGTGTACAGAGGTGTGGTTGTTGAGAGGGGGTAAACAGTAATACCAAAGAGATATTGAAGGAGGCAGTGGTATACTAGGGGCACAGTGTCCCCCAGAGCCATCAACCCACCATCACTGTCCCCCTGTGTCTTCAACCCATCTACATGTGTCTCCCCTTGTGTCCTCCACTGACAGTGTCCCCCTTTGTCTTACACAAACCTACAGTGTCCGCCTCAGGGCCGCCATCATGTGGGTACAGGCAGTACACCTGTAACAGATGGCAAGACCCGCTGTTTTTTTCTATTATTTTTTTATATTTTTTAGTTTATTTTAGGGGTCAGTCTGAGTAATCCGGGTGTGGTGGGGGGGTGGTTGGTTGTGTAACAGCGATAGGGGAGCAGTGTGACATGTGGAGGGGGCAATTGTGAGGGGGATAATGGAGGACAGAGATAACGGAGGCCTGGGATAGTGGAGGACGGTGACAATGGAGTAAGGGGATAGTGGAAAACTGGGCTAGTGAAGGACGGGGAAAGTGGAGGAGGCCTTGGGATAGTGGAAGACGGGGACAACGAAGTAAGGGGATAGTGGAAAACTGGGCTAGTGAAGGACGGGGAAAGTGGAGGAGGCCTTGGGATAGTGGAAGACGGGGACAACGAAGTAAGGGGATAGTGGAAAACTGGGCTAGTGAAGGACGGGGAAAGTGGAGGAGGCCTTGGGATAGTGGAAGACGGGGACAACGAAGTAAGGGGATAGTGGAAAACTGGGCTAGTGAAGGACGGGGAAAGTGGAGGAGGCCTTGGGATAGTGGAAGACGGGGACAACGAAGTAAGGGGATAGTGGAAAACTGGGCTAGTGAAGGACGGGGAAAGTGGAGGAGGCCTTAGGATGGTGGAGGACGGGGACAACGAAGTAGGGCGATAGTGGAAAACTGGGCTAGTGAAGGACGGGGAAAGAGGAGGAGGCCTTAGGATGGTGGAGGACGGGGACAACAAAGTAAGGGTATAGTGGAAAACTGGGCTAGTGTAGGACGGGGAAAGTGGAAGAGGCCTGGGATAGTGGAGGACGGGGACAACGGAGTAAGGGGATAGAGGATGATGATAGAGGATGATGGATGGATAGCGTACAGATTGATGCATGATAGAGGGATGTGATGGGATGGATGGATGGATAGCGTACAGATTGATACATGATAGAGGGATGTGATGGGATGGATAGCGTGCAGATTGCTGCATGATAGAGTGATGTGATGGGATGGATGGGTGGATGGATAGCGTACAGATTGCTGCATGATAGAGTGATGTGATGGGATGGATAGATGGATGGATCGATAGCGTACAGACTGATGCGTGAGAGAGGGATGTGATGGGATGGATGGATGTTGGGGGAGGGGCAGGTTTGTAGAATAAGGAGGAGTCACAAACATTATTGCATAAGAAAAATACATTGACCTTAATTTTATTATCATTTTTAAATTCACAGCATCTATTTGGGAAAACTGTCAGGACGCTTTTACCTAAGGCAGGCCATACACGATTCGAATTTCGAACGAGCCGGCGAGCGATAAACGAACGCGGCGCTCACAAAAGCATGCGAGTGTACCATCAATTACGTATGAAAATCGAGCGAGAAAACATAATGGCCCAGATTTACAGAGCAATTACGCCTGTCTAACTGGTGTTAGACAGGAGTAATTTCAAATTTCGCGCGCCGTATCACTAGTTTGAATCCTCAAACCATGATAAGGCGGCTTCGGGCTTCGATCCGAGAGGCTTACGTCTTCATAAGCCTTCGGATCTACGCTGCGATATTTTTGCGGCCGCTGGGAGGAGTTTGCGTCGTTTTCATGTGCCGGGATATGCAAATGAGTTTTTACGGCGATCCACGAAGATACGAGCGGTCTTCGCAATCGCTTTCGTCTATTTTTTTATACGTACTGTTAGACCAGCTTTTTGCTGGTCTAACGGTGCGTAGCCCATGTTAAGTATGGCCGTCGTTCCCGCGTCGAATTTAATTTTTTTTTTTTTTTTACGTAACTCGTTCGGGAATAGGAATCTCTGTAAACGACGCTACTCAAGAAAAAATTACGTAACAACGAAATTTGCGAACGGAGCATGCGCAGTTCGATCGCCGCGGGAACGCGCCTATTTTAAATGCTTCACTCCCCCTACTCGCGTAGATGGATTGCGACGGGAGAAATACACTACGCCGCCGTCGTTTACTGGACAAAATCTACCTGGATTCCACGTAGAGCCAGGTAAAAAACGGCGGCGTAGTGTATTTCTGATACTCTACGATAATCTAATTCTATCTGAATCTGGGCCAATGTTTTCATACCATAGAGGAAGTGATGTAATCTTCTGTGACCTTTTAAACACACCCCCTACTGTCAAAAGTCGGGTCGCTCCAACTCGAATCATGCGCAGTTATGTTTCTTGGGAAAAATCGTCCAACTCTACCATTAACGATACGATTTTTGGACGTTTTTCGGAAAAAAAAACAACGTGTTGGTTTTTGAAATTTCGCCTGTCGTACGAAAATCGCGTGTCGAACAAGCACACTAATGATACAAAAATCAGCTGATTTTACGCTCGTATGCGATTTTCGATCGAAATTCGAATCGTGTATGGCCTGCCTTAGTTAGTTTGATTGGTGAAATTTCTCCTTCCTTCTGATGCTCAGACACAGCCAGAATAAGTGTGTTCCTATGTACAAGAAAGAAAAGGTGGCGGGTCCAGGCGGGGCAGTGGAGGGGAAAAAACGAAACTTATGCAAAGAGAGGAGGTACTATGGTCTTAGCCACACAGTGCTCACACCTCCTTCAATCCTCTGCTACACGGTCACACGCAGTGCTGTAGTTCAGAGAACGGGGACGAGCACAGCTTGGACCACAGTGCAGAAGCTCCCATGAGATTTTTACTATGGAGCCAGACAACCCGGAAGTAAGAAGTTCAGCAAAGGATTGCAGCTGCTTCAAAGCAAAAATGGACAATGAGGATTGTAATCAAGACTCCTATAAGGTAAAGCCAGCTATTTAGCCCAAAAATGTTTTTTGTTTAGTGATCCTTTAAAATAAATCAGACACGTTACTTACCGTTTTATGTCGCTGAATTTTTTACGACAGGCAGTCGGGTCACGCTGATGGCGATACATCGCCTCTACTTTTTTGGAGATCTCCTCCCACTTCTCCAACTTCCACTGCAGACTGGTCTTCCTGGAGCGGGGTCCACACAGATGCATCCAGCAAGGAAGCGTTTCCTTTACAAGGACCTGGGACTCAATATGAGTCCATGTAATGTTATGCTTCCTGCTGGGTGCAGATTGTGTCCCCCTCCAGCGATGCTTTTTGGGTGATGGAGATGGAGGGGCTGGGGAATCTGCTGCTGGTTCAGTGCTGGGCCCAGGAACCTCCATGGGGTCGAAATGGCTCAGCGCCGCCATTTTGTTGCCGTCGGATGCCGCCATATTGGAGCTGGAGATGGAGACGAATGTGAAACTAAGTCGGCTAGGTTAGGAATTGAACGACGAAAATTCGACAAAGCATCGAAAATCGCCAAATCTGACTGTCATCGAAAGTGCTAAGCAGATTAGACGGAGAAGATATACTGCACTCGTACATTTTAATGCTCCGCCCATGGGCTATAGAAACATTCTAATGTTGGTTAACTATGACTAGTAATAATAATATAATTATTTATTATTATTATTATTACTAGTCATACAACATTAGAATTCTTGTAGGCGGAATATTCGACCGGAAATGTACGATTTGGTGTAAAGTTCGAAGTTCCATCAAATATTCTTTGACCATACGACAGAAACCAAGTATTATTGGATTTTCGGACGAAAGCTATTCCCCAACGAAAAATGAATTAAATCAAAACGATTTTCGGGAGTAACTAAATATATTTTTTTTCCAGACGAAAACGAAAAAACAAAACAAAATATTCCAGTCTGCACATGCCTACTAATGAGCCCTGCTGCAAAGTATTGCATCAAAAAATGTAATTACACACCCCTGTTAAACAGGGGCAGAAAAATTGGTACTTAGCCACTAGTGGCGGTGCCCAGAACCAGCAATGTTCTTACAAGCTATCAGTATGATCATTGAGGAGGAAAAGGATAGTCACTCAGCATAACAGGATAGTCACTCAGCATCAGCATAGGCAGTCTTGAAGGGATCTGACATTTAAAAAAAAAAATATTCAGTTACATCAGCATCAGGTGCTTGGTAGCTGTTGGTAGCTGGTGGTGATCCAAGTCTGATTCGATCGCCCGAGTCGGTGGAGAGGCGCACCCTGTGATTGGTTACAAATCCTCCAGCAGCACTGAATGTGCGTTCCAAAAGCCAGTAGCTTAATTGCATACTGTGCAAGCCCTGGCCTGTGATCAATCCTCAAGACCCAGTAAGCCAGAAGATTTTCAGTGGGAAAGGTGTCCAAGTCTGATCTTGCCCCTAGGTATTCCCGCACCATGTAAAATAGACGCTGGCGATGTTTGTTGGAACTGGTCATACCTTGGGGCTGTGGACTAAAAAATTGTCTGAACTCATCGGTCAGACGACCACCTTCTCCACCGCTCCTTCTGTGACTGACCGAAGCCTCAGCAACACGTTGTCCAGGACCAGGATTTTGTAACCTCCCAGTCTCTGGGAACATGTTGCACAGAACTTTCTGCAAGGCCTTCTGAAGATGTCTCATCTTCTGCTCCCTCTGCGCCTGGAAGATAAGGTCCGCAACCTTACCCTTGTAACGTGGATAAAGGAGGGTTGCCAGCCAGTAATGATCCCTCTCCTTGATACCACGAATATGAGGATCCTTCCACAGGCTTTGCAGGATCAGGGAGGCCATACAGCGTAGGTTTGCTGAGGCATTCGGTACAGAGTCCTCTGGGTCACTGACAGGCCCGGACTGGAACAAAAAATAGGCCCGGTCATTTTAGACTGAGCAGCCCAGTGGGGGGGGGGCGGGGGTTAATGATGGGATGTGGGGTGAGATAAAGAAATATAGATAGACAGAGTGAGAAAGAAATATAGATACAAAGAAAGATAGATATAGATAGAAAGATAAAGATAGAAAGAAAGAAAGATGGATAGATAGATAGGAAGGAAGATAGATAAAGAAAAACAATAGATAAAGATAGAAAGAAGGAAAGGAAGGAAGATAGATAAAGAAAAAAAGATAGATAAAGATAGAACAAAAGAAAGAAGGGAAGGAAGGCAGATAGAAAAATAGTAGATATAGATAGAAAGGAAGGAAGATAGATAAAGAAATAAAGATAGATAAGGATATAAAGAAAGAAGGGAAGATAAGAGATAGATAGATAGATAGATAGATAGATAGATAGATAGATAGATAGATAGATAGATAGATAGATAGATAGATAGATAGATAGATAGATAGATAGATATAGAAAGGAAGGAAGATAGATAAAGAAAGCAAGAAAGAAGGGAAGGAAGGAAGATAGATAGTAGAGATAGATAGATAGATAGATAGATAGATAGATAGATAGATAGATAGATAGATAGATAGATAGATAGATAGATAGATAGATACAGATAGAAAGAAAGAAGAGAATGAAGGAAGAGAGATAGATATAGATAGAAAGGAAGGAAGGAAGATAGATAAAGAAAGAAAGATAAATAAAGATAGAAAGAAAGAAGGGAAGGAACGAAGATAGATAGAAAGGAAGGAAGATGGATAAAGAAAGAAAGATAGATAAATATAGAAAGACAGGAGGGAAGGAAGATAGATGAAGATAGATAGATAAAAAAAGAAAGATAGATAAAGATAGAAAGAAAGAAGCGAATGAAGGAAGATATTTAGAAAGGAAGGAAGATAGATAAAGAAAGAAAGATAGCTAAAGATAGAAAGAAGGGAAGGAAAATAAATATATAAAGAAAGAAAGATAGATAAATGTAGAAAGAAGGGAAGGAAGATAAGATAAAAAAAAGATAGATAAAGATAGAAAGAAAGAAGAGAATGAAGATAGATAAAGAAATAAAGATAGATACATATAGAAAGAAGAGAAGAAAAAAAGATAGATAGAAAGGAAGGAAGATATATAAAGAAAGAATGATAGATACAGATAGAAAGAAAGAAAGAAAGAAAGAAAGAAAGAAAGAAAGAAAGAAAGAAAGAAAGAAAGAAGGGAAGGAAGGAAGGAAGATGGAGAAAGAAAGAAAGACAGATCAAGATAGAAAGAAAGAAGGGAAGATAGATAGAGAAAGAAAGATAGATAGAGAAAGAAAGAAGGGAAGGAAGATAGAGAAAGAAAGAAAGATAACGATAGAAAGAAAGAAGAGAAGGAAGGAAGATAGATAGATATAGATAGATAGAAAGGAAGGAAGACAGATAAAGATAGAAAGAAAGAAGATAGATATATAGATAGATAGATAGATAAAGAAAGATAACTAAAGATAGACAGTGGCGGTGCGTCTATAGAGGGCACCGGAGCACTGCCCCCTCTGGCTCAGCTGCGACAATGGGCACAGTGGCATCAATGGGCACAGTGGCGACAATAGGCACAGTGGCGACAATTTAAAGGGCACAGTGGCTGCGTTTGATGGCATGGCACAGTGGCTGCGTTTGATGGCATGCCACAGTGGCTGCATTTGATGGCATGGCACAGTGGCTGCATTTGATGGCATGGCACAGTGGCTGCATTTAATGGCACAGTGACTGCATTTAATGACATGGCACAGTGGTGACATTTGATGGCACAGTGACTGCATTTGATGGCATGGCACAGTGGTGACAATTGATGGCACAGTGGCTGTGTTTGATGGCATGGCACAATGGTGAATTGATGGCATGGCACAATGGTGAATTGATGGAATGGCACAATGGTGAATTGATGGCACAGTGGCTGTGTTTGATGGCATAGCACAGTGGTGACAATTGATGGGACAGTGGTTGTGTTTGTTGGCATGGCACAGTGACTGCATTTCATGGCATGGCACAGTGGTGACAGCAGAACAGTGTCTGTCGGGGAGAGTGGGGGGGGCAGACAGAGGAGGAGAGGAAGAGAGGAGGGGGAGGAGTAGAAGCAGATCCTCTCCTCTAACTGGTCGTGGTGGCAGCAAGGGGAGGGGAGAGGTGTCATAGCTGGCTTTGATACGCCCAGCTCATCTCTCTCTATCTGGCGCTGTGTTGGTGGTGTACACACCCATGGGGAGACATGACATGTGACCCGCGGGCCGCTGAGGGCCGTTCGCGGGCCGCAACCAGCCGTGGGCCGCCGATGGCCGCAACCGGCCCGCGGGCCGCCGCGGCCCACCGGGCATTTGCCCGGTATGCCCTACGGCCAGTTCGGGCCTGGTCACTGAGGACAACAGAATCCGCAGCCACCTCGTCCCAGCCACTTACAAGTCCATGGGTTTCTTGGGACTGCAATTGATCCCTTGAAGACTGCTGCTGATGCTGAGTGTTAGGCTCCATCTCCATGCTGACAAATTCCTTCTCCTCTTCCTGTGTGATAGACGGGCAAGCAGGAACACTGTCTGATAAACGGGGGCTTTGAGAGGTAAAGAAGTCCTCCTCTTCCTCCCTATGTTCTGCCTCAAGGGCCCTGTCCATTATTCCATGCAGCGTGTGCTCCAACAGGTGGATTAGAGGTACAGTGTCACTGATGCATGCACTGTTACTGCTCACCATCCTTGTGGCCTCCTCAAATGGTAACAGGACAGTGCATGCATCCCTGATCATGGCCCACTGGCATGGGGAAAAACCCAAGCTCCCCTGACCCTGTCCTGCTGCCATATTGGCACAGATACTCATTGATGGCCCTCTGCTCTGTGTACAGCCGCTGTAGGATGATCAACGTAGAGTTCCACCTGGTGGGCATGACACAGATTAGGAGGTTCTTGGGCAGGTTGTATTCCTTTTGGAGGTCTGCCAGCCGAGTTCTGGCATTATATGACCTTCGGAAATGCACACAGAGTTTCCTGGCCTGCTTCAGGACATCCTGTAAGCCCGGGTACCTGCCCAAGAACTGCTGCGCCACCAAGTTAAGGACATGAGCAAAACAGGGCGCATGGGTCAGTTGTCCCTGTCGCAGAGTGGCATGGCGTCAACCACCTCTGAGCCTGCCCCTGCAGAGCTGACAGAACCTCTGCCCCAGTGTGGCTCCTGTTCCCCAAGCACACCAGCTCAAGCACCGCATAGCATCTCTTTGCCTGTGTACCCTCGAACACCTACGGAGCACTGCTGGTTCCGAGGACACATCAGCACAGGAAGAGGCCACAGAGGAAGAGGCCACAGAGGAGGAAGAAGAAGAAGAGGAGGGGGTGGAGAAGAGAGGTGTGTCACAGCCAGTAGTAGCATTTTGGAGGCGTGGTGGCGAAACAACCTCCAACACTACTGTAGCTTGTCCTGCATCCTTCCCAGCTGCCAGCAGAGTCATCCAATCCGCTGTGAAAGATAGGTAACGTCCCTGTTCATGCCTGCTGGACCATGAGTCAGTGGTAATATGCATCTTACCACTGACCGCCCTGTCCAGCAAGGCTTGGACATTGTCTTCCACATGCCGTTAGAAAGCCAGAATCGTCTTCCGTGAGAAAAAGTGGCATTTGGGAACTTGACCGCACATTCCACAAACTCACAGAAGGAGGCAGAATCTACCAACTGAAAAGGCAGCAGTTAAAGTGCTAGCAATTTAGCTAAGCTAGCATTCAACCGCTGGGCATGTGGATGGCTGGGAGAGAACTTCTTTTGGTGCAGCTGGGGCAAGGAAACTTGGCTGGTACAATCTGACATTGGTGTACCGATAGTAGATTGCCAGCAAGTACTTGGCTGTGACACACCTAATTCTACACCTTCAGTCCTATCAGTGCAGGCTTCAGAGAGGACTGAGTGTATAGTGGGGTTGGAGATCCGAGCTGATGAGGAGCAAGGAGAGGTCTGCTTTGTTCTTTGGTGTGGGTCTTTGAGGTACACTTGCCAACGAACTGCATGGCAGGTCGACATATGTCTGGTCAAGCATGTGGTGCCCAAGTGGGTGATGTTTTGGCCACGCAAGATACACCTGCGACATATGTTGCAAATAGCAGCGGTGCGATCTGAGGCACTCGTCTCTAAAAAGGCCCACACCAAAGAACTTTTGGAATAACGCTGAGAGACAGCAGCGCCCTGCACATACGGAGCTCTGCGTTGTTATGCAGTCGGTGTGCTGCCCTTAAGCTGGTCCCTGGAGGGCATCCTGCCTAGTTGGAGATGTGCCTCCTCCTCCTCCTGAGGCACCCACATGGAGTCAGTGACCTCATGATCCCCTCCCTCCTCACCACTGTAGAAAACCTGGCAGTATGCTGCAGCTGGGGGAACATAACTGCCAGATTGCTGTCCTTCTTGGGCACCCCCTCTTTCTGGGCTCACATTACTGCCTTCCTCTAGCTGTGTACCATCATAGGAGCCTTCAAAACGCTATACATCCCCCTGCAGCATGTACCCAACACTGTGGTCAAACAGTTCAGGGGACTCCTTAGGAGGACATGGTGGGGCTAGGGAAGGAGTGACTGATGCCACTGAGCAGAGGGAAGAGGCCGTGTTGGCAGCTGCTTTGCCAGACAAAGTACCCTAAGCCTGGGTGATAGAGGATAAGGAGGATGAGGACGGCTTGGTCATCCACTCTACCAAGTCTTCGGCATGTTGCGGCTAAACACGGCCAGCTACCTAAAAAAAAAGAAGGACGCGCGTGTCCCATGGCCACATGCTGATGAGGAAGCACATGTCCACAACCAGCACTGTTGCCTCTAGACGCAGAGCCTGCTTGCCCTCTTTTATCGGCTTGTGACTCTCCTTGCTGTCTTTCCAGACATACTAATGGCCTGCAGGGAGATGCTGATCAGCCACTGCCTGTGGTATTAATACAGTGTTTCTCAACTCCAGTCCTCAAGGCCCCCCAACAGGTCAGGTTTTCAGGATTTCTATTATTTTGCACAGGTGATTTGATCAGTTTCACTGCATTAGTAATTCCCACAGCCTTTTCATCTGAGGGAAATCCTGAAAACATGACCTGTTGGGGGGGCTTGAGGACTGGAGTTGAGAAACACTGTATTAATATGAGAACAACAGCAATTGTATTCACGTAGCTTTAGGTGCACACTGTGCAGAGGACACAGACAGTACACCAAGTGAAAATACTGTAGCTAGCACAATCACCTGCCTGCCTGTCAGTAAATTAGGAAGAGCGGATCTAGCTAAACTCAATACAGTGTATATATATATATACAACACCTGGGATGCAAATATATCTTCTACACACTGTGGGGTAGATTCATGTACAATGGCGCATCGTTGCTCCGGCGTGGCGCATCTTTTTTCCGCTACGCCGTACCAGCGCGGAGAGGCATGTACTTTATTCATCAATGTTTCACTCACCTGCGCAGCGGTTTTTCGACGGCGTAAGGCGGCGGAACTGTAAGTGGGCGTCACCACATGCAAATGATGGTTTGACGGTGGCGCTGAGAGATCCGTACGGTGTATCTTAAACGGCGCATGCGCACTGATGTCACCTGGCTGTCTGCCTCCTGTGCGCATGCGCAGTACGGCGCCAACGTCGCCACCAAGATCCGCCGCACCACTGCCTACTCCAGTGCATAAATACGCACACAGAAGCGCCACTCACTTGCAAAACGCGACCAGCTTTTCTTTGAATTGCCAGGGCTTTTGCATCCTGCTTTTTGCATTTATGATGGCTGCACCAGAGACTCCTGCTGACCGTAGAATGTTACATTTCAGCCCTCAGGAGAAGGCTATGATCACCGATGGGCTCTCCCAATATGGTGCCCGCCTCTATGGGCCACAGAGTGCCAACATTGGTAAATCTGAGAAAACCCGCATTTATGCGGAACTAACCAGGCAGGTCAATGCTGTCGGTGTGGCGGACAGGGAGCCCAAGCACATCCGCAAGAAAATCAACGACATGCGGAGACTTGTCAAAGATAAGCTAGTGGCAATCAGGAAGCATGCCAGTGGCACAGGTGGAGGACCAGCCACAGGAATCACCCTGACGGCAGAGGACATGGTCGTGGCCAGGTTGCTGGATAGGGAGCTTGTGGAGGGTCTGCCGGGCTTCGAATCAGGGGATCAGCCTTTGAGGTCAGGTAAGTGTGTTTTATCTGCTTTGTGGTGTGTTGCATGGGTGGGGGGGGGGGGGGGTTACATGTGACAAGTGTGTGGGTACTCCAACATGTGATTGTTTTGTGTCATCCACAGATGTGCAGGATGGAGCTGGGCCGTCATTGGTTGCAGGGCGATCCACCCCATCCATGGTGGATCTAGCCCCGACATCATTGCTTGAGGAGGTTGAGGAGGAGCACGTCGGGGTAGAAGAGGATGCTGTGTATTTGCTGGATGAGACCCCCATACCTGGCCCCTCCCAAACCTCCCCCCCTGCTAGATTTCCCATCCAGGGACCCCATCCCCTCCAGGGATACCCCATCAAGGGACCCCATCCCCTCCAGGGATACCCCATCAAGGGACCTCCCCTACAGCCGTCCTCCAGCCTCTCAGGCCTCTAGTAAGGCAACGAAAAAAACACGAGGAGTCCCAGACGAGTTTGAGGACCATCTGGCAAGGGACCAAACAAGGCAGACACGCCATATTGGGTGTCTTGCGGGTGATCTACATCGTGTCGCAGATAGCCTGGTGTCCACGGCCGAGAGCCAGGCTGCTTGCACTGTGGCAGTGCAGGAAGCCATCACCCAGCAGGCTGCCCAGAATAACAATATCAATAAAAGTCTGCAGGATGTTGTTGGGAACAGGGCAGCCCTTCTGTCCTGCCTGGTGGAACTGCAGACCACAACATCTGGCCTGGTCTCTGAGGTCCGGAGCCTGGCAGCTGCTGTCCGTGAGAAGGGACACGGCGCCAACAGCGCAGCAATACCACCCGCTGCGGATGCAGGCTGCCACCAATACCTACCTCCACCGGCTAGCCGTGGCAATGGAGGGCAGCCAGGCAGCCAGGGAGAGACTGGGGGAGGTTCAACTACCAGCCGCCCCAGCCCCCCCACCTGTGGCTCGCCCCAGGCAACTGCGCCCCAGGAGCCTAGGGACAAGAAGGAGCCCACGACAGGGCCGTTGATTTATATTAATTTATGTTTGATACTCAGATTATGAGTTTTATTTATTTTTATCTCCCTGCACACGGTGAGGAGTGCAGGCTACAGTGTGAATGTGGTGTGAATGTGTGCCATTAAGGGGTGTCACCCTCAGTCGTTGGTGAGAAATTATCACCACGACACGTGTGAATGGTGTATGAATGTACAGCAACATAATTGGAGCCGTGGCGTGGCGTTGCTGCTCCCAAGTCCCATGTGGTGTACTTCGGTCTAATCCAATTTGATGTGGATGTGGTGTGTGTGTGCTAGGGACCACAGTGGTGTGCATGCGTGCATTCTCATTGTGACATGATTAATGTGTGTGTTTAACGTGAAAAGTAGCCTACCACAAGGACCCTCCTGACTGCTCTTCCCTCAGCAGACGGGGGACCCTCGGGCAAGGGGGGACTGTGTGGTTCGGGGGTTAGGTCATCACGTAAGTCAATCTGCAGGCCCTTTCTCATGGCAAAGTTGTGCAGCATGCAACATGCCCCAATGATCTGGCACACGAAGTTTGGGGTATACAAGAGGGTACCCCCAGACTTATCCAGGCATCGGAAACGTGACTTCAGGAGGCCAAAGGTGCACTCCACCACTGCACGGGTTTTTATGTGTGCTTCATTGTATCCTTGCTCTCCTCTGGTTTGGGGACCCCAGAATGGAGTCATTAGATGGGGTCCAAGTGCATATGCCGCGTCACCTGATAATGAAAAGACAGAAGAATGTTAGTAGTGCATGTGCCCCTTGTGATGTGTTCATCATGGGAGGGGATAGTCATGTCTGCCACCCATGTCACTCACCAACCAGCCAGCTGTCCCCATACACGTTCTGTTCAAATTCTGTGGAGATGGTGCTTTGACGGTATATGTAGCTGTCATGGCTGGACCCGGGGTCCTTGGCACGGACGTGCCATATTAGGCCTTGGGCATCAACTATCACCTGTTCATTGATGGAATGCCAATGCTTCCGATTGCAGTATATGTGCTCTGTGTCCCGGGGGGTCGTAGTGCTACATGTGTGCAATCAATGGCCCCCACGGTGTGTGGGATTCGGGCAATTCTGTAGAAATCTGTCATTGCCTTCAGCCGCAGGTCCTCAGTGGTGGGTTTGATGATTTGGTTGGCCATGTGTCTGAGGATTGCGGGGATAACCTGGTGCACACATCTGTTAATGGTGGATTGTGACATCCCAGCCACCAATCCACTTGTTCTTTGAAAAGATCCACTGGCAAGGAAATGGAGTGTTGCCAGGACCTTCACCAGTGGCTGCACTGCTTGTGAGCGGTGTGTCTGGCTGGTGATGTCATCCTGCAGGGCTGTGGATAGTTCCAGGATGGCTTCATGGCTGAATCTGAATAGGCGAAACACCTCCAAATCACTCATGCCAAACACGTCAATGCGCGTGCGGAATATCCTCTCCCGTGCCCCCCTACGTGCACATCGACACTGTAGGGCTATGAGCAAGGCTGCCCCTGGCATGTTGGCAGACAGATGTGTTGTCCAGCAAGTGTTTGAGCTCAATTCGTCTGTAACAGTGTTGCTTTAGCTGCTCTCCAGCTGATCTGTTCAACTCCTGTGCAAAGTTACCCCTGCTTTATGAGGGGTGACTTTCCGCAGGAAATTGCAGTTACGCGCACCTGGTTACGCCGGCGCCGGACAAACGTACGTTTCTGAATCGGCGGTTCTCCCTTATTTGCATATTTGAATAGATAATGCATGGGAACGGTTGATCTGTCCCGCGTAAAGATGCGCCAAAGCCACGCCGGCGTTGAAAAGTTACGCCGGTAAGAAGCAGCCTATTTGAAGGCAGATCTGGTATAGTAGGTACAGCGCATGGATCCGACGGCGCAAAGTAACAGTTACGCCGCGCATCTTTAAAAACGCCGGAGTAAGTGCTACATGAATCTACCCCTGTAACTCTAAGCTTTGGCCAATTATGGCTCTCCGTCCTTTACGCGCTGTGACTGGTCAAGCATGCCCTTATTGCAACCTTCAATTATCTATCATAGCCTGTTGGTCCTGGGGGGTTCACCTTTCTTGCGTCCCCTCTCCCGGGGGGGGGGGATACATCAAGGTCCCATGGGGGGTTCCCGACAAGGTGGGGGGGTGGTGTAGTGTTCACACATTCCTGTCCCCTCCTACCTGTCCAGCTGTGGCTGAGTATTCCACTTCTCAGCCATTTGCAGGGCTCTACCTTGCCGGCGTGTTCATCCCCGTATGGCTGTGACGGGCTGCGTGTGCATTAGGCGCCAGCGCGCGCTTTCTGCCATGATGTCATGCAGTTTGCAACGGGGATGACGACAGCGGTCGGGGCCCCCTGGCTCTCCTGAACGCCGAGGTAGCTGCACTTGGGTCGCTCATCTGAGCGGCCCCCACGTCACCATCTCCGTTGTCCATGGGGTAGCCTGAGACCTGCATATGTTATAGCCCCCCCCTTTTTTTTTTTTTGCCACGCCCATAGGCCTATATAAGAACACCTGCCTGTGAATCATTTGTTGATTCCAGGCAGCCTAGCACGGGCAGCAGTTTGTATACTTCTTCCCTAACAATTGGTAGTCTGTGTGCCTTTTGCATCTTTTGCAGCCCAGACTTTAATATTTAGCAACAAGCACTACCAACTTATTTAAGCAACCTACCTATATCCTGCCTACCACCTTTCAGGTAACAGCACTTTTTCACTCACACACTTGTTAGTTGGTTATCCAACTATCACTCTTCCTTTCTTGATTTCTGACACCAGCCATCCCAGCCCTTTTGTGTTGATGGTTTTGTTTTATTGTGCTTATTTTTTTCACTCCCACCATCACTCTATGTACCCACATAATTTTGATGGTTTACATCATGTCTATAATGCAATTGACATTATGCTCCCACCCACCTTTATGCACTATTCATTAGATTAAAATAATATTCACTTATTATTTTTTCTTCTTTTTTAATTCTGTTCATCCATTGGGGAACCTACATGCGAACTTATGTAGTACCCCAATATTTATTTATTTACATATTTTTTAAGATACAACATCATTGATCATACTCATTGATCTAATACCCTAATGGGTTTTCAATGTCTAGATCCTATTCATTTTCTTAGACCTGTTAGAACTATACTGCCAGTCCGTTTCTTATACACTAATATGCCTTACCTATATATACATTTTAGACCTCAGCACAACTTGCTATGATTTAATACCATGAATCTTTTTGGGAATATATGGCTAACCCATGGGGTGCTCATTGCAGGTATCGGCTCCCCAGGTCGTCAGAGGACGTTCAGCCGTGCGACTCCTTGTAACCCACCTGTGGGCCATGTTCTTCCTTCTTCTCCCCTCCGGGTTTCTGGGGGGCGCTCGTATGGGGCTCCCTTCTTTTTCCCAATGGGTTTGTACAATTTTGACTATCAGAACACTTATTTGACAACGGTAACTTTTTGTTCGGGTCTTTTTATGTGATATATACACTCAAACATGTCTTTTTGATCTCAAACGTATGTTATGTATATATATTTTTGTAGAATCAATCATCCCCCTGAAGAGACCTTCCACAGGTCGAAACGCGTCGGGACACGCACACCACACAGTTTTTATGCAATGTTGTATGTAACTGTACTCATATTGTATGATCTGCATTGTATCACTTGATCCGTAAGGGGTTCTTTTATTGTCATTATATTTTATCTGTATGGTATAGACGATCAGCAAATAAATCATGTTTTACTAGACTATATTGTTATATTTATATTTTGGCTGTCCAAAGCCCCATGGGGTAAACTTATTTTTCCTACAAATCATCAGCCAGCAATGCACTGCAATGTTGCAGTGAATAATGGGCCATGACACGCCACTCGAATTTGGCGCGAAAGGCCCATAACGTTCGTAATTCGATGAACAGTCTAATGGCTCGAACACATAGCTCATCTCTAGTCGTTAGTACTACTGTCCCCAATATCCCTCCCAGCCAGGCCTCTGTATTGGAACATGTTATCAGAGCTATCAAACTTCACTTCAATATTAGTAAAGTGAAGTGATTTTTTCCATTTTCCACCATCTGTCATTTCTGTGAATGACCTGGACAGTTTAAGACTATGCCTCTGCCAACCATGTTTCTGCCTTCAACGTGAATTGACCTTGGCCTGTTATATGACCATGCTTTTTGCCTGCCTCTGGAACTGATCATTTGAGTACAGTAACTTGTTTTAAAGTTAACCGATGGATACCTAACCAATATAAAAAAAAAACAATCGTTTGTAGGCACGTTCATTGGTTCAAAGTCCATGCATACTCAGAATCAAGTCGATGCATGCTAGGAAGCATTGAACTTCATTTTTTTTCAGCACGTTGTTGTGTTTTACATCACGTTCTGACACAAGACCATCATCGGATTGACCGATCGTGTGTACAGGGCATAACAGTGTAGCGCAAGACGATGGGGACTCTTTCCATGCTGCCCTAGGCCTGGGCCTCATTGGCCTAGGCCAGGATACAGAATTGGCACAGGGGTCTTTTACGTATTTGAGGGGGCTCCAGAAAAGATATTCAGAAAATAAAAAATTCTCCAGGTTTTTTTTTTCGGAACAAGATCTGGAGACTCTGAGACTTTGTAGAGATTTGGGTGGGAAGAAGCCTCTATCCCTGTCCTCGGGTCTTACCTGACCAAGGCCTAAATGTTATAATGCTGCCATCTGAACTAGCCATGCCTCTGCCTGCCACCTAAACTGGCCATGCCACTCCCTGCCACCTGAACTGGCCATGCCTCTGCCTGCCACCTAAACTAGCCATGCCTCTGCCTGCCACCTAAACTGGCCATGCCTCTGCCTGCCACCTAAACTGGCCATGCCTCTGCCTGCCACCTAAACTGGCCATGCCTCTGCCTGCCACCTAAACTGGCCATGCCTCTTGCATGTTGGGCCTCTTTATGTGGCCAGGCTGTGGAAAAGTCTCACAGATAGGGTATTGTCATACTCAAGACTAGTAGCAGAATGTATTTTGGGGTGTCATTTTTGCTATGTACATACTATGTGTTAGAAAGATCTTCTAAATTGACAACTTGGTTAAGGAAAAAAAAAATATATATATATATATATATATATATATATATATATATATATATATATATTTCTTAATTTTCCAAAGCATTGCAGGAAAAAAATTGCAACTATGCCTCTTACTAAATACCTTAGACTGTCTTCTTTCCAAAAAGGGGGAATTTGGGGGGTATTTGTACTGTCCTGACAATTTAGGGCCCCAAGAAAGCCATCAGTGCATTAGGAATGATCAATTTTCAATAATGCGTAGCTTAGTTTGTACACTCTTTTACCTCGCACACACGATCGGTTTTCCCGACAGGAAAAATGCCATGTTTGCTTTTGGTCGGGAAAACCGGCCAAAACCACAGAAAAACTGCGAGCAAAAAAAAAAAATAATAATAATTTTTGCTCAGCAGTTTTCCTATGAAAAACACTGCAGTGGAGCATACACATGTCCAGTTTTCCCGACCAAAGCTGTAATGGCAGTTTTCCTGTCGGGAAAACTGGCCATGTGTACACGGGAAAAGCAGCTGAGCAGGTTCTCGGTTTTCCCCTCGGTTTTCCCGGTGGACTTTTGACCGCCGGGAAAACTGTCGTGTTTACGAGTCATAAAACTGTCACACAAACCAATTATACACTTTTTTTTTTTACCAAAGACATGTAGAAGAATACATGTTGGCCTAATTTTTTACCGAAATTATATTTTTTTTTAAACAGAAAGTTTTGTTTTTTTCGCTTATATTACAACATTTAAAAAAAAAATAAGTTGTGAATAAATACCACCAAAAGAAAGTTCTATTTGTGTGAACAAAATGATAAAAATTTCATTTAGGTACTATGTAGCATGAGTAATTGTCATTCAAAGTGCGAGAGCACCGAAAGCTGAAAATTGGGCTGGGAAGGAATGGGGTGTAACCGTGTAAGTGCTCAGTATTGAGGTGGTTAAGTCTATTATCTACCACCCAGGTATTTCTCTCTCCTTGACTCTCCGAGTTGTTTTCCTCCTGATGCATGCATATGTTTGGCCCCCGGCTGCATAACTTTACATTTATTAACATTAAACCTAATTTGCCACATAGTTGCCTCATGGAATAGTCTATTGGGGTCAGCTTACAAGTTGGAGACATCCTATAGCAGGGATCTTCAAACTACGGCCCTCCAGCTGTTACAGAACTACACATCCCATTAGGCATTGTAAAACTCTGACATTCACAGACATGACTAGGCATGATGGGAATTGTAGTTTCTGAACAACTGGAGGGCCATAGTTTGAGGACCCATGTCCTATAGGGACGGTATTCCACTGCAAAGCTTTATGTCATCTGCAAACACTAAAATGTTTTAAATATGTTAAAAATGAAGAGTTCCAACACTGAACCTTTGGGTACACCGCAAATAACCTAAGATCATTCAGAGTATACATTTTTAATTGCTATTCTCTGAATACGTTTTTTTAGCCAGTTTTAAATCCATTTACAAACTTACATTTCAAAGCCTGTAGGCTTTAACTTTCACATTAGCTGTGTATGGCAAACTATCCACAGTTACTCCTCTTAACAGATGCCATGCGCTCTTAACAGACCATTGGCAGCTGCACTGCTATGAAGCTTTTGATAGGAGGTGAGCAAAAGCTGTGTAGGGAAAGGAGAAGGGGGGTTAGTGCTTCTGCAGAGAGACATCTGTGGGGAAGGTGGCAGCTGTAAACCACAATGGGGTGAATTTATGAAGGGGGGATGAAGTTGTCAGAAGAGGTGAGAGCTGTGTAGCGGGGAGGGGGAGGGGGGCTGGTTGTACAGTTGCAAGAGATGAGAAGGGAGGGGGTTGGCAGGTTATGTAGAGGTGACAAGGGGTTAAGAGGTGAACGTTGGAGGGCTAAAGAGATAAGACCTTGTGACTTATTTTGTGCAAAGTCTATAATGCATCTGTATATATTGTGTTTTTGTTATTAATTAGTAATATGTACTTTTCTATTGTAGTGATTAGTTCATATATGGTGCCTGTTGTAAAAGATCTCCCGAAGAAGCCCTAAAAGGCAAAACATGTAGAGATAAATCAGATGGGCACCTACTGTTGGTATATTGTGCTGATCTATCTGTGATAATTTTTTATCCACTTGCCACGTCACCTGGCCATGTCACCTGGCCACGTCACCTGCCACAAGTTGTGGATTGTCCACTTGCCACGTCACCTGGCCATGTCAAATGGCCACGTCACCTGCCAAGTCACCTGGCCATGTCACCTGCCATGTCACCTGCCACAAGTTGTGCATTGTCCACTTGCCACATCACCTAGCCACGTCATCTGCCACAAGTTGTGGATTGCCCACTGGTCATGTCACCTGGCCACATCACCTGTCACGTCACCTGCCACAAGTTGTGGAGTGTCCACTTGCCACGACACCTACCACAAGTTGTGGATTGTCCACTTGCCACACGTTGTGAACTGTCCACTTGTCACGTCACCTGCCACGTCACCTGCCACAAGTTGTGGATTGTCCACAATGCTTTGCAAGCAATTATATATATTTTTTATTTTTTTATGTTTTTTCATCATTTGCCATCATTTTTGAGATTTCTAATGTAAAAAATAGGTCACCTTTAAAAACGCTTATAAACAAAATTGCAGCAAAACGCCAGTACCCCTTTTAAGCCACGCTTTGCGTCTGAAACATGGAAAACTTTTGCGTCTGAACCCATTTTTTTGCTTTTGGAAAAACGAGGTTAAACGCAACTGCTTAAAAACGGCAATACACGAGACTGTGTGCATGGACATATAAGAGATAACATTGAATGTGTTCAGGGGCAGTTGAAAAAAGTGTCCAACTGCCTCTGAACACGCGTTTAACAGCGCCTCGTGTGCATGGGGCCAAAAAAGGTTAAAATGGCATTTTATTTTATTATGTTTTAAGCAAACAAAGCATTTACTTATTTGTTAAATATTGTAGGTAAGGTAAAGTATAGCCTGAATGTATTTTTGAAAAAAAAAACAACCTTTAAAATTCTGTGGTAGGCAGTTTTTTGAGACTCTATTGTAGTCATAATCATAAATAAAGGGAAAGTATACAAGCACCAATATGTCAACTAAAAACAGTGTATTAAGTTAATTAAGGTAGTCAGCTTTCCAAAGGCTATATAAATCATTTCAGTCTCTGGTTGGCTGTTATAAATAACTTTATTTTGTTGCATACTATCAATCCTATACATTTTAGCTGTTTTGAATTTGAAATAAAAGCATACAGAAGGTAGACGCACACTAGCACACAAATACAGCTTGAGTGATAATTTTCATACAATAAAACATTTTAAAATTACATTTTATGTCTCTCATCTACAAAGCTAAATATCAGACATACAATCAGTTTGCTTTTAATTATAATTTGTCCAATTGCTTTATTTATGAACAAATCTCAAGTCATAACATGTACATAAAATCAGATGTAGTGAGCATGTGTCTTAGCCACTGACTAAGATGGCCATTCAGCTCTGAGTCTCCTCGCTTCTTGGGGTCTCAGCAGTGGCTCAAAGCCACACAGACATCCAATCACCTCTCCACAAGCGGGCACAATTAACGGGCATCCCGCAGCAGAAATAAAAATGTGCTTCGGGACCACACTGTCTGAAAGATTACTTCACCTCATGGGCATGCACAGCCAAAATAGCGCTCTGGAAAACAGGCACTTTTCTCCTCCTCCTCACCAGTGTTGCTCATCTTACTTTAAAAAAGTAATTAGTTACAGTTACAAATTACTTCTCTGAAAAAGTAATTGCGTTAGTGACTCAGTTACTACATTGAAAAAGTAATTAGTTACTCAGCAAAGTAACTGATTTTTTTTTTTTAATATTCTACAATGCTTTGTTGAGAAGCAGATGACGGGCGTTTGCCAGGGAGCAGGGAGTTAATACTCCAAGACAAAAGAATGCCAGATCCTTGAGAGAAGAAAACCGGAAACAAATGTTGATTTTGTGTATATCCCAGCCTAGGTGCATCCGTCCCACCATGTATGTGCAGCTAATAGGACTTAAAACCCTTATCCATCTGCTACATATTACATCCAAATTATAAGCCTGATTAAAATGTATGTTTATAATATACATTCCCTTGACGTTTACAGAGTCTGTAATTTAAAATCCTATATTAGGCTTTATTAGAATTTTCTAAAGTTTATTGTTTAGTATTTTATTTATCTTATATAAGCTTTCTTAGATGCAAGGGATCTGGAATGGGGACGTCAGATTTTTCTTTGTTGTCTGATGAAGAGATTAAATCACGGACCAAAAATAACCTGCTGATCATTGGTCTGTATAGGTATCCTGCACTTACCATGTTGACCACTAGATGTCGCTGTGTACACTGTTGTATAGGGAACGTTTGTTCTGTGGAACATTTTGTTCTGGCCATGTGTTCCCCGAATCATTGATCAGGTTGCGCACACAGTGTGTGTGATCGATGTGAGTTGTTCCCCGGTGATAGGTCAGTGTGAGGCAGGTGGGGCTCATTGTATCCGTGGCTCCTTGTGAATAGGAGTTTTCAGACCGCTTTGACAGGCCATCACAGCGGTCACATGATTCTAAATCGGAATTCCACCCATATTTATGTTCACAGCGCCGGCAGAAGCAATTACTTTGCTGCCATCTAGTGGTGGTAGATGTAATTGCGGTAATGCCGCCCAAGTAATGGGAACTGTGTTACCATGAGGGGAAGAATAATCAGGTAGATTACTCGTTACCCTCAAAAGGGGCTGCGTTAGGTAACTGCGTTTATTGTAACTCCGTTACTTACAACACTGCTCCTCACACATGTATGCAGCCTGACCCAACATCAGAAGCCCTATCGCACATGTAAGAGTCCTCCCAGCAGCCTGACAAATCTACAGCAACTGATTGAGGTAAGAAAGCAGCAGACTCTCTTGTGTTCTCTCCTCAAAAGCAGCCCTCTGCAAAAAAATATAACTGGGCAGAAAGGCAGGATTCACAGGCAGACTTGTCAGCAACTCACAACTCAGCCCTCCTAGCTGCTTTCCCAGCCTCAGATGTTTCTGAAAACACGATTAAAGCCATGTTACTCTCCCTTAAAATAGGATTACAGAATGAGCTGAGCTTCTCTGTGTCCCATCTCGCCAATAGGATTGATGGTAATAAAGATCACACAGACCATATAGCATCCCAGTTAAGAGCGTTTATTAAAGCCCATGATGAAATGGTGGAATCGCATGAAGAACAAGCAGACACAATCCGTCAGCTACAATTAATTGCGGATTTAGAGGACCGCTCTCATCGCAAGAATATTAAATTAAGAGGGGTTCCTGAAGCTTTAAACCCACAAGAGCTCATACCCTACCTACAACAATTATTCTTGAAGCTTATCCCTGACCTAGAGACTTATCGATGGACAGGGCACATAGGATTCCCAAACCAGCGCACTTACCCCACACCTTCCCTAGGGACTTCTTAACCTTATATCGTACCACTCTTTATAGCTAATGTCTACACTCCTGATTCTCAACAGAAACAATTTTTCAAAACAATTATTAACAACATTTCTCACTATCCCAAGAACCGAATAATTCTGTGTGGAGAATTCCATTAACATTATCGACAAATCACTTGACTCCTCCAACCAAAACCGACAAAGGGCCAGATTCAGGTAGATGGGAGTATCTTTCCTCTGGAGTAACGCTTCTCATTTACGTTACTCTGAAGACCCTTTCAGCGCAAGTACTGTTATTCACATAGCAGTTGCGCGTAAACTTGCGCCAGAGTAACGATAATGCGCTGGCGTAACCCGACACAAGTGGAAGTGGGTGTGATCATATGTAAATGATGGGCGGAGCCCAGCGCAGAGGCTTACGTTCAGCGCATCATCCACGGAGCATGCGCAGTGAGTGCGGCTCCACTCGCCCCCTTGTGCGCATGCTCACAACTTCCGTCGGCACCACTTCACGGGAAACGTCAGCGCAATGCGTTCCGCTGGGCGCTTAAAAGCGCAGGCGGAAACGCCATTCCGGCGCAAAAGTATATCCGTTTTCCCCCACCCCAGGGAAGATACTTTTGCTCTGTAATGGCTGCTCCCGCTACCCCCAGAGAGAGGAGGAACCTTAATTTTAATTCCCAGGAGGTCTCGGTTATCATCTCAGCGATGGAGTCTGTGAATGATTTGCTTCATGGGAAAAAAAGCCGCAAGACCAGCCGGGAGAGGAAGCAGGGCATCCTGGAGTCCATTGCTGCCAGGGTGAATGTCTTGGGGTATTCCATCCGGACTGCTGGGGACATTCAGAAAAAGATCAACGACTTGCGGCGCAAGGTCAAGGGCAAGGTGGCCACCATCAGGAGGCATGAGAGGGGCACAGGTGGTGGTCCCCCATGTCCTGTCACCCTGACCGCGGAGGAGGAGGTGGTCGCACGCTGCCTGGAGAGGGAGCAGTTGGAGGGGGTCCCAGGCTATGACTCCATGGAGGAAGGCTCTAGGACAGGTAAGTGTTTTTTATCCCCTATTTCATTTCTTGCATTTGGGGGGGGGAGGGTACATGTGCCAAGTGTGTGGGACCACCAACATGTGTCTGCTTTGTGTCATCCACAGATTACGGAGCTGGGCCATCATCGGTCAGCGTCCATTCCACCCCATCCCCCCAACGCCATCGTGTGCCCGAGCCCCTGGGTGGTGAAGACACCGAGGTTGAGGAGGAGAGTGCCCACACCACACCTGCCGAGGTGGTTGTGGAAGATCCTGCTGTGGCAGAGCAGGACTTTACTTTAGTTTTGGAGGTCTCCTCCCCTTCTCCTGGGCCATCTGTTATCCCCTCCCCCATCCTTGGAAGCCCCTCAAGGGCGACTCCTTCCCCCTGGGGACAACCATCTTCTGGCCCCAGGAAGGCGACCCAGAAGACCAGGGGGGTGTCTGATGTTGTCCAGGACCAGTTGGCGAGGGATCACGCCAGACAGACTGAACAAATGGGGGCCATAGTTGGGCATTTGGAGAAAGTGTCTGACAGCCTGGGCTCCGTTGCCCAGATAAGCAACGCAGTCCAGGATGTCAGCTGTAACTGCACTGCAGTGGTCACCAGTTTGGGGGAGGTGCATGGTGATATTACGCAACTCACTGCAGCCGTCCAGGCCAACACTGCTGCCATCCAGGGTAACAGTGCTGCCATCCGGGACCAGGGGAGGCTGAGTCGGCGGGCCCAGCATTACCAGGTCACCCGTCAGCTCCGGATGCAGGCCCAGACGAACTCATACCTCGGCCGGATAGCCATGGCCTTGGAGGGCATGCAGGCCACACCTGCCAGGAGTGGCCCACCTGGGGATCAGCCACCTCCAGATGCCCCCCCACCCCCACCCACTCCATCCAGGCAGCTGAGGAGGCAGAGAGGGGCCCCCAGAAGAAGCCCCCGGCATCCCCGATGAGGCTTTTTTTTTGTTTTGGTTTCTATGTTTTTTTTAAAATACTCAGGTTATGAGTTTTTGTTTATTTTGTATTATTTATTTTATACTCAGGTCATGAGTTTTTGTTTATTTATTTTCTCAGGGTATGAGATTTTTTATTACTTTTTTTACTGCACACGGTCAGGAGTGCAGGGGACAGTGTGAATGGTGTGTGAATGTGAGAGGGTGGCACTCCTGACAGTAAGGGGTGTCACCCTCGGCCGTGGTGGTGAAGTTAACCCCACGGCTGTATGAATGACGTGTGAAAGGTGTATGAATGGACAGTGACATCATTGGGGCCTTGACGCTGGCGTTACTGCTCCCAACTCCTACATGCTGGACTTGGGCTAATCCAATGCAATGTGCATGTGGTGTGTGTGATCTAGGGACATCAGTGGTGTACACGCGTGCACTGTCTGTGTTATTAATGTTTTGGTTTAGTGTCCAAAGATGCCTACGGCGAGGACCCTCCTGACTGCTCTTCCATCAGCAGACTGGGTCTCCTCTGGCAGGTGGGGACTGTGTGGGTCGGGGGTCAGGTCATCACGTATGTCAATCTGCAGGCCTTTTCTCATAGCAAAGTTGTGCAGAATGCAACATGCACCGATGATCTGACACACAAAGGTAGGGGAATACAATAGGGTCCCCCCAGACTTATCCAGGCATCGGAAACAGGACTTCAGGAGTCCAAATGTTTGCTCCACCACTGCACGGGTTTTGATGTGTGCTTCATTGTATTTTCTCTCTCCTCTGGTTTGGGGGTTCCGGAAAGGAGTCATTAGATGGGGTCCCAATGCATATGCAGAGTCACCTGTAAGGTAAAAGACAGGAGAATGTTAGTCATGCATGTGCCACTTCTGTTTTGCATCACGGGAGGGGATAGTCATGCCTGACTCCCTTGTCACTCACCAACCAGCCAGCTGTCCCCATACATGTTCTGGTTAAATTCTGCTGGGATGGGGCTCTGATTGTATATGAAACTGTCATGGCTGGACCCGGGGTGTTTGGCACGGACGTGCCATATGAGGCGTTGGGCATCGGCTATCACCTGTACGTTGATGGAATGCCAATGCATCCGATTGCGGTATATGTGCTCTGTGGCACTGGGGGGCTGTAGGGCCACATGTGTGCAATCAATGGCCCCCACAGTGCGTGGGAATCTGGCAATGTTGTAGAAATCTGTCATTGCCTTCTGCCGCAGGTCCTCAGTGGTTGGTCTGATGAACTGATTGGACATGCGTCTGAGGATTGCAGGGACAACCTGGTGCACACATCTGCTCACGGAGGATTGTGACATCCCAGCCACCACTCCACTTGTACGCTGGAATGATCCACTTGCAAGGAAATGAAGTGTTGCCAGTACCTTCACCAGTGGCTGCACTGCTTGTGAGCGGTGTGTCTTGCTGGTGATGTCACCCTGCAGGGTTGTGGTTAGTTCAAGTATTGCATCTGGGCTGAATCTGAAGAGGCGATACACCTCCTCATCCCCCATGCCAAAGAGGCTCATACGAGTGCGGTATATCCTCTCACGTGCCCGCCTCCTTCGTTCCGGGGGACCCATCAGTAGTTCGAGGACGTTGGCACACAGAGGTGTTGTCCTTGCAAGTGTGGTTGTTCAGCTAGCTCCTATCGTCGGTAACGCTGCTGTAGCTGCTCTCCTGCTGACCTCTGACCGTCTGGAGTAAAGATAAAGCAGCCTTTTGTAGAAATAACTTTGCGCCGGACGGACGAGATACGCGCGGCGCATGTAGCCAGCGTATGGTGCTTATCCGTTCGCGAATCGGGAAATCTCCCTCATTTGCATATTTGCAGGGGAAATCAATAGGCGCGACTGATGCGCCCAGCGAAATTATGCGCTGACGATACTCTGGCGTCGGAACGTTCCGCCGGTCGCAAATGGCGCGTCTTCGGGCGCATCTAGTTTGGTGGGTACGGGCACATAGAAACGACGGCGCATCTTCACAGTTACGCGGCGCATATCGAAATACTCCAGCGCAAGTGTTGCTGAATCTGGCCCAAAGCCTCACTGCACTTTCCACGCTTTTGCAATTGGAAGATTTGTATAATCCCTGGCAGTGCTTACATGGGTCAGAGAAGGACTACACTTTCTATGTGGCTGCACAATAATCCTAGTTCAGGATTGATAATTTCCTGTTACACAAAAGCACTTTGCAATCCATCTCTCAAACCAAAATAGGCTTATAACATGGTCAGATCATGCACCAATTCCAATAACTAAGATAGTAAGTAATTCTCCATCTGGCCCATGAACACATCTCCTCTATCCCATCATATGTGTCAGGAAGAGATAAAAAATGAGCAATAGTTTCAAAAATGTTATTGAAGAGCAGTACAATACAGCTTAATGCCACCAGTACATCCTGGGGCAGAGAGAAATACAAACAGTACAAAAGTATTCAACTGGGAATCAGGGGCGGACTGACAACTCATGGGGCCCCCGGGCAATAGAAGATTATGGGGCCCCCAGGCAATAGAAGATTATGGGGCCCCCAGGCTTACAGATGACCACCAAGCCAGGAGGCAGTGCAGAGGCGGGGCAGCTAAAATCTCAGGCTTTTCACATCAAAAGCATGTCAGTTTTGGACATATCAGGGACAGATGTAAAAAAAACACAGATTTTTACACACTGTCCCTGGTTTTAATGAGCCTGGCAACCTTGATGGGGCCCCCTAGTGGCATGGGGCCCTCGGGCAGTGCCCGAGTTCCTCAATGGTCAGTCCGCCCCTGCTGGGAATAACAACTGTCACTCGGCAGCAGTTATGGTACCCTCCTTAAATTTGTACTAAGGATCATGTAAAAGTGGGCATACCAAATAAGTGCACTTAGTTCCATTGCCAGTCCCGACACCCCCAATGGGGACACACTGTGTCAGGGACTGATTAAGATGTTAACTTTAGAAAGTGTGCCGTTAGAGACAGGACTGGTCTTGCGGCTTTGAAATAACTGTAGCTTCCAGAGCCGCGTGAGAGTCCTAGGGCAAGTGATACATTTCCGAACTCTAGTGGCTCGATTGAACCAGGAGTATCCTAGAAGTATTATCTGAAGTGTGTAGTAGCTCCTGTGATTGTGTTACCGTTGAAGAAGCAACCTCTAACTCAAGTCAGAGTAAAAACTGACTGTTATCAAACATTGTAACATAAAAAAAAAAAAAGAGGAAAGAAGGAGAGAGAGAAGGTAGAACAGAGAGAGGAGAAAAGAGAGTATTACCAGATGCAGACTTTAAGAGTTTGTGGAAGTCACTGGGACTCCAGGAACAAGGGAAATTCCTACATGTCCAGACCAGGGCTCCTATATTGCCTAACATAGTTTAGATGTGTTTAATATTGAGCTGACCATTTTCTCTTGGGTCATGATCCAAGAAATCTTCCTCTTGGAGAGCGAGACTTGTGGCTGTTTCCAGGCACCGGCCAAAGTAATTTTTGCTCCCAGGAGCATGAAGGATATACATTTTTGAGTGTGTTTCGGAGCCTGGGGAATCTGGACCCCAAGCAGCGCTATTTGGAGGGATTTTGCTACAGGGATGCCCGACACCCTCCTGATGAGATTGAAAAGTTTATTCCAGAATCCTCTGATTCTTGGGCAATCCCACCAAATATGAAGCATTGAACCCTGGGCTTGACATTTTCGAAAACATAACGGGAAGGTGGCGAGGAACATCACCACCAGTCTACTGGGGACCAGGTATCATCTCATTAAAACTTTCAGATTTGCTTCTATCAGAGAAATATTTACAATACCTTTGAAAGCCCTCGTTCTCGCCTTATGCCACTCCTCCAGGTCCCAGGTGTCTTAGGTCTCTCTCCCACACCTCCAGAATTTGGATGTTGGTTCTGATAGTGACGTGTATACTATGGATATGCCTCCCTTTTGCACCATTGCTTGGCCACACCATCGCTCATAGTCAGTAAAGTTTGGGGGGTTGGGCTTTTTTTTCAAAATAGAGGATAGGAAGTGGAAAATCTGGGAGTACCAGAACTTCTCCGAGTCTGGCAGTTCCAACTTCTCCACACAGTGTTTCATCGATAATGGGCCCAAGATAGAGAGGAAGTGCCCAATTCGATACATCCACTTGTCTAACCACCATTGAAATGCTTTGATGTCCATGCCCGGACTGAACTGGGGATTGTGGAAGATGTGTGCTAAAGGTCGAGTGTCAGATGTCAAAGAAGGAAGATGTTTCAGATCATCCCATATTCTGAAGGAGTGGGATAATGTGGACGACATTATTGCGGGTCTGGAATTTCGGGGACACCATAATAGGTAGTCTAATGTATGATTAGGGACCACCTTTCTCTCTATATTAATCCAATTGGGTTTCTCATATTTTGAATAGACCATCGAGAGTTGGGCCAGCCTAGCCGCCTGAGAGTACCTAAATAAGTGCGGGAGACCTAGTCCCCCTTGTGTTTTGGGGCTGTATAGAACACGTTGGGCTAATCTGTAGCCTTTCCCCCCCATATGAACCTAATTATTTTCCTCTGGAATGACTTGAGATGATCTCTCCTAATTGCTGTTGGGAGGGACCTAAACAGATAGAGCAGTCTAGGTAGTAGTGCCATCTTGACGGACTGAATTTTGCCCAGCCGAGATATTTTGTGTTGAGCCCAGGTCTGGAGGTCAGCTTCAAGTTTGCGATACATGTGAGGGAAGTTTGCCTGGTAAAAATGTTCGAACTTGGGGGTTAGATTTATTCCTAGATATCGGATCGAGGAATCTGACCATTTGAATTTGAAAAAAGGTCTTAACTGTTTGACTACCGCAGGTTGTATGGAAATGTTTAGTGCTTGGGATTTGGTCATATGAACCCGTAGCCCTGATATGTTTCCAAATGATTCAAGTAGCTTACTAATGTTGGGAAGAGAGGTTATTGGGGAGGTGACGAAGAGATGGAGATTGTCCGCGAACAGTGCGCACTTGTGCACTTGTTGCCCGCAGCGAACCCCTTTTATGAAAGAGAGTGATTGGTGTGTCCTCTGTTGAATCCGGCACCTCATCCCTATAAGGTAATGGTATAGGGTTGTAAAAAGAGGGATTATAGCGGTGCCTTAAACAAGTCACAAAAAATTGTAGATAGACCCAAAAATAAGTATAAACATTTTATTAACCACCGGACCTATTCTGGCACTTCTCTCCTTCATGTACAAATCATCATTCTTTTGCTAGAAAATTACGCAGAACCCCCAAACATTATATATGTTTTTTTAGCAGACACCCTAGGGAATAAAACAACGGTCATTGCAACTTTTTATCTTGCACGGTATTTGCACAATCAATTTAAACGCCTTTTTTTTTGGAAAAAAAAATGTTTCATGAATTAAAAAATAACAAAACAGTAAAGTTAGCCCAATTTTATTGTAAAATATGAAAGATTAGGTTACACCAAGTAAATAGATACAGGTTACCAGTTTAGATTTACAGAGGAGGTCTAGTGCGAGAATTGTTGCTGGCACTCTAACGCTTGTGGCGATACCTTACATGTGTGGTTTGAACAGCGTTTACATATGTGGGTGGGACTTATGCGTGTGTCTGCTTCTGCGCACAAGCTACCGGGGACAGGGGCATTTTTTTATTTTTTATTATTATTATTTTTATTTTATTTTTTACACTTAAAAAAAAAAAAAAAAAAAAATGTTTTAACACTTTTATTCCTATAACAAGGAATGTAAACATCCCTTGTAATAGGAATAGTGTGTGACAGGTCCTCTTTATGGAGAGATGTGGGGTCAATGTGGGGTCCTCCAGGCTGGAAAGCATGAGATCGTGAAAAAAATTCACGATCTCTCGATTAGTATTGCTTACTAGCCGAAATCGTGGCTTTGTTTACTTTTGGGTACCTGGGCGTGACATCACATCGCGCCCGGGCCTTTAAAGGTCAAAGAGATGACTGGTGACCATCTGGTCACCAGTCATCTCTATGCTTACTAGCCTGCGCTGGACGATTCTTTCTCCGGGCCCCCAATGGCACGAGAGATAAGTTACCTGTGGGTAGGGTTCGATGAATTTTTTTATAGTATTGTCAGCCAGAACAATGGGCCAAAATTTCTTCTGAACCATAGTTAGTTGGCAATGTTGTTTGGAGAACTTTGTTATTACGTGAACAGATGTATTAGGTTTGGGGATTTGAGTTGAATGGATTAAGTCCTTTCTATTAAATTTAGTGACTCTATTAAAACATTTATCAAAAGGGATCTACTGTATCCCCAAACTAATAAATTTAGTTAAACTGTCTTCCCTTCACCCCTCTTCTCCACCCCACACCCTTTATATATCACCCTCACTTCTGTCGTCTTCCTATTACTGCACTCACCAACTCATGCTAATTCTAAAGTCAAACGCCCAATACTCCAAATCACTGGGGGATGTCCCTTCATATAAATCACATTCCCACATTACCTCCCTCACCCTTCTGCTTCTCCTATCCTCTGGTGATGTATCCCCAAACCCTGGCCCTCCTTCATCTAACTGTGCTCAACGCACCCATTACTCTACACCAGGGGTCTCCAAACTGCGGCCCGAGGGCCAGATGTGGCCCTTTGCTACCCTTTATCTGGCCCTTGGGGCAGTATTGCTCCCAGCGATATGAGGCACTATTCCTCATAATGACACCAACAATGAAGCACTATTTTTTCCACTAATAGCAATGATGGCGCACTATTCCTCCTCCTACTGTCCACCAGCACTGGGGCCATGTTTATTCTCATTGATGCTCGGCCCTGGGGCATTTTCTACCCCCCACTGGTCAGAATCCGCCCCCCCTGGAGTCTGAAAGAAAATAAACTGGCCCTTTGCTTGAAAAGTATGGAGACCCCTGCTCTACACCCTCTGGCAGTAGCCGCAATGCACACAATCTAGTTCCCATTTCTCTTCTTCCCAAGACCAGACTCCCTTTCTTTTGCAGCCTTTGGAATGCTCGCTCAGTCTGTAACAAACTCACCTCCCTCCACGATCTCTTTATCGCTAACTCATTTAATCTACTTGCCATTACAGAAACCTGGCTTCACGAATCCGACACTGCGTCTTCTGCTGCTCTATCCCATGGTGGTCTTCTTTAGACTCACTCCCCCAGAGCCAGTGGACGCAAAGAAGGGGGTGTTGGAATCCTATTAGCCCCACATAGCACCTTTGAGTTACTTCACCCACCTCCCTCTCTGTCACTCTCCTCATTTGAGGCACACTGCATTTGTCTCTTCTCCCCAGTTTCTCTAAGGATAGCTGGTCCAGTATCCTCCTTTCTTGATGAATTCTCTGCCTGCGTGGCTACCCTACTTTCTCTCTTTTGAAATCCCCACAATCATTCTTGGTGACTTCAACATCCCTATTAATGCTAACACCCCCGCAACTTCCAAACTTCTCAGTCTAACCTCCTCCTTTGACCCGAAGCAATGAATACAGGCTCCTACTCACTCTGAAGGCAATACCCTTGACCTTGTCTTTTCCCACCTATGCACCTAATGCAACCTCTCCAACTATCCTTACCCCCTCTCTGATCACTATCTTATTCACTTCACTCTCTCCCTCTCCTCCGCCTCCTCTCCCTCCAAATGCCTAAGGCGGCGTACACACGAGGGGATATGTCCGCTGAAAACGGTCCGATGGACCGTTTCAGCAGACATCTCCGCTCGTGTGTATGAGCTAGCGGACAGATTTCTCCACCCGACAGATTTCAAAGCATGCTTTGAAATCTATCCGGTGGGAATCTGTCCGCCCGACATGTCTGCTGGTTAGTACACTTACCAGCAGACATGTCGGCCCCCACCGCCGCCGCGCCGCTGCCGAATGGATTCGGCGCATGCGCGGAAGTCTTTTACTTCCTGGTGCGGTGACGTGGCGGTGACGTGGTGGTGGCGCGGCGGCGTCAACGTCACCGCCACGTCACCGCGCCGTCGATTTGATCCGATGGTGTGTACACGCCATCGGATCAAACTCCCGATCGGACATATCCGATGGAAATGGTCCGCGGACCGTTTTCATCGGATATATCCGATCGTGTGTACGCCGCCTTAACAGTTACTCATAGAAACCTTCACCATATCAGCCCTTCTCTTCTATACTCTGCGACTGACCACCTCTATGACACAATCGCACCCCTGTCCTGCACCCACCTAGCCACTTCTGTCTACAACACTTCACTTCTAGCATCACTGGACAGATTGTCCCCCCTCACTACACGCAGAATAAGGCCACGCTCCCTTCAACCCTGGCAAACAGATGATACTAGAAGTCTGAAAAAACAGAGCCGTGCTCTCGAGCGCCAGTAGCGCAAGACTAAGTCCCAGGAAGACTTTGTCCTGTATAAATCTGCTCTCCAAAAATACAATTCCAACCTCCTCACTGCCAAGCAGACCTATTTCATCACCCTCATTAAAAACTTATCATCCCGTCCCTGTCAACTCTTCTCTACCTTCAACTCTCCTTCAGCCTCCATTGCCACCAACCACTAACTCACTCACCGCCCAGGAGATTGCCAATCACTTCAAACAGAAGATTGATACAATTCGCGAGGAGATCTCTACTGTTCAGATACACTCTACACTTCACACCTCATGCCCACAGGCACAGTCATTACTTCCCTCTTTCAATCCCACCACCATAGACAAAGTCACTAAATTACTTGCTAACGTCCATCTTACCACCTGCGCTCTAGATCCTGTTCCTTCACAAATGCTACGTTTACCCTCTGACTCTATTCTACTCTCTCTAACCCACATCTTCAATCTCTCCCTCTCTTCTGGAATCTTCCCTAACTCTTTGAAACATGCACTTGTCAGCCCCATACTTAAAAAGCCCTCACTGGACCCATCCAATCTTAAAAACCTACGCCCCATCTCCTTGCTCCCTTTTTTATCCAAACTCCTCGAACATCTAGTCTACAACCAACTGAGTGTCCAGCTTGCTGATAATAACCTTCCTGATCCCCTTCAGTCTGGATTTCGTCCTCAACAGTCCACAGAAACTGCTCTCCTAAAACTAACCAACGATATACTAATAGCCAAAACTAAGGGAGACTATTCTGTGCTCCTACTGTTGGACCTCTCTGCTGCCTTTGATACAGTTGACCACCCCCTCCTCTTTAAAAAAAACTCCACACCTTCGGTCTCCGTGACTGTATTCTTTGCTGGTTCTCTACTTACTTATCCAACCGTACCTTCAGCGTTACTTACAACTCTACTTACTCCTCTCCTCTTCCATTGTCTGTTGGCGTCCCCCAAGGTTCTGTTCTTGGACCTCTCCTGTTTTCAATCTACACCACCTCCCTGGGTCAGCTGATAGCCTCCCATACCTTCCAATATCATCTCTACGCTGACGACACTCAAATCTATTTCTCTACCCCTCAACTCACTCACGTATTTTCCTCACGTATCACTAATTTACTATCGGATATATCTCTTCCTCAAACTCAATCTATCCAAAACGGAACTTATCATTTTCCCTCCCCCACATGTCTCTTCCCCTGATCTCTCTGTCCAAATTAATGGTACAACTATCACCCCATCCCCACATGTCAAGGTCCTAGGTGTAGTGCTGGACTCTGAACTGTCCTTTAAACCTCACGTTCAATCACTGTCCAAATCTTGCTGCCTCAACCTCCTGCAACATCTCCAAAACACGCCCCTTTCTAACCAATGACACAACAAAACTCTTAATTCACTCCCTGGTCATCTCTCGCCTCGATTAATGCAACTCCCTTCTCACCGACTTACTGCTGCATACTCTATCCCCCCTTCAGTCCATCATGAATGCTGCTGCCAGACTCATCCACCTTACCAACCGCTCTGTCTCTGCTGCTCCTCTCTGCCAATCCCTCCACTGGCTTCTGCTCACCCAACACATTAAATTCAAACTACTAACAATTACCTATAAAGCCATCCACAACTCTGCCCCCAGCCACATCAATGATCTAGTCTCTAAATACCAACCTAATCGTTCTCTTCGTTCTTCTCAATACCTCCTACTCTCTAGCTCTCTCATCACCTGCTCCCATGCTCATCTCCAGGACTTTTCCAGAGCCTCTTCAAGCCTATGGAACTCCCTACCCCAATCTATCTGTCTATCTCCCTCTCTATTAGCTTTTAGAGGATCCCTGAAAACCCTCCTCTTCAGAGAAGCCTACCCTTCCCACACCTAGCAACTGCATTTTTCATTTGAGTCCATCTGATCATCCCCCACAGCTACTACCCTTTGTTCCACTTGATCCTCCCTTCTAGATTGTAAGCTCTTACGAGCAGGGCCCTCTGATCCCTTCTGTATTGATTTGTATTGTGAATGTACTGTCTTCCCTGATGTAAAGCGCTGCGCAAACTGTTGGCGCTATATAAATCCTGTATAATAATAATAATAATAATAATAATAATAATAATAGTCTGTCGCGTAATTCCTTGGCTGCTTTGACAAAGTCTGATTCCAACGTACAGTTTATTTTTAACCGAAGAAATTGACTGTAGGAGATGCTGTTAAGGAGGGGTTGGGGGTGTGCACTGGCAGCGTGCAAAACCGTGTTGCCGGCAGAAGGCTTACGGAATAGGGAAGAATGGAGTCTACCCTCCTTGTTAATGTGGATCTGTAAATCAAGGAAGTTGATATGGAACTGACTGCATTCCATAGTTAAGCTTAGGTTAAAATCATTTATAGCAAGTTCAACCATCAGTTGTCCGAGTTCATCCCTAGTGCCCGACCAAAAAATTAAAATGTCATCTATATATCTTGACCATGTAATCACATGTTGTAACAAAGACGATAGATGATCATTGGAAAATAATTGCCTCTCCCACCCCCCCTGGTACAGGTTAGCATAGGAGGGGGCACAAATGGTCCCCATAGCCACACCCCTTACCTGGAGGAGGTGGGAGGTGCCAAACAAAAAAAAAACATTTTGAGTAAGAATGAACTCGAGCAACCAAAGGATAAACTTGCTATAACCGCCAGAAGATGAACCTCGTTCATCCAGTTGTGTCTGAGTAATAGTATTACCTTTTTCATGGAGAATGGAATTATAAAGGCTTTCTACATCAAGTGCAACCAACCAGGTGCCTATTGGGAGATATTTACCATCAATGCTCCGAAGAAGATGGATGGTATGTTTCACATAGGATGATAGTGAAGTAACATGGGGGTGTAGGTATTTGTCAACCAAAGCACTCGCATTTTCAGTCAACCCTTGGCAGCCCGACACAATCGGATGTCCTGGGGGGTGAACCAAAGATTTATGTATCTTGGGCAATGAATAGAATGTTGGTGTTTTCGGATCTCGTACATTCAAGTAATTCCAGGTAGGCTGGTCAATAGTGCCATCCTTGTAGGCCTTGAAAATAATGGCACAATATTCTTGAATAGGGATGAGCTTCGAGTTCGAGTAGAACTCATATTCGACTCGAAGATTGCCTGTTCGCCGGACAGCGAACTATTTGGGGTGTTCGTGGGGTGCTAATTTTAAAGGCTAATATGCAAGTTATTGTAATAAAAAGTGTTTGGAGACCTGGATCCTGCCCCAGGGGACATGTATCAATGCAAAAAAAAGTTTTAAAAACTAAATTTCGTACCTAGGGAGGGCTGTATAGTATACCTGTAAATTAGAACTTGTTTCCCATGCTTAGAACTGTCCCTGCACAAAGTGTCATTTCTGAAGAAATAAAAAAAGGAATTTAAAATCACTTGTGGCTATAATGAATTGTCGGGTCCCGGCAATACAGAGAAAAGTCATTCATAAAAATAAAAAAATGTGTGGGGGTCCACGGCATTTTTTTTTTAAATATGGGATGGAGTTCCCCTTAAAATCCATACCAGACCTGAAGGGTCTGGAATGAATATTTGGGGGGAACCCCACATTTTTTTTTTTTAATTTGATGCAGGGTTCCCCTTAATATCCATACCAGAGTGATTTTAAATGACTTTTTTCCTTCAAAAATTGCATTTTGTGCAGGGACAGTTCTAAGCACAGGAAACAAGCGCTACTTTACAGGCATACTATACACCCCCCTAGGTACGAAATTTAAAGGAATATTTTAATTTTATTGTTTCACTTTAAGCATTATTAAAATCACTGCTCCTGAAAAAAACATCAGTTTTTTAAAACTTTTTTTGCATTGATACATGTCCCCTGGGGCAGGTCCCAGGTCCCCAAACACTCCCCTGGGGCAGGACCCGGGTCCCCAAACACTTTTTAGGACAATAACTTGCATATTAGCCTTTAAAATTAGTACTTTAGATTTCAAACGTTCGAGTCCCATAGACTTTAACAGGGTTCTAAAGTTCACACAAACTTTTGGTCTGTTCGCAAGTACTCGAAATGGGTCGATACCAAGATTTGTTGTCAAGGATTGTTTTGGCACTCAGCTCTCTCACAATGGTTATTTCCACATATAGGATCCATCTTTGTTTATTTATTTCCCGAGAACGTAGCCTTTTTTTGAAACATTCATCTTTTTTTTTTTTCCATAAAAAAGTTTATTGAGAGATAAATGATCAGTACAACGTACATAAATGCGGGGTACAGGTACGAAATTTGACTTGTGAGTACACGGCCTATGGTAATGACAAAAATAAAAGCATACAGTGAGCGAGAATAAGCATCCAAGGGTAACCCATCAAGCCGGGGTCAATGCCCGGGATTTGCTACCAGATAGGCACCAGCTTTACCATCGACCTGTAGGAGACTCTCCTCGGATCATCTCAGCCTATCGTTTACCGTATTTGATTTGAAGAAAAGGTGAGTAAGCGCAGGAAAGAGGAGATAAAGAGAAAAAAAAAGAGAAAGTGGAGGAATGGAGAAAGAGAGAAAAATGGGGGAGGGAGGGGGAGGGGAGGGTAAGGGAGAGCAGAGGGGGGGGGGGCGGGATTAAGGGGGGGCATCGGCAGTCCCCCCCAGAAGGCCAGCCCCAACACGTCAGCACAGCTAAATACAAAGTCCAGCCTGACATGGGTCTGGACGTGGTTCAAGCACTATGGGTTTGAAAGAGGTGAGTTGTTTTAAAAAGGGTTCAACAGGCCCAGGTAGTGGTGAATTTCGTGATGCGTTCCTGTGAGATATGGACAAGCTCCTCCATTTCTTCAATTTTAGTAATCCTCCTAAACCATTCCCCAATTGTCGAAGCGTGCGTCGAGCGCCAATGTACCGGAATGCAGAGCCCCGCCGCATTGACCATATGCATGGCCAAGGACTTAAAGAATTCAGACCTGGTCAGATATGTATGGTGCAGGAGATATTGTGCCGGGGAGTATTCCAGCTCGTAGGTAGTCACCTTTGCGATAAGGTCATGGACTCCTTTCCAGAAAGGCTAAATGGATTCACACTCCCACCATATATGGAGCATCGTTCCTCGACCCTTTCCGCATCTCCAGCACGTTTCAGGGACCCCAGGTGCAAATTTGTGTAAAAGAACTGGGGTTCTGTACCAGCGTTTTTGTAGTTTGTAGCAATTTTGCTGGATGGCCACGTTGAGAGACCCCTTATGGGTGTACTCAGTGATACGAGCCCAGTCGTCATCCCCTAAGGGAAGACAGAGTTCAGACTCCCATTCCAAATGAGCAGGGTCCGGTAAATCGGGGCCACCATCTAGAAGAGTGCGATAGATACTTGCGATCAAGTGTCTCTGTGGAGTTGTCTGCAAGCAAAGGTCCTCAAAGGGCGTCAGCCATCTCGACCAAGTAGTCGGGGGTGAGTGCGATGAGAGAAAATGTCTCACCTGTCTGTACGACCAGAAGGGGAAGAAAGAAGATGGGGAGGCGGCCACTAAGTCTTCGTATGAGCGAGGGGAGCCTCGGAAGTAAAAATGGTGAGCTTGGATCTGCTTGTGAGTTATGGGGGGGTCGGGTGATAGAGTTCTCCAGGGCCACCCAACTTTTCCTGGTGGCATGCACATTCCAGTCCACAATGCGTGTAAGATGGCTCGCCATATAATAAAGGAACAAGTCGGGCAGGCCAATGCCACCCTTGACTTTTGGGCGGGTAAGTCGCTTATACTGGATACGCGGGTGAGAGTTCCTCCAGAGAAATGCAGAGTCAGCCGATTTGTATGCCGCAAAAAAAGAGGGAGGCAAGTTTATCGGAATGCACTGCAGGAGGTACAAAAGACGCGGTAAAATAACCATTTTCAGGAGGGCTGAATGACCAAACCAGGAGACATTGAGGGCACCCCAATGTTTCAGATCCTGTTTAACCTTCCGCAGGGCCGGAAGAAAGTTGTCAGAAAAGAGATGAGACAGGTCTACAGTGATTTGGATACCCAAGTATGTAATGGCTCTATCCCTCCAAAGGAACGGAAAGGAGGCTCGGCAATCCTCAACCTCGCCTCTCGGGAGGGATACGTTCAAGGCGTGAGATTTCGTGTAGTTGATTTTAAAATGGGATAACTCCCCAAAACTCTTCATGTCTTTCAGAAGATTTGGCAGAGAAATCCTGGGTTGGGACAAGGAGAGAAGCACATCATCGGCAAATGCCGCCACTTTGTATTCCCTGTCACCCACTGTGAGACCACTAATGTCAGGGTTGCGGCGCACCCTGTTCAGAAAAGGCTCCAAGGTTAAAACAAAGATCAGGGGGGAAAGAGGGCAGCCCTGACGCGTACCGTTACTGATGGAGAAGGAGTCCGATAGGTGACCATTAACCCGCACTCTCGCACTGGGAGTGGAATACAAGGCAGAGATATGCGCTAACATGCAGGAGTGGAGACCCAATGCGCTCAGTACCTCCCGCATATAATCCCAGGCCACCCTATCGAACGCCTTCTCCGCGTCAAGGGACAGGAAGAAGCCCCGTGACCCGGAAGAGGTGAGCCAGTGGTGCAAATTCAACGCTCTGATGGTGTTGTCCCTGGCTTCCCTGCCAGGGACAAACCCCACCTGGTCCTGAGCAACCAGACCGGGTAAAAGCAGGGACAGCCGATTTGCCAGGATCTTGGCGTATAGCTTGATGTCCACGTTGAGGTGGGAAATCGGCCTGTAGTTCTGGACTAACAGAGCGTCCTTACCGTCCTTGGGGATAACGGCGATATGTGCTTCAAGCAAACGGCCCGTCGGAGCAGACGGGGAGGCCAAGGTGTTAAAGGCAGCTAGCATTCTGGGAGAGAGAGCATGTGAGAATGACTTGTAATAATGCAACGTGAACCCATCAGGTCCTGGGCTCTTGCCTGGTTTCATTTGTTGTATCGCGGTTTGGAGTTCCCCGGGTGTTAGGGGCAAGTCCAACTCTGTCGCACGAGCCTCCGGGATCTGTCCCGGTGAATATTGGGCCAAGAAATCCCTAATTGCCTCCGCCCTAGCGGCTCCCTGGGTTGGAGTCTGGGTCACGGGGTTTAAGTTGTAGAGCTTGGTGTAATATTGCTCAAAGGATCTCGCTATATCTTTGTTTTTAGACATGGCAACGCCGTGTGGGTCACGAATTTGGTGGACTACATTGGAGGGCCTGGAGGCCCGCACAGCTCTTGCCAAAAGCCTCCCGCATTTGTTGCCCTGTTCGTAAAAAAGTCTCTGATGGAGAACATAACGCCGCCTGGTGCGTTTGTCCAGCTCATCTAACAGTAGTGAGCGGGTGTGAGTAAGCTCCTGCAATGAGCTCTGAGAAAGAGAGGCCTTGTGTAGGGTTCCCAATTTGCCAATTTTACTGAGCAGTCCGGCAACGGTCGCCTGACGGAGCTTCTTGAGTTTCGCTGCCTGCGCTAAAAGGTATCCACGGACAACGCACTTGTGGGCTTCCATTAAGGTAAGCGGGGACAGGTCAGGGGAGGAGTTTTCCGCAAAATAATTGAGGATCGTGGAGTCCAGATGTGCGGAGAAGTCAGCGTCAGAGTATTTCTGGCATGGAGCAGAGTAAAAGGTGTAATCCTTGGTTGTGGGGAAGAGGGTGCGCCACGTATCATGCAGGGCAAGGCCTTGTAACTGCAATTTGATGTGTCGCAGAGCTCGGTAGGGCAAGACAGTGGCACCTGTGGAGGAGTCGACGTCAGGGTTCAGGGGGACATTGAAGTCACCCCCTATGAGGACGATGCCTTCCTGGAATGAAAGTAAGAGCTCACTAATTTTCTTAAAGAAAGAGACCTGGTGTTCATTTGGTGCATACACATTTGCAAGGGTCAGGGGCTTAGAGGCATATTTGCCTTTGAGAAACAGGAACCTACCCTCCGGGTCTATCAAGGAGTCGGAGAGGTGAAAAGGAGCGTGCTTAGATATCAGAATGGAAACACCCTTGGTCTTTGCGGAGGGATTCGTGGAGTGTAGAGCAGTGGGATAAAGGGCACTACGGAGCTTAGGAACAGAGTCTGATTGAAAATGAGTTTCCTGCAAAAATAGAAATTTGGCCTTCTGTTTAGACAGTGCAGAGAGGACCTGCAAACATTTTTCCGGCACATTAAGGCCTTTCACATTAAGAGACACACACTTCAGCGAGAGGGGAGATTGGGGTTGTGAGGTCTTACTCATACTGGAGCTTAAAGAAAGGAGTAAACACTTAGCACAAAATCCACCAAAGCAAGTGCGGGTGCAGATGACCACCCAGTGAGGGAGACCACCGACACCGAAAACGTAACAAAGACAAACAGATGGGGATTTGAGGGGGAAAGAGAAAAAAAAAAGGGGGGGGGGCAGGGGAGGGGCGAGGAGAGAGAGAAGGGAGGAGGGTAAAAGAGGAGAGAAAAGAAAGTGTGCAGAAGCGGCCTACACCTAGGAGGGGGGGGGGGGACAAGGGGGAGAAATACCAGAGGTGGGGATAGAAAGTATAGTCCACCTAGGGATTAGAAGACTGGAGTATCAGCAGGCCCTATAAGGTTCTGCTGCTGGGGGACAGTAAGTCTAACCAGGAGCAAAGGGGAGGGCAATAGGTATCGTAGTGGGGAACTCCAAGAGGCGGTGAAGGAGATAGGAGGGCAGGGGCAGAGAGCGTGTGAGAGGCAGAGTTTAAGCAAGGTAAAGGGAGAGGGGACCCAAGCCGTCTGTTTGGCAGCCCAGGAAGAGAATCATGGAAACGAAAATCCCACAATTTCACCAAAAAGTAAAAAGAAATGGATGATGGGCAGACATCAAACTCTGAGTGAGAGCATGAAAACATATACATAACAATAAGTGCAAAAACAGAAACAACAGAGCCCACCCGTAAGCGTTTAAACAGTCTGGAAGGCCTACATGAACAGGGACCCCCCGCCAGTTAACAAGAATTAGCTTGCTACCAAGAGTACAACACTTCAACTTAGAGACCCGTCACCACTGGTGCGTAGAAGAGGTATGATATTAAAAGCATATAGGCCAGAGTTAATCCAAGACCCCAAGTGGCATATCGGACGGCCCGAAGCTACCAGCCATTTCCGTAGGAAGGGGAGTAGTATCAGGCGGACCAGCAATGAGTGGTGGACCATCGTTCTAATGGAAAATGCTTATGACCCCTTAAAGGCCCCGGAGACGTATCACAGGCTGCTGGCAGTTCTCCAACTCCCTAAACCAGGGGGATATAAGCCCAAAAAGAGCATGGTGCAGGAACAATGAGGTGAAATTTCAAGGAGACATAGGCCGGCAGCCTGCAGGAATGCCACCAGGTACTCCACGGCTAGGCAGATAAGCCCCCTTAGGCATCAGCATACAGATAGTTACACATTGGTACAGTCACAAAGGAAATTGTGCACATAATTAGTCATCTCATTATCAGACCGGGTCGGCCAGCAATGTTTAAATAGCGTTCCCCTCGGGCTTCCTGGGCATGAGAACGTATCAGGCTCAGGGGATATCCTCAGCTAGGACGCCAGGGGGGTACACCTCCCAGTCCACTATTCAGGGAGCAAATAGGTAAGCTAACTGCCCACGGCAGATGTCCCAGATGGTGAGGGAGCCGCAATTGCTTCCCGCTCCTGTTGGGAGACCACCGAAGCTTGACCCAGCAGAAGAGCAAAGGTAAAAAAAGGAGAGGGGTAGGAGCATATACAGAGGGGGGGGAAAGGCCAGGGAGAGGGGTAGGGGAGAACAAGGGGGGGAGGGAGGAGGGGGGAGGGGAAGAGGGGGGAGAAGGAAGGGGAGAGGAGGGGAAGGGGAGAAGGAAGGGGAGAGGAGGGGAAGAGGAGAAGTAAGGAGGGAGGGGGAGAAGTAGGGAGGGAGGGGAAGAAGTAGGGAGGGAGGGGGGGAAGGGTGGGGGGGAAGAAGTAGGAAGGGAGGGGGGGGAAGGAGTAGGGAGGGAGGAGGGGGGAGGAGTAAGGAGGGGGGGTGGGGGAGGAGGGGGGGGGAGAGGGAGGGAGGGAGGGAATGGAAAGGAAGGGGGAGAAGGAGACAAGGAGGGGGAGGGAGAGAGAGGAGAAGGGGGTCTGCAGTAAACGGGCTTACAATAACAAGAAAAAATACCCAACCAAACCTATGGTGCAATCTTGAAGCACAACGTGTAACTCAGACCAGGGGGAGCAATGCAGTCCAGGGGCGGTTCGTAGCTACCTGCCCAGGGTCACGGAGATCAGGGGGGGCAATAGGTGGAGTGGGCCGGAGTGGGAGACTAAGAGCCTGAGAGCATCTCGCAGGAGCGGACTAGGGACTGAAGCCACATCAATCCGGATCATCCTCCACCGGGGGCAGAGGTAGGCAGTGCAGTGGATAGGGGAGGATCAATAACAGACAAGGCTTGGGTAATCTTACAGGGAGCGTAACAGTCAGGAGGTCAGCACCTATGGGAGTACAGCCCCGGTGAGGCAATGGGAGCAGTTCGACTGCCTCCAGGGTCTTCCTCCAGGCAGGCACACCTGAGGGACAGGACTACGGGTAAGAGGACACAGGGGAGGGGGAGGGGGCAGAATAGCAAGGGGTACGCCGTGTGACACTGCCTCAATCAGAACATGGCAGCGCAGCGGCGTTTCAGTCCTGAGGTGGAGGGTAAAGTCCAGAATGTGGGACATGGACACACAAAGTCAAGGGAGAGATCCTGTGGGGGCCGGAAAGCCGGGAACTGTAGAGCGGGAGGGATTCGACCAAAGGAACAGTGTGCAGGGGTGGAGATGGCTTGTGAGTTCCGTGACGGGTGAGCAGCAGTAAAACTTGGCCGGAGGGGGGGACCACACAGGACCGTGGACTGAACAAAAATAAACAAAACAAGGAGTCACTTATGGGTAGCAAAAATCAATAGAGGGAGGGAAGTCAGGAGTCCATCCGACCTCTCCGGGGAGTAGCGAGAGGATCCGGGCTGTGGCGATCTTGGTCTCGACGAGGTGCCGGGGCTCCAGGTGAGGAAGGGGTCGCCCTCCGCCGGCGGGATCGCTGCCTTTGAGCTTTTGGAGAAGGATGGTGGGTGACTTGGCACCAGGGCTTCGAGAGGAAGTGGAAAGAGCACCAATCCGGGAGATCCACCATCGAGATGTCGAGCTGCTCGCAGAAGTGTTGCAGGTCGTTCAGCGAGCGTAGGAGTGCAGAGCGCCCTCTAGCGGAGACGGACAGACAGAATGGAAACTTCCAGCAATACACGATGTTTCGGTTGCCTAAAACATCCAGAAGGGGTCGCAGGGCCCATCTGTTTTGCAGAGTGATTTGAGACAAGTCTTGGAATAGCTTCACATTGTTACCGTTGAAGAGTATACGGCCCCTCTCCCTCGCCTTCCTCATTATTTCCTCCTTTAACGGAAAGTTGACGATGCAACATATAACATCCCTTGGGGGTTCTCCATCATGGGGAGGGGGTCTCAGGGCATGGTGCATACGTTCCATCTCCACAGGGGAATCCACCGGGTGGCCCAACAAATCATTAAAGATAGAGCAAATGGCTTGCGGCAGGGCTTCCGACTCAATCGCCTCCGGCACCCCCCTTACTCTAACATTGTGCCTGCGGACTCTGTTGTCAAGGTCCTCGACGTGGCGATGGAGGTCAAACAGGTACGATAACTGGGCGTCATGAGCATGTTGCACTTGCCTAATGGCGGCCGAGTGGAGCTGTGCCGTTTGCTCAACCTCCCCGAGGCGGGATGCTACCGCGCGGAACTCGGTTTTCAAGTCCAGGATGGCGGCCGACAAGGTGGTGGTGATGTCAGAGGCCACCCTGTTGAGGTCGGAAAGGCTGACCGAATGCCTCACAGATGATCCAGCGCGGCCATCTAGGGGTTCCCGATCCACCAGATGCTGCGCTCGGATATGTAGGCCCTGCAGCCTGTGAGGCCACGTGGGAGTCGGAGCGGAGGGAGCGAAACAGCTCGGGGATATTGCAGCCAGGTTGTAATCCAGTCTCCTTCGGTGCCCGGGACGCCGAGGCACTCCGGTGGGATTTGCCCATGATAAATTAGCTCAGTAGTTCCCCAGAAAGGCAGAAAATTCTCCTCTATCTTCAGGAGCCGACGGACTAAGCAGCCATCACTTTGCCCTGCCAGGCCACGCCCCCACATTCATCTTTTTTTATACTTTGAACTAATTATCTGTATGTTTTTTTTTTCTTGTGTTTGTTTGGTTATTATATACACTTTAGAGAACACCGATTTAGTAATTTAGATCTTATCACAATATACAATAATTAACCACTTGCCGACCAGCCGCCGTCATTCTACAGCAGCAGGTCGGCTCTCCTGGGCGAGAGCACGTAGCTCTATGTCATCTACATTTCGGCCCCGCTCGCCCCCGAGTCCCGCGCGCGTGCCCGGCGGGTACGATCGTCGCCAGGCACACGCGATCGCTCGTTACAGAGCAAGGAACGGGAGGTATGTGTCTAAACACAGAGCTCTCGTTCCTGTCAGCGGGGGAAACACTGATTTTCTGTTCATACAATGTATTAACAGAAGATCAGTGATTTCCCTCAGTCAGTCCACCCCCCCCATACAGTTAGAACACACCCAGGAACACACTCTCCCCTTCCCTGCCCCCTAGTGTTAACCCCTTCACTGCCAATGGCATTTTTATAGTAATCAAATGCACTTTTATAGCATTGATCGCTAAAAAAATGGTCCCAAAAATGTGTCAAAAGTGTCCAAAGTGTCCGCCATAAAGTCGCAGTACTGGAAAAAAAACGCAGATCGCCGCCATTACTAGTAAAAAAAAAAAAAAATGCCATAAAACTGCCCCCTATTTTGTAAACGCTATAACTTTTGCGCAAACCAATCAATAAACGCTAATTGCAGTTTTTTTATGAAAAATATGTAGACAAATACGTATCGGCCTAAACTGAGGAAAAATATTATTTTTTATATATTTTTGGGGGATATTTATTACAGAAAAAAGTAAAAAATATTGAATTTTTTTCAAAAAAGTCGCTCTATTTTTGTTTATAGCGCAAAAAATAAAAACCGCAGAGGTGATCAAATACCACCAAAAGAAAGCTCTATTTGTGGGAAAAAAAGGACGCCAATTTTGTTTAGGAGCCACGTCGCACGACCGCGCAATTGTCAGTTAAAGCGATGCAGTGCCAAATCACAAAAAGTGCTCTGGTCATTGGACAGCAATATGGTCTGGGGCTAAAGTGGTTAAGAGTTGTTTTTTTTTTTTTTACTAAAGTGTATTTTTGTGCGTGAACTCGAGAGAGAGGAGCCGGACTGCAGGAGTTGGGAGTAGGCTAACCCTCCCCCCAGAGGCAATCTGCCATCCTTCTCCATGCCCCGGGTGGCAATGGTGGGTGTGGGGGGGGCCTCCCACTCACCCTGCCCTACCTGCTCCACTTGGGAGCCCAACTTGGGCCCAACGGGACCCCAACGGGGCAGAGGGACTCTATGAGGGAGTGAGGAGGTCTAGCCCACCCAGCCAACCCCGTAGGTCCTTTGCCTCTCTTTTTTTAGGAGACCGCATGGCCAATGTGCGTGCGTGTTAAACCAATTTCGTGTGCATGCAAGTGTGGTGGTTTTTGTGGGGGGGGGGTGGGCGTACTAAGCACGGGCGTACCTTACATAGCACACCCACCGGGAGCCGGGCTGAGACCACCAAACTCAATTCACATGTAGCCGAGGCCGGACCCTTGGCTGCAGAGGTGAATGGCTTGTCAGCGCAGTGCCAATCACGTTGAGCCACCACAGTTCCCCCTTTTTTTTTCTTTCCTCTCTCTCTTGTTTCTATCTCTCTCCATAAGCTATGCAACTCCGAGGTTCCAAACTTCTTAGCGGAGAAATAGAATTCGGGAAGTTTAACCCTAGATAAGAGGACAATGGGAGGACTGGACCTAATGCCGCGTACACATGGTCGTTTTTTGCGATGAAAAAAAACGAAGTTTTTTAAAACATCATTTAAATTGATCGTGTGTGGGCAAAACAAACATGTTTGAATTTTTTGTGTCGTTTTTCAAAACGTCGTTTTTTGTTTCACAAAAAGTCACCGTGTGTAGCAAAAACGTCGTTCAAAACGACGTTTTTCAACCCGCGCATGCCCAGAAGCTAGTTATGAAGCGAGCTTCAATGGAAAAGAGTGGTGAACGTAACCTTGCTTTTTGTGAAAAAACGATGGTGTGTATGCAAAATTGTCTTTGAAAAGTGACGTTTCAAAAACGTAGTTTTTTACTTCACAGAAAACGTCGGTTTTTTTTTCATCGCAAAAAACTACCGTGTGTACGCGGCATTAGAGTAGACCAGGGGGCTGAGACCCTTTACTATCTCTTATTTTTATTTTATTTTTATCAAAAAGGTGTTTATTGAACAAGTTCAAACAATTTTCCAATGCACAGACATTGTATTTGAGTAAAAACAACATGCACAGTGTACAGTCCTCAAACTCACCCAAACCATCCTATCCCTAAACTTGGGACTTAGTCCAGGTGTATCTAGCCATGGTGCCCATATCCTTTCGAATCTGCCCAGACTGCCCCTATGTTGGTATATATATTTTTTCATAACCAAGGTATTTCCCATATGCATAATCCAGGAGGCCACCAAGGGCGGGGAGACCGACTTCCAGCCCAGCAGGATGAGCATGCGCGCCTGGAACAATGCCCTGGAGAATGCTATTCTAGCCATCTCCTCCGGAACAGCGTCCTCCAACACGCCCAGTATGCAATAAATCGGATCTAGGGGGACGGACGTTTAAAACACCCGATTGAGCATCTCAAGCACCTCGCTCCAGTACCTGTGGAGTTTTGGGCACCTCCAGAGTAGGTGGATGAGGTCACCCTGATGTCGCCCACATCTGCTACACAGGGAGTCTGGCCGCCCGCCCATCTTATACAATCTAAGTGGGGTGTAATGCACCCTGAGTACTATATACAATTGGGAAACCTGTTGGGCCACGTTCAACGAGCAGATATTAATTGACTATAGGACCTCCTCCCATTGGTCTCCCGTGAGTGGACCTACATCCTTCTCCCATAGGGACTATCTCTTATTTTACTTTGGATAAGGAGAGTTTATTGAGAATGTATAGGTGTGGGCAGGGTAATGTATGTTTGAATGTTTAAAGTTTTTATACTAAGGATGAAATGTAGTGCATGCTTGGCCAATCATCAGCGCGCAATGCCACAGTCAATTATGGGCCGTGACGCATCACTCGAATTTGGCGCAAGCGACCCGTTTTGTTCGAATTTCGGCGAACGTACGAACAGACGATGTTTGAGTCGAACATACGTTCGAATCGAACGTGGAGCTCATCCCTAATCAGGCATAAACCTCTTGCATTGGGGGAATTACCCTGGGTGGGCACTGTACAAAGCAAACTGAAATTGACAATGTGTGCAGACCCAGATATGTCAATACTCACCCAAGAAAATGGGAAATAATGATCAGGTAGGGGAGAATAGAGAAAAGATGTAAAATTCTCCCGCCCCAGGGCAGTGTAGGAGATAGTAACTTTTAGAAAGTCAATTTCAGTTTGCTTTGTACAGTGCCCACCCAGGGGGATCTTTTATCTGGCGTTATGGGAATATATTTACACAATGGGTTATTTCATTTTATCCCTTTAATTATAACAATGTAACAATACCCCAATTCCAATAGTAATGTTATAGTGTGCATCGTTTTTCCACATCATAGTGGAAATCATATACTATAGTTACCAAGATTAATTAACACCGTGTGTTTGTGTGGTCTGTCCCGGTCTTCTCTGTGCCGCCCCCTGTTGCCAACAGGGTGGTCTAGCTTTTAAATCCCATAGAGCATTTGTTAACTATATACTCTACCAATACATTTTTAAAACGGGCATGATAGTATACTATTTTATTCCATCTACCTGCAATAAATGTAACATTGTTTTCACATTTATAGCATGGCACTGAACTTCCCACCTCTCTTCCTTTTTGCCCTGTCCCTTCGGGTCGCATATACCCTGTAGACCTTAGGTCGCACCGCATGGAGATTTTTCGTGCATCCATCCTCCCTTTTAATCAACTCAGGATACTTTCTCTCTAAACCGATCGAGCAACATTTTTTGCTACATCTCTTGGAGATTAGTGTTGCTCACGAATATTCGACCATCTAGTGACCGGTTAGTATTCATTATTATATATATATTTTTTTTCTTTTTTGAAACCATGGATTATTCGACTGTAAATATGAATATTCTGAGCCAATTACTCCATTCCGACATTATGGTAATATATCACGAATATTCTGGCCAATCAGATGCTCCTTCCGCATTTGGCAATTATTTTGATTGTAATATATCCGAATATTCTGAGCCAATGCTATTCCCAATCTTGAGTTCTGAGCACCACCCCATACATGATGAGAGTCAAGTCTAGGATTATTGTGTATTGTAATATATCTGCCAGTGCTCCTTCCGCATTCTATATAGTTTGTTCTCTGTAATTATCAATGTAACATTTTAGCTGTGTATGTTTTATTATTTATGAAAAATATTTATTTTATTCTTTCTATTCTTTAGACTGTATTGCGACACTGCGGCATTACCCTAGCCCTGATGAAGAGGCGGCATTTTCTTTAACCACTTCAGGCCCGCGCTACCGTTGAATGACGGCAACAGCGCGGGCCTGAATATCCAACATGCCGTCATTTGACGGCATCTCCTTTTGGCGTTCCCAGCGCGCGCTGTAGAGCGTGCTGCGGGGAAGCCCTGTGTTGTCCGTGGCAGATCGCGGCAAACGGCCAATCAGAGTGGCTGTTTGCGATGCGATCTGTGGGCGAATGAGAGATGATCTCATAGATCATCTCTCATTGCCGTTTTACACAGAGACAGCGTCCTGTCTCTGGAGAGGAGGAGCCCAATCTGTGTTCCTTCCTACATAGGGACACAGATTGGTCACCCCCCCCAGTCACCCCCCCCTCCCCCCACAGTTAGAGCACACCTAGGATACACATTTAACCCCTTCCTCACCCCCTAGTGTTAACCCCTTCAATGCCAGTCACATTTATACTGTAATTAGTGCATATTTATAGCACTGATCGCAGTATAAATGTGAATGGCGCCAAAAATGTGTCAAAAGTGTCCGATGTGTCCGCCATAACGTCACAGTACCAATAAAAATCGCAGATCGCCGGAATTTCTCGTAAAAAAAAAAAATTCTCTCCCCTATTTTGTAAGCGCTATAACTTTTGCGCAAACCAGTCGCTTATTGCGATTTTTTTTTTTACCAAAAATATGTAGAAGAATACGTATCGCCCTAAACTGAGAAAAAAAAAATGTGTTTTTTTTTTTTAATTGGGATATTTATTATAGCAAGAAGTAAAAAATATTGAACTTTTCTTCAAAATTGTTGCTCTTTTTTGTTTATAGCGCAAAAAATAAAAACCGCACAGGCGATCAAATACCACCAAAAGAAAGCTCTACTTGTGGGGAAAAAAGGATGTAAATTTTGTTTGGGAGCCACGTCGCACGACCGCGCAATTGTCAGTTAAAGCGACGCAGTGCTAGAAGCTGAAATTTCACCTGGGCAGGAGGGCGGTGTATGTGTTCAGTAAGCAAGTGGTTAAGCCTTGAAACGTTGGCACCATTGTCTGTATCCACGAGACAATATTGGAAGGGTCCTTTATTGCTTTATATGTCGCTCACACTAACAAATATTTTTGAGTCTATGTCTTGTCCTGAGTAATGTACAGTGCCACATATGGTCTCTTGCCCCAGTTTGTAACCCCCTCTTTTATGTTTGGTCAGTTGGATACTTTTTTGCTGTTCACTTGATATGTTGTCTACGTACAACAATATTTAAATAAAATTTGACATATTTTTTGATATACTTGGTCTGGCTGTTATAGTCTTTACACTTATAACCAATCTCCCACGCGCAAAATCCCACTGAGGAAACACACCCCCTAGGGGGTATAGCAATTGCTTTGTATTTAGGGATGTGGTGAGATCTTGGTTTTTATTTTGCTATAATTCGGGGACACCTACACTCTCTTTTTTCCATAACCCAGATATCGGGACTGTAGTCACTGCATAACCTGAGTGCGGTTTCATCTGGGGTGTAATACCTGGAACAGGTTCTAAGCATCTGGGATGGGAACCTACAGTAGGTGACCGTGATATTGTGTCAATCTCGCTCCCTTTCTCAGCGAGATTGACCACCTATGAGCCCCATCGCAGGAGCCAGCGCCAAGCTGGCTTGCCGCGATGGAGACTAAGCTGTCATAGAAGCGATGGGGAGCCGACTTGGATTCCCGCCAAATCTACACGCGGCGATTGGTATGTATCATATGGGGGAACTCCACGCCAAAATTTTAAATAAAAATCCGGTATAGGTTCCCCCCCAGGGGACATACCAGGCCCTTAGGTCTGCTATGGATTGTAAGGAGAACCCCCCCCTATGCCGAAAAAAAACAGCGTGGGGGTTCCCCCACAATCCACACCAGACCCGTATCCAAAGCACGCCGCCCGGCCAGTCAGGAAAGGAGTGGGGGCGAGCGAGCGCCCCCCCCCCCCCCCCTCCTGAGTCGTACCAGGCAGCATGCCCTCAACATGGGGGGTCAGGTGCTCTGGGACAGAGGGGCGCACTGCGGTCCCCCCACTCCAGAGCACCCTGTCCCCATATTGATAAGGACAGGGCCTCTTCCAGACAACCCTGGCCGTTGGTTGTCGGGGTCTGCGGGCGGGAATCTGGGAGTCCCCTTTAATAAGGGGGCCCCCAGATACCGGCCCCCCACCCTAGGTGAATGAATATGGGGTACATCGTACCCCTACCCATTCACCTGGAGGCAAAGTGTAAAAACAAATAAACAACACAGGGTTGTTAAAGTATTTTATTAGACAGCCTACATTTTTTCCTCCAACGCATGGATGGCACCCTGGGCTTTTTTTTCGGAGCGGTTATGGTTTGCGCCTTTATTAAAATAACCGACCCCCGGAATCCCGATTATTGTACATGGCCTCACTAGGGATGAGCTTCATGTTCGAGTCAAACTCATGTTCGACTCGAACATCGTATGTTCGAACGTTCGTCGGGCCGGGATGTTACGGGCCGTTCGCGCCAAATCCGAGTGGTGTGTCACGGGCCATAATTCACTGCGGCATCACAGTGCATTGCTGGCTGATGATTGGCCAAGCATGCACTATGACCCGCATGCTTGGCCAATCACAGCGTGCAAAGAAGTCAGGGTGGCTTTGGCCAATTATGTCTCAGGGGGCTTAGTACACACCCCACACTATATAAGGCCGCCTCCCTGGCAGCCTTGTGTAGTGTGTTGAGGTGATTAAGAGAGAGAGTGTAATTATTTTTTAATTTAGATAGAGCAGGCAGGCTAGTCAATTAGAGTTACAGTGTGTAGAGGATATATATGCATCCCAGGTGTTGTATATATATTTATACACTGTATTGAGTTTAGCTAGATCCGCTCTTCCTATTATACTGACAGGCAGGCGATTGTGCTAGCTGCAGTATTCTCAATTGGTGTACTGTGTCCTCTGCAGAGTGTGCACCTAAAGCGACGTGAATATAATTGCTGTTGTTCTCATATTAATACCACAAGCAGTGGCTGATCAGCAAGTATTCTCACAGTGTGCATGTAAAGCTACGTGAATACATTTCCTGGTGTTCTCATATCAATACCACAGTCAGGGATCTGCTCATATTAATACCACAGGCAGGGATCTGCAAGTATTCTCACTTGGTGTACTGTGTCCTCTGCACAGTGTGCACCTAAAGCTACAGCAATAGATTGGCTGGTGAGAAAGAAAGTTTACCGCTCAGAGGTCCCAGGGAACTGCACAGTGGAGTCCAAACGGGTGCAGGCATAGCTATGAATAAGCACTGTATGATAGTGTGAAACGCGTCAGATTTTCTCCTGATTTTTTGCTGTGATATGTTCATGTTGTGACCAGTTTTTTGTAGTGCGGCCATCCCGGTTTTCTCCATACATTTTTGCAATAGATTGGCTGGTGTTCTCATATTAATACCACAGGCAGGGATCTGCACATATTTTCACGTGGTGTACTGTGTCCTCTGCACAGTGTGCACCTAAAGCTATGTGAATACAATTGCAGGCATTCTCAGATTAATACCACAGGCAGTGATCAGCAAGTAGTGTTAGTATTTGTGCAGCTACATCTCCCTGCAGGCCATTAGTATGTCTGGAAGGACAACAAGGAGAGACAAGCAGACTCTGCGTCTAGAGGCAACAGTGCTGGTCATGGACACGGTGCATCCTCACCAGCACGTGGCTGTGGGACACGCTCGTCCTTCTTTTCGGCAGCTGGACGTGTTGATCCGCAACATGCCGAAGACTTGGTAGAGTGGATGACCAAGCCGTTCTCATCCTCCTCATCCTCTCTCACCCAGGCTCAGGGTACTTTGTCTGGCAAAGCAGCTGCCAACGCTGCCTCTTCCCTCTGCTTAATGGCATCAGTCACTCCTTCCCTAGCCCCACCATGTCCTCCTGAGGAGTCCCCCAAACTGTTTGACCACAGTATTGGGTACATGCTGCAGGAGGGTGCGCAGCGTTTTGAAGGTTCCGATGATGGTACACAGCTAGAGGAAGGCAGTAACGTTAACCCAGAGAGAGGGGGTGCCCAAGAAGGACAGCAATATGGCAGTCATGTTCCCCCAGCTGCAACATACTGCCAGGTTTTCTACAGTGATGAGGAGGGGATGACAAGATCACTGACTCCACGTGGGTGCCTGATAGGTGAGAGGAGGAGGCAAATCTCCAATGAGGCAGGATGCCCTCCAGGGGCCATCTTAAGGGCAGCACACCGACTGCATCACAACGCAGAGCTCCACATGTGCAGGGCGCTGCTGTCTCTTAGCATTATTCCACAAGTTCTTTGGTGTGGGCCTACTTTGAAACGAGTGCATCAAATCGCACTGCTGCTATTTGCAACATATGTCGCAAGTGGATCTTGCATGGCCAAAACATCACCCGCTTGGGCACCACATGCTTGACCAGACATATGTCGACCTTCCGTTGCAGTACGTTGGCACGCGTACCTAAAAGACCCACACCAAAGAACAAAGCGGACCTCTCCTTGCTCCTCATCAGCTGGGATCTCCAACCCCACTATACCCTCAGTCCTCTCTGAAGCCTGCACTGATAGGACTGAAGGTATAGAATTAGGTGTGTCACAGCCAAGTACTTGCGGGCCATCTACTATCGGTACACCAACGTCAGATTGTACCAGGCAAATTTCCCTGTCCCAGCTGCTGCAGCGCCAAAAGAAGTTCTCTCCCAGCCATCCACATGCCCAGCGGTTGAAAGATAGCTTTTTTTCAGTTGGAAGATTCTGCCGCCTTCTGTGAGTTTGTGGAAGGTGCGGTACCTCAGTGGCAAGTTCCCAAACAACACTTTTTCTCATGGAAAGCGATTCTGGCTCTCTACCGGCATCTGGAAGGCAATGTCCATGCCTCGCTGGACAGGGCGGTCAGTGGTAAGGTGCATATTACCACTGACTCATGGTCCAGCAGGCATCGACAGGGACGTTACCTATCTTTCACGGCACATTGGGTGACTCTGCTGGCACCTGGGAAGGATGCAGGACAAGGTACAGTAGTGTTAAAGGTTGTTCCACCACCACGCCTCCAAAATGCTACTACTAGTTGTGACACACCTCTCTCCTCCACCTCTTCTTCTTCCTCTGTGGCCTCTTCCTGTGCTGATGTGTCCTCGGAAGTAGCAGTGCTTCATAGGCGTTCAAGGGGCTATGCAGGTACGCAGGCAAAGAGATGCTATGTGGTGCTTGAGCTGGTGTGCTTGGGGGACTGGAGCCACACTGGGGCAGAGGTTCTGTCAGCTCTGCAGGGGCAGGTTTAGAGGTGGTTGACACCACGCCATCTTAAGCCAGGAATGGTGGTTTACGACAATGGCACCAACCACCTCTCTGCCCTGCGACAGGGACAACTGACCCATGTGCTCTGTTTTGCTCATGTCCTTAACTTGGTGGTGCAGCGGTTCTTGGGCAGGTACCCAGGCTTACAGGATGTCCTAAAGCAGGCCAGGAAACTCTGTGTGCATTTCCGGCGGTCATATAATGCCAGAACTCGGCTGGCAGACCTCCAAATACAACCTGCCCAAGAACCGCCTAATCTGTGTCATGCCCACCAGGTGGAACTCTACGTTGATCATCCTACAGCGGCTGCACACACAGCAGAGGGCCATCAATGAGTATCTGTGCCAATATGGCAGCAGGACAGGGTCAGGGGAGCTTGGGTTTTTCCCCACGACAGTGGGCCATGATCAGGGATGCATGCACTGTCCTGTTACCATTTGAGGAGGCCACAAGGATGGTGAGCAGTAACAGTGCATGCATCAGTGACACTGTACCTCTTATCCACCTGTTGGAGCACACGCTGCATGGAATAATGGACAGGGCCCTTGAGGCAGAACATAGGGAGGAAGAGGAGGACTTCTTTACCTCTCAAAGCCCCCGTTTATCAGACAGTGTTCCTGCTTGCCCGTCTATCACACGGGAAGAGGAGACGGATTTTGTCAGCATGAAGGTGGAGGCTAGCACTCAGCATCAGCAGCAGTCTTCAAGGGATTAATTGCAGTCCCAAGAAACCCATGGACTTGTAAGTGGCTGGGACGAGGTGGCTGCGGATCCTGTTGTCTTCAGTGACCCAGAGGACTCTGTACTGAATGCCTCAGCAAACCTACGCTGTATGGCCTCCCTGATCCTGCAAAGCCTGTGGAAGGATCCTCATATTCGTGGTATCAAGGAGAGGGATCATTACTGGCTGGCAACCCTCCTTGATCCACGTTACAAGGGTAAGGTTGCAGACCTTATCTTCCCGGCGCAGAGGGAGCAGATGAGACATCTTTGGGAGGCCTTGCAGCAAGGTCTGTGCAACGCGTTCCCAGAGACTGGGAGGTTACAAAATCCTGGTCCTGGACAATGTGTTGCTGAGGCTTTGGTCAGTCACAGAACACCAAAACCTAGGGCCCAAATTTCTGCAGAGTATATACGGCGGGCCCTACTTTCAAACATCCAACTTACAACTGACTCCTACTTGCAAACGGAAGGAAACAACTGGTAGTGAGAGGAAATCTACCCCTAAGAAGGGAAATTCTCTTCTGTAAGGCCGCGTACACACAATCAAATTTATCTGCTGGAAACGGTCCGATCATGTGTACGGGACGGACAGACAGGTTTTTCCAGCAGACAAATTTTAAAGCATGCTTTAAAATCTGTCTGCTGGGAACCCGTCTGTCCGACATGTCTGCTGGTTAGTACACTTACCAGCGGACATATCTGCCCGCACATGCGTCAAATGGATTTGACGCATTCGTGGACGTTTTTTACTTCCTAGTACGGTGACGTGGCGGCGTCAACGTCACCGCGCTGTCTGCCAGCGGGGATTTTGGTTTGATCGTGTGTACACGATCAAACCAAAATAGCCCAGCAGACAAATCCGATCAAATCGGTCTGTCAGACCGATTTGATCTGATTTATTTAGTTGTGTGTACGCGGCCTAAGAGGTGTCTCCTGTCCACTGATGCTTTATCACCAATCCTTGTTTTACTAAACAAAAAAAATAAAACATTTGTCATTGGGACAGAAAGTGAGGTGCAATATTCTGAACAGATGCGCACAGACAGAAAAACAATTGTTACAGGGGTGATAACCCTTCTCTATGTTTCCCAAAAAGCTTAAAAATATTTTTTTTGGCTGGAGCTACACTTTAAAAAAGTACCAGTTCAAAATTTAAAACAAATTCTACTTAACAACAAACCTACAGTCCCTGTCTTGTTTGCACCAACTGTATACTGTTGTTCAAAGTATATAGGGCCAAAGGATCTAGTAATGACCTGGGGGAAGGGGGGGGAAACCCATGCTATTTTTCTCAATGTTTTTTATCAATATTGCAGGGATCAGACATTAGATTAAACCCGCAAGCAGTTTTAAATGACTTTTTTCTTATAGTAATGTCATTTTGTGCAGGGACAGTTCTAAACACGGAAAACACGTGCCACTTCACAGGCATACTATAGACACCCAGCAGGTACAAAGGAATTTTTCATGTTTTTTTTTCACTTTAAGCATCATTAAAATCACTGCTCCCAAAAAAACTTCAGTTTTTAAAACTTTTTTTTGCATTGATACATGTTAACTGGGGCAAGACCTGGTTCCCCAAACCCATTTTAGGACAATAGCTTGCATATTAGCCTTTAAAATTAGCACTTTTGATTTCGAACATTCGAGTCCCATAGACTTCAATGGTGTTCTAAAGCTTGCGCGAACGTTCGGTCGGTTCAAAGGTTCTGGTGCGAACCGAACGGGGGGGTGTTCGGCTCATCCCTACTCCTCACGTTACGCTATAACGTGTTTGTCAGACAACCTACAAAGCACCATGAAATCCTCCACTATGCAAAACAATATTATGGATTCTTTCTACCTGCATCTAGATGTTATTAAAATAATCACACCCCCCCTCCCCCGTTTGCTCTCTACCCAAAACTGTATTTCAGTATAAAACTTTACAAAACAACTGAAACAAAATATAAACCACTCTTTCAAACACCAAAGTATTTACATTGTCCTTCCAAGCACAAATCTCATTGCTCACCTTTCAGAAGACCCCAAGCTCCTCCCACCAACTTCCTGTTGATACATAAATTCTGAAAATAACGTTCTGTTGCTTGCTCAGCTCTTAAAACCCCAAACTGGTTTATTTACATATCAATGTACATGAAGAGGGTGGGGAGGGGGAGCCTAGCCCCATCACCTTGTCTATTAAGACACCAAAAAAAAAATCCATGGCTAATATTATATATATGTCAATAATTTAAAGAAAACCTTTGTCAAGGAAAACATGGAATAACCCCCCCCCCCCCCCCGACTCTGGTATTTCTGGACTGATCTCTCGTGTATGACCCTGGCTTGTCTTTAGTTCCTGCTACCAGTTTCCTCCTATTGGCATCTTCTGTGGGCCATCCCAGCAACTACCAGTTCACTCTAAGTGACCGGCTCATCACCAACAACACCTAGGAAACCTTGCTCCACAGGCGTCGTTAGGCCCTGGCTTAGGAGGCTGGAGCCCCGAATGGGTCCCCGTAAAGCCCAGAGTCCCGGGCATTAAGGTAGCCATTGTTAGCCCCGAGTCTTGCCGAGTACCGCCGAGTCTGATCGCAGGCTGCTGGTCCCGCCTTCTGGAGCCCAACGCCTATGATGGACGTCCCACTGATCCAATGCCGAGACCGCAGGAACTGTGACGTCCATAATAGGCGCTGCAAGCTTAGAAGGCGGGAATTACAATGCCGCCTGGCGCGCTATGCCTGCTCCCTGCTTGCTCCATGCTCTCCAAAGCACAGCTCCTGAGCCTCTTATGGCTGACAGCACACCACAGCTGCCTGCTGCATCCCCGCTCCCTGCTCGGCGGCTCCTAAGCCTCCCTGGCTGCACTCTGACGGGCACACCACGGCTAAGGTAGGTCAGTGATCACTGATTGTGTATGCCTCACAGTCTTCTGTGTTCATCCTGCATACAGTTCCTCCAATCTCAGCCTCTTCTCTGCCTCATAACCTCTGTTCTCCATCAGCCTCCCATCCCCTGACCCTGTCTGTCCTCACCCCCCCTCTACCATTTGGTATTGCACTCCTCTCCTCCCGCTTCCTATGCCACTCAGACTTTCATTATGCAAAAAAAATGAAGTCTACTGATGCAGAGAGAATGAGACCCGAGAGAAGGCACATACAATTTTTTTTTTTATCTTTCCTAAAGGACCAGCATGCCCCTATGATTGTGGAGCTTTGTGATCAAAGGAGCAGCAGCACACGCCCATCCAATGCATAATAAGAATTGCCCTCATCACATTCCAGAGCAGTGCCTGCCTTCTCCTCACCTGTGACGACTGCTGAAATGTCAGTTGTATTAGAGCTGGGCTGTTGCTACCAGGTCAGACACAGTGTATGTATGTAGGTCAGTGTTAGTGTATGTTGGTCAGGACAGGTCAGTGTTAGTGTATGTTGGTCAGGACAGGTCAGGCGGTGTACACACGACCGAGGTTCTCGCTGGAAACCAGCGAGAACCTCGCTGGAAGCTGCATTCCAGCGAGGACCTCGGCCGTGTGTACGCTCCTGGCTCGCCCCGCCCGTCGGGAATCCCGTCGAGCGAAAAGAGAGCACGCTCTCTTTTTGCTCGACGGCCCGCCTGGATGAATGGCTGGTTGCCATTCCCGAAGGGCGGGTTGCCGATTTCGACGGCCGGCAGAGAACCTCGACGGGCGGAACGATATGTTCTGCCCGTCGAGGTTCTCTGCCGTGTGTACGCGGCTTCAGTGTTAGTGTATGTTGGTCAGGACAGGTCAGTGTTAGTGTAGTGTAGGACAGGTTAGTGTAGTGTAGGACAGGTTAGTGTAGTGTAGGACAGGTCAGTGGTAGTGTAGGACAGGTCAGTGGTAGTGTAGGACAGGTCAGTGGTAGTGTAGTGTAGGACAGGTCAGTGTTAGTGTAGGACAGGTCAGTGTTAGTGTAGTGTAGGACAGGTTAGTGTATGTTGGTCAGGACAGGTTAGTGTATGTTGGTCAGGACAGGTTAGTGTATGTTGGTCAGGACAGGTCAGTGTATGTAGGTCATGTGTCAGAAACAACCCTGAAAGACATGCTAGTATGCCTAAGAGCTTCCTTACATGCTGATCTCTTGGAGTGTGTTACTGACATACATACACTGACTTACATGTCTGTGTTTACTGAAACACGCGTGTAGGTCAGGAAAGTCGCAACCCCCCGCCCCCCCGGTTTCGGCTTCGGGCTGAAGCCCCTGGTCTTTTTGCCACCTAGCAACGCCCCTGCCTTGCTCCTTTGGGAACTGCTCCCCCTATATAACTTCAGGGGAACATTGCACTTAGCCGCGGGGGAGGGGGGGGGGGGCTCTCAACAATCAGCCTCTCCCTCTAAACCTGCCAGTATAATCCAGCCATAATGTCAAAAGATCTCTGCCAAAAAGTTTTTGCATCACACAAGCAGTGCAAAGATTGCAGGAGGGCTACTTCCAGTTGACTTCCGTCTGCAGCATCTGTCAATGCCAAATTCTCTGTCACATCAAGGCTCACCCTCTGCCAGTGATACGTCAGCTGCTTCTGCTATGGAATGTGATACCTCTACCCATACAGTAGTGGTCCCACCACTTGAACCCTTGGTACCAACACCCTGAGTGCTTTACTGGGGCCTGAAAGAAGTTCCGTTCCTTTAAAAATGTCTACATTTATAGTAAAATTAGAATACGAAAATCTTATCAATTACTACAGCAGCGCTAGTTGTCACTTTCTAAACATGACCCCTCTTTCCTATGACAGTTCATAGAAGGAAATAGTTTTGAAAGACAGGTCATGTGTCAGAGTCCAGTGGGAAAAGTGATCTGTGAAGGATGATACGCTCTCCACTGCAGGTGACATCAAACGTGTACACTCCACCGCTTAGACCTCTCCCGTGTCACTCTCCCCTCATGGGTATCTACTCACCAAAAGGTTGAGTTTCAAAGGCCCTGAGATGCTGCACCGTCCAAAATTCCCCCAACTTCAATTCCTGCAATCGATCCGCACGCTCCACTCCTGATAACCTCCTGTTAAAAGTGTACAAATGACTCGAGATGATGTGATACCGTTTTCAGTCTTTTGTTCAGCAAGTTGAATTGATCGTTCCATAAAATTATTAAACAGCACTCTTTAATGTTAAAAACATTGTTTGGTAACAATAAGTTAGATGGGCTGCTTCCTAGCTCTCAGTGGGAAAGAAAACGACAGTGTGTGTCAGTCCCATCCACCGTAGATAGACACCACAGTACTTCCACATACTAGAGCAGTGATGGCGAATCTTGGCACCCCAGATGTTTTGGAACTACATTTCCCATGATGCTCAACTACACTTAAGTGTGCATGAGCATCATAGGAAATGTAGTCCCAAAACATCTGGGGTGCCAAGGTTTGCCATCACTGTACTAGAGAGTGGTTGGAGAGCAGCACGTTCGTTCCTGTTTGTCGTGAGGTCAGCCCCTGACGTTTCATCCTTTCGACTTCCTCTGAGGGTGCAGCACAGATATACTCCACGTACTCAGCATTACCCTCGTATCCCCAAATCTGCTCCCAGTTTGAATCAGAGCAGATAGGGAAGTCATTCACTGGGGTTTAGCTGTGGTTTCATCACACTATGATGCATTGGTTTACCACTCGAATTTAAAGATACTTCTGTCTCTTATATCCTCTATTCACCCCTGGAAGAAGTAAGATATTACGAAACAGACTTATGGCGGAGCGATGCGCTGTCATCACTTCTAGCTACAATACGATTCCCCAGCAGGTTGGGTGTCTGGAATTTGTGTGCCGGCCGGCACACCAGATTAAGGCATTATTTTTCTGCTATGTTGTAAGTGCAATACAACTTTTATTAATACATTTTTTTATACTTTTAATGTGCTATGTGGAGCTGTCATTATCTTTTACATGTTGGGTACTTATACTGGTGATTTGCAACTTCACGCTGGACAGTGGCGGCTGGTGCTCCATTATTTTGGGGGGGCGCAAAACCCCAACCAATCCCATAACCCCCCCCCCCCCCCCCCCCCCCGGTCACTCGCCCACAATAGATCCTAAAGATAGATATACAGACAGACAAATAGAAAGACAAACAGACAGACATTGTGTGGAATAAGAGACAGATGGATAAATATACAGACAGATAAATAGACAGAAATAGATAAACATTGGGTGGGGGGGGGGGGCAGACAGATAGATATTGGGTGGGAGGGTGAGAATGAGAGATAGATAGATAGATAGATAGATAGATAGATAGATAGATAGATAGATAGATAGATAGATAGATAGATATACAGACAGATAGATATACAGACAGATAGATATACAGATAGATAGATATACAGATACATAGATAGATAGATAGATAGATAGATAGATAGATAGATAGATAGATAGATATACAGATATATAGATATACAGATAGATAGATAGATAGATAGATAGATAGATAGATAGATAGATAGATAGATAGATAGATAGATAGATAGATAGATATACAGATACATAGATATACATAGACGGATACATAGATAGACAGACAGACAGACAGATAGACATTGGGTCTAAGGGGAAGAATGAGAGATAGATAAGACAGACAGGTGAGAGAGAGAGATTTAGTGATGAATGGGAGAGAAGCATTTACTACAATCAGCAGTCCCCCCTCCCCCCTCCCTTCTGCTCTCCTCTCGAGTCCAGCTGCACAGCTTCAAGTCTGTATGCAAGGAGCAGCACTGACTCTGAAGGGGGGGGGGGGGTCCTGCTTCACCTTTTCCCCCAGCTATTCACTCGTAATCTGCCTGGCAGGAGAGGTCCTCTCACCTTCCCAGTACATGTCTCTGTCTTCACCAGCAGATCACGAGTGAATAGCTGGGGGAAAAGGTGAAGCAGGACCCCCCCCCTCCCCTTCACAGTCAGTTCGATCAGAGCATACAGATTTGAAGCTGTGTGCAGTGCTGCTCGGTGGGACCCTGGAGGGGGGGGGGGGTTGCGCTGTTGGTGACGGGGCTGGCTGGCAGTGGCAATACAAGCACAGAGAGATGCTGCGGGACCCGGTGGTGGTTCGGCTGGTGCTGGTGGTGGCAGGCATGGATGGATTTAGCTGGGGGAATGGAGGTATATGAATGACGCTGCTTACCTTCAATTGTGCCGCTCCTCGGACGCCCCCACAAGCTCTCCAGAAACCGGAAGTCATTTAAATGGCACTTCCCACTGACCTCTACTCCGGTCCCTGCTGGCCAATCACATTAGACCACTAGGAAATTTTAGCAAATGAAAGGACAGTGGGAGTGTGTGCGGGCGCACAGCTTGCGCCCTGCACACGCCCTAAACACTGGCAAATCAGCTTCCCTGTCTGCAGTCAGCTGATTGCATGCTGGGAAGCTTCCCATAGACCGCCGTATGTCCGGCGCGTGGACACTCTTAAAGTGACATTTACAGAATTTTTTTTTTACAGCTTGGGGGGGGCGGCGCCCTAACGCCCCTTATGGATGGGCCGCCACTGACCTGGATGAGATCCACTGATTTAACATTGATTTTTCCTGATCTGCATTGTGGAGTGAGACTTCTAATTATACGTGCTTAACGATCCCCTGTCATAAGGGATCAAGGCAAGTCAGTAAGGAGCCATCATTATTCACTGGTAGAGGATTCATCACTTTTTGTTTGGACACGCTGTTTTCATCAGATTTTGGATTTTTGCACAGAACATGGGGGGAACAGCATATTGACATAGCATTTATGGACTATAATTTTGTATATTTTTTAATATAGTATTCATATATACTGATTTATATGCCAACATTTTTTTGTTTTCTGCAACATATCACTATTGACACATGTTTATTGTTTGGTATGTGATTTTTTTCACTACTTATTAATTTAATAGTAACACATTTGACACGTTATCATAAGTCATTGGTCACACATCTACATATCACTGTTTTGCTCCTTTGACACTCTTAATTTGGTGATTTTTTACTTTAGTTTTCACTTGATTAAGGGATAGCATGATTTTTCCCTTTTCTGTTATTTTTGCTCTTGTACCGATTGTTTACATGCCAATCGCAGCTCCCAAAATGAATATACTGTAATCTGCATTACAGGTTTTTTTTCCCTTTTTAGTACTTTTAGCGTATTTTTTCCCCATTTTTCCCATCTCTGTCATGTCCCTGGCAGCCCATACTCCCTACAGTTAGAACACGTTTAGGGAACACATTTAACCCCTTGATCACCCCCTACTGTTAACGCCCTTCCCTGTCAGTGACATTTTTACATTGATCAGTGCATTTTATAGCACTGATCATAGTAATAATGTCACTGGTCCCCAAAAAGTGTAATTTAGGGTCAGATTTGTCAGCCACAATGTCGCAGTCCCGCTAAAAATCGCAGATCATCACTATTACCAGTAAAAACAATAAAAAAAAGATAAATCCCTAAATCTGTCCGATAGTTTGTAGACGTGTTAAGTTTTGCACAAACCAATCAATATATCAATATAGGCCTATTGCAATATTTTTTACCAAAATATATTGAAGAATATATATCTGCCAAAACTGATGAATACATTTGTTTTTTATATGTGTTGGCATATATATTATAGCAAAAAGTAAAAAAAATATATATATATTTTTTCAAAATTGTTTGTTTATAGCGCAAAAAATAATAACCGTAGAAGTGATCAAATACCACCAAAAGAAAGCTCTATTTGTAAGAAAAAAATGGCCTTGTCAATAACCTACCTGGTGGTATTCCCGAATGTGACTCAGGGTTAAATTTCAATACCATTAACGGTAACCCCAGGCCACACTCGGGATTGAATCTCAGTATCCTGGTGCAGTGTACTTACCTTGTCCCCAGGATCCTGTAATGTCCCCCTGCTGTGTCTGCAGGCTGGGTCCTCTGCCCTATGCCTCTGGGCTCTGGGCTCTGATCCCTGAGAGTGCCGTGATGCATGGGGGCAGAGCCCAGTGGCAAATTCAAAAAGTTCAAAATTCATAAATTACAGATTACATTATTGTATGAAATCATTTAACATCCTTTTTGTCTGTAGTTCTTTTTTTCATTTCCCCTTCCTAACGTTTTATATTATATAGTAATTGATGGTTTTGTGTTTCAAATCATTATGTTCTCATACCCAGGATGTCCACTAGACTCTTGTTTGGACAGATTTAAGTGTGTTATTACTAATAATTACAGGCCTAAAATCTAAAACAACAACATTTCTATGCAAAACAATGTACCTATTTGAGACACAAAAATCTGACATAATCATACCGCCCAGGTGGTAAAGGGGGATAATCTTTCCAGGGCTGAAGGGGTTAAGGGTTCAAGTACACTTTAACCTGCAGAATTGCCCGAAAAGGCACATTCTTTAGTCAGCATGGAACATGCAAACAATACTTAAAGGTCTGCTTGCATGGAGAACAATACCAGGGAGAACATCAATACACAAACTGACATTACCCAAGGTTTTTTAATCAATACATTTATTGACAAATTTTAAAGAAGGCACATGATGAAAGCTAAAAGTATGAGTCTAAAAACATGTTAACTGAGATAAAATATCTTTTAAAAAAGTTTACTTGAAAATAAATTTATGTGCAATGTATTGATTTATTCAGTTTATGCATAGCTAAAGGAGACAAGCAAAAGTTGGCATAGAATTTGATGAATCGGAAAATGTCTGAGAGCAACCTGAAGCCATGCCCGTTTGATACAGACCTATAAACGCTAGAAATAGGCAGTGAAAGGAAACTTGCCAATTAGCTTAAGAAAGTGTTTCTGGGGGTTATAACAACTTTTTTTGTGATGATTACGGATTTGCTTTTGCTGAAAAAGCCAGTTCAATAAAGATTTATAACTGCTTGAGAACTAAGAAATTCACTGTTTTAAAAAATTGTAGTAAGGAATTTATGCAGCACTTCATAATAACTATCATTAATATGGAGCTTGTCCTGTGTTACATTTCACGAAATTTCTAAATAAAGTTGAGGAATTCTTTTCAGTAAAACAGATTTTAAACATACATAAATTTAACAAAAAGTTAAACTGAGCCATTTTATGTCCTGCCTCAGACCAAGGATCACAAAATAGCTACTATTTACCTGTACAGTCAGAAATATCTTCTTTGTTAACCTCTCAAATTTAGTTTCACTTTGTTACTTGATGCCTGACTTCTCTGACATCTGAGTAAGAGACTTTGGCCCGGAATCACATACATCGGCGCATATATATGCCGCCGTAGTGTATGTCTTTTACGCTACGCCAGTGCAGCGTGGAGAGGGAAGCATGTAATTCACAAAGCAAATGCTCCCAACGTTGCGCTGGCATAATCTAATTTCTTAGGCGTAAGCTGGCATAGGTGGAAGTGGGTGTGACCCCATGCAAATGATGGTCCGAGCGTGTTGCAATGCTTTACGCCCGGCGTATCATGAACGGCGCATGCGAAGTGACGCGCAACTTCCTGAGATACGCCGGCCCACCGGCTTACGCTGAGCACATAAATACGCCCAGCCTTACGCCCGTCCAGCGCAAAAGTACACCCCTCCTTTGAAAAGAGGTCTATCTTGACCATTGCGATACGGCAGTATGATGTGTACCTCCATGGCACACAGAGTGCCAGGACCAGTAAGGCACGGAAGAGGGAGATATATGAGCAGATCACCCTCTAGGTCAATGCTCTTGGGCATGAGAGCAGGACCCCCGACGACATTCAAAAGAAGATTAATGACATGAGACGTCGGGTCCGTGATAAGCTGGCCATGATGAGGAGGCACCTCAGGGGCACGGGAGGAGGACCAGCCAGTAATATCAAGCTGACAGCTTAGGAGGAGGCGATGGAAAGATAACCTCACCACACATCACTCCAGCAGGACCAGGAAGTAAGCGACAGCCGGATGACACCCTTCCCTTCCTGAGAATTTTTTACATGCCTACCTGTCACTTCTAAAATGTGAGTGACCATTACCTGTGCTTATTATAAATTGTGTTTTAAACTACTACACCCAGAGGCGCCTCTTCCCTAGTTGTCTTTTATAGAATTGGAACGTGGTTTCTGTTCCCCTCTGATGGCAGCCCTGAGACTTTTTTACCCCTCTTGTCAGATCTTGTAATTTATTACTTGCTGACACTGCCCATCTTGTGTGTACCTATGGTGCCGATTTGATGCCTGATGCATTGGCTTTACTGCACATTTTTTGCTTGTTTTGTTCCAGACATATGTCGACCTGCCATGCAGTTCATTGGCAAGCGTACCTAAAAGACCCACACCAAAGAACAAAGCGGACCTCTCCTTGATTCTCATCAGCTGGGATCTCCAACCCCACTATACCTTCAGTCCTCTCTGAAGCCTGCACTGATAGGAATGAAGGTGTAGAATTAGGTGTGTCACAGCCAAGTACTTCCAGTCAATCTGCTATCGGTACACCAACGTCAGATTGTACCAGGCAAATTTCTCTGCGCCAGCTGCTGCAGTGCCGAAAGAAGTTCGTTCCCAGCCATCCACATGCCCAGCGGTTGAATGCTAGCTTGGCTAAATTGCTAGCACTTTAACTGATGCCTTTTCAGTTGGTAGACTCTGCCTCCTTATGTGAGTTTGTGGAATGTGCGGTACCTCAGTGGCAGGTTCCCAAACGCTACTTTTTCTCACGGAAGGCGATTCCGTCTCTCTACCGGCATGCGAAAAGCAATGTCCATGCCTCGCTGGACAGGATGGTCAGCGGTAAGGTGCATATTACCGCTGACTCATGGTCCAGCAGGAATGGACAGGGACGTTATCTATCTTTCACAGCGTATTGGGTGACTCTGCTGGCAGCTGGGAAGGATGCAGGACAAGCTACAGTAGTGTTGGGAGTTGTTCCGCCATCACGCCTCCAAAATGCTACTACTGGTGATTGTGACCTCTCTTCTCCACCCCCTCCTCCTCTTCTTAATCTGTGGCCTCTTCCTGTGCTGATTTGTACTCTGAACCAGCGGTGCTCCGTTGGTGTTCAAGGGCCTATGCAGGTACGCAAAAAGATGCCATGCGGTGCTTGAACTGGTGTGCTTGGGGAACGGGAGCCACACTGGGGCAGAGGTTCTATCAGCTTTGCAGGGGCAGGCTCAGAGGTGGTTGACATTACGCCAGCTTAAGCCAGGAATGGTGGTTTGTGACAATGGCACCAACCTCCTCTCTGCCCTCCGACAGGGACAACTGACCCATGTGCCCTGTTTTGCTCACGTCCTTAACATGGTGGTGCAGCAGTTCTTGGGCAGGTACCCAGGCTTACAGGATGTCCTGAAGCAGGCCAGGAGACTGTGTGCATTTCCGACAGTCATATAATGCCAGTGCTCAGCTGGCTGACCTCCAAACGGAATACAACCTGTCCAATAACCACCTAATCTGTGACATGCCCACCAAGTTGAACTGTACATTGGCCATGCTGCAGTGGCTTCACATGCAGCAGAGGGCCATCAATGAGTATCTGTGCCAATATAGCACCAGGACAGGGTCGGGGGAGCTTGTTTTTTCCCCTCCATGCCAGTGGGCCATTATCAGGGATGCATGCACTGTCCTGTCACCATTTGAGGAGGCCACACGGATGGTGACCAGTGACAGTGCATGCATCAGTGACACTGTCCCTCTTATCCACCTGTTGGAGCACACTCTGCATGGAATAATGGACAGGGCACTTGAGGCAGAACAGAGGGAGGACGAGGAGGACTTCCTTACCTCTCAAGGCCCCCTTTATCCAGACAGTGTTTCTGCTTGCCCACCTATCACACAGGAAGAGGAGGAGGATTGTGTCTGCATGGAGGTGGAGCCTAGCACTCAGCATCAGCAGCAGTCTTCAAGGGATCAATTACAGTCCCAAGAAACCCATGGACTTGTACGTGGCTGGGAGGAGGTGGCTGCAGATCATGTCACCCTCAGTGACCCAGAGGACTGGACATGGCCTCCCTGATCCTGCAAAGCCTGCGGAAGGATCCTCATAGTCGTGCTATCAAGGAGAGGGATCGTTACTAGCTGGCAACCCTCCTTTAACCACATTACAAAGGTAAGGTTGCAGACCTTATCTTGCCCACGCAGAGGGAACAGAGAATGAAACATCTTTGGGAGGCCTTGCAGGAAGGTCTGTGCAATGAGTTCACAGAGACAGGGAGGTTACAAAATCCTGGTCCTGGATAACGTGTTGCTGAGGCTTCGGTCAGTCAAAGAAGGAGCAGTGGAGAAGGTGGCCGTCTGACCGATGCCTTCAGACAATTTTTTAGTCGGCAGCCCCAAGGTATGACCGGTTCTAGCAACCATCGCCAGTGTCTGTTTTACATGGTGCCGGAATACCTAGGGGCAATATCAGACTTGGACACCTTTGCCACTGAAAATCCATTGATTTACTGGGTCTTGAGGATGGATCACTGGCCAGAGCTTGCACAGTATGCAATTGAGGTACTGGCCTATCCTGCATCCAGCGTTCTTTCGGAATGCACATTCAGTGCTGCTGGAGGCTTTGTAACCGAATCGGTCGATCAACTGACCTTCATAAAAATTAATCAGTCTTGGATCATCACCAGCTACCAAGCACCTGATGCTGTTGTATGCAAATATTTTTTTTGAAATGTCAGATCCCTTCAAGACTGCCTATGCTGAGTGTCTATCCTGTTATGCTGAGTGACTATCCTCTTCCTCCTCAATGATCATGCTGATAGCTTGTAAGAACATCCACCAGTGGATAAGGCCCATTTTTTTTGCTCCTGTTTAACAGGGGCTTGCAATTAAAATTTTTGATGCAATACTTTGCAGCTGGGCTTATTCCTGCACTGCAACTAGACTGAGGTGTAGTGTTGTGGCACCAGCACCAGTGGCTAAGGCCCAATTTTTCTGCCCCTGTTTAAAAGGGGCATGTAATTACAATTCTTGATCTAATATTTCACAGCAGGGCCCATTCTTGTGCCCACCAAGAGTAACTGTGAGGGCTTAGGCCTCGTACACACGAGCAGACAGATTTGTTCAAATCTGTCTGTCCGACAGATTTGAACAAATCTGTCTGCTGGGATTTTGGTTTGCTCGCGTGTACACACGCGCATGCGCCGAATCCATTCGGCGGCGGTGTGGCGGCGGTGCGGGACGACATGTCTGCTGGTAAGTGTACATGTCGGGCGGACGGATTCCCACCCGATAGATTTCAAAGCATGCTTTGAAATCTGTCGGGTGGCCAAATCCGTCGGCTCGGCCGTACACACGATCGAATCTGTCTGCTGAAACGGTCCAGCAGACCGTTCCCAGCGGACAGATTTGATCGTGTGTACGAGGCCTGACAGTTTTGTGGCACCAGCACCAAAGGCCCAATTTTTCTACGGCCCCATGCACACGTGAAGCTGGTAAACACGTGTTCAGAGGCAGTTGGACAGCTTTTTCAACTGCCCCTGAACACATTCAATGTTATCCTAAGTGTCTCGTTTATTGCCGTTTTTAGGCAGTTGCACTTATTTTTATTGAAAATTTGCAAAAATACAAAAGAAGTCAAACAGTGACCAGAGCAAATGTAAGACAACAAATCACCTTATCCAGAAGAACATGAAAGAGTGAGTAATACTGTTACATACTAAGAAACTAGGAGCTCCCGCCCCACTCTCCCCCCACACCCCAATAGGGATCAAGCTGTGCAGGAGGTGTATGGGTCGGGTTACCCCCAGAACAACAAGTGCTCTATAGAGAACATCTAAGACATGGACAGGTAAGCTAAGTTGTGGAGCAAAGGTCAGGAACAGGAGCTGAAAAAGCTCAAGGGTCAAATGAATTTGAGAGCCAGGAAAGAGGAGAAAACTCCAATCCCTCCTGGTTCTAGCTAGTGGCATATGAAAGACCCAAAACACATAAAATATATAACCAGACCCTAACTAAGGAGCAACAACAAGAGGACCCTTGGGGTCCAGGTCTGCCTCAAAAGCTGGATTAGGTTAGTAAATAGAATAAAAGAATTAGAACAGCAGAGAAAGGAGAGATGGAAAAATAGAAAAGGAAGAGAAGGTTAGGAAGCGAGGATGTACACGGAAGGCTAGAAACTAAGGGGGTCGTGTGCGAGAGAATAAGAAGAAAAAACAATTCTCTGGCAAGCATCAGAACAACATCAGAGGAGGACTCCAACATATGAAGCCCCAGGTTCCCAGATGAGTTTGAATTTGTCAATAGTGTCAAGGATAATATTGGATATCCTCTTATTAGACATTATCCATGATATTTTTCTTTTGGCCATTGGAAAAGAAAAACTGACGGGGACTTCCAGGCCCTGGTAATAGTCATCTTGGCACCCAACAGGATGAAGTGAATCAGATTTTAGGGATTGGGTTGTTAAGTAAGGTGATAGTAGGATCCCGAGCTACCCCATTCCTGTGACTTTCCGAATAAGGTTGAACATTTTGTACCAAAAGGATCTGATTCTAGGACATTCCCACAATATGTGGAGGAGGGAGCCCGTAAGGCCACAACCCCTAAAACAAAGAGGGAAAGATTGTGGGTAAAATTTTGCGAGGCGAGTGGGTACTAAGTACCAGCGGGTCGTGACCTTGAGACTCGCTTCCGCTAACGAGACATTCAAAATGCCCTTAAAAGATCGAGCCAAGTTAGAGTGCCACAATTCCATAGTCCAATCAATGTCAAGGTCCCGGTCCCAACTCATCATATAAGGTGCTTTCTCCAAAGGCTCGGCTAAGGCTGACTAGATAAGAGAGATAACCCCTCTTGTGTCCATGGCTGAGGAGCACCAATGCTCATAAGGGGTTACTGAAGGTGAGCTTACGCAAGTTTTCTTAATCTGGTTTAGAAAATGGAAAAGCTGGTAGAACCAGAATTTCTCAGAAGGGGGTATTTTGAGTCTAGAAATGCAGTAGCCTAGTGTGAGGGGCCCATTTGAGTTAAAAAAGTGGCCAATTCTATACAGGCCTTTGTCAAGCCACCACTTGAAGGAGATGATATCCAACCCGGGGGGAAACTGGGGGTTGTGGAAGATGTGGGCAAGTGGGTGCCAGTGAGATATCAGGGGTTTCAGTTTGTGCAAAGAGGCACATAATGTCATAGAATGAGACAGTGTAGGAGCTAGAATCAGGGGTCGTCTTTTGGGATGGCTCCATAGTAAGAAGTCCAGGGTATACCCTGGGGTCGCTGCTCTTTCCACGGATACCTAGTCGGGTTTAGGCCCTTTCAAGTAGATTATCGAAAACTGGCTAAGTTGGGCTGCCCGGTAATACCACCACAGATTGGGTAAGCCTAGGCCCCCTTTCAATCTGGGTCTAAAAAGGGCGGTCTTTGATAAACGGCGTCCCTTTTTGCCCAAATGAAGCAAATGATTGCAGATTGAGGGTGTTAATATATGTTTTAGTGACTGGTATGGGTAGGGAGCGGAAAAGGTACAGAATTCTAGGTAGAAGGGTCATCTTGACTGCATTTATGCGGCCAAGCCAAGATAATTTATATAGGGACCATATAATGGGAGGGTAGTTATGTTTGTGGAGAAGTTCAATACGTGAGGTGAGGTTAATACCTAAGTAGGGTATGGAGACAGGTCTTGGGGGGTTGAGATATTGATTGCCACCGATTTAGACATGTTAACTGTGAGGCCAGAGACGCTGCTGAAGTCTTTGAGAAGGCGGGCCACATTAAGGGTCAAAGTAAGGGGGGATGTAATGAAGAGGACGTCATCTGCGAACAAGGCGCATTTGTGCGTCGATTGCCCACAGCGGACCCCCTGGATGTCTGGATGGAGTCTGATCGCAATAGCCAAAGTCTCAATGGCCATCGCTAACAGGAGGGGGGAAAGGGGACAGCCTTGTCTCGTACCCTTCCTGATGGGGAATTGATTTGATAAATGACCATGGAGCCTAACCTGTGCTTTGGGTTGGAAGTAAAGTGCCTCCAAAGTTTTAATGAAACGGGACCGAAGCCCCATTTCTGGAGCAAGGCGAAAAGATAGGGCCAAGCAACCGTGTCGAACGCCTTTTGTAGGTCGATGGAAAGCAAGTAACCTTCCTGGGGGGGGGGGGCACCGTCCTCATAAGAGAGATAACGTCCACTGCTCGCCGAATCTGGTCCGGTTCCTGCCTCCCTGAGATAAACCCCACTTGGTCCTTGTGGTCCTTTGACCTCATCTGGAATATGCAGTCCAGTTTTGGGCACCAGTTTTTAAAAAGGATATCGGAGAACTGGAGAAAGTGCAGAGAAGGGCAACTAAACTGATAAGAGGCATGGAGGAGCTCAGCTATGAGGAAAGATTAGAAAAACTGAATTTATTCACTCTTGAGAAGAGGAGAATAAGGGGGGATATGATCAACGTGTACAAATATATAAGAGGTCCATATAGTGAACTTGGTGTTGAGTTATTCACTTTAAGGTCAACACTGAGGACAAGGGGGCACTCTTTATGTCTGGAGGAAAAGAGATTTCACCTCCAAATACGGAAAGGTTTCTTCACAGTAAGAGCTGTAAAAATGTGGAACAGACTCCCTCCAGAGGTGGTTCTGGCCAGCTCAGTAGATTGCTTTAAGAAGGGCCTGGATTCTTTCCTAAATGCACATAATATAACTGAGTACTTGTTTTGTAGGTAAAGTTGATCCGGGGTAAATCCGATTGCCTCTCGGGGGATCAGGAAGGAATTTTTTCCCCTCCGGTAGCAAATTGGATCATGCTATGCTGTTTTTTTTTGCCTTCCTCTGGATCAACTGTGGGTATGGAGTTGGGTGGATGGGATGTACTGTGTTTTATTTTTATTTTTTATTTTTTTTTATGGTTGAACTGGATGGACTTGTGTCTTTTTTCAACCTGACTAACTATGTAACTATGATATACAAACCAATAAAAGATGCTAATCTATTCGCTAAAATCTTTGTCATTATCTTCAAATCGTTGTTAATCATGGGAGATCGGTCTGTAATTGCTTAAGGTTCCCTGAAGGGTCGAGAGGGGAGTCTTTACGTAAAGAGTTAAAGAACCGGGCCAGATAGGGAGACAAAATCTCTGAAAAGATCTTGTAGTAATGGTTTGAGAATCCGTCGGGGCCTGGGGCAGAGTCTTTCTTAAGGTCTTTGATGACTCTGCAAATCTCAGCTTCTTGAAATGGTGAGTCTAGGATAGAGCGGTGGGAGTCAGAGAGTCTTGGGAATGGGATGTTCTGTAGAAAAGTGTCAAGGTTGTCGTGGGAGGGTTGAATGTCAGTTGAGTACAGGGTGGAGTAGAACGACTGGAAAGCTTTAAGTATCTTCCCAGGGTTCTGAATCAGGGCACCATTCGAGGCTTTAATCTTAGGAAGGGTAAATGTCTGCAGTTTGGGGGTAAGTTTGGCAGCCAGCTGAGGGCCAAACTTGTTCGCCCGCATTTAGTGTTTGCTACTTGTCCATTGCAGATGTCTATCTGCCGATGAAGTGAGAGCCATATTGAGCGCTAACCTGGTGGATTCAAGTTTGGCAAAGGAAGCATGAGAGGGATTCCGTTTATGATTTTTGCTAAGAATTTTGAATTCTTTCTCAAGGTTCACTATGTCCGCTTTTCGTTCCCGCTTCAGCTGCGATAAGAGTTGAATAATTTTTCCCCTCATCACTGCTTTGTGGGCTCCCCAAAGAGAGCTAGGGGAGATATTGTCTTTGTTGTTATTCCCAAATCTCCTTTTCCAACATAGTGTAGTGCACCGGGTTAGATAGGATAGTTGCGTTTAAGCGCTACAGGCGGTGCCCTGGGGGGGGGGGTAGTGTTAGAAAGCTTTAGGAGAACCAAGGAGTGGTCAGACCATGGAACCTCATGAATGGAGGCATGAGAAGCAGTGTGAATGTCGGAGGAGGGCAGAAAGATATGATCTATTCTGGCATAAGTCTTATGGGGTGCTGAATAGTGCGTGTAATCTTTCGCTACAGGGTTGAGTTCCCTCCAGGGGTCAATGAAGCCTAGAGAGTGGAGGAGGTAGGCAATGTGGAGGCTCTGCTTAGGTGGTCTTTTAAGGTGGGGGATCCCAAAGGCCTATTTATCCAGGATATTGTCAAATGTGATATTGGAATCACCGCCTAATATTACCCTGCCCTCGACAAGAGGCGAGAGAGTGTTGAGCATAGTGGAGAAAAAATTAGCTTGGCCCCGGTTAGGGGCATAATAGGAAACTATAGTATAAACCCTCCCTTCTATCGAGCCCTTGTCTAGGATGTAACGCCCTTCCTTGTCAGTGACAGTCAAAGAGTGTATAAAATGGGTAATTTTTGAGAAAAGTATTGCCACCCCCCTCTTTTTAGTTTCTGCATTCGCCAGAAAAAAGGTGGGGTACCCACGGTGGAGAAAGGGGGGATTGTAGCTGCTGGGGAAGTGAGTCTCCTGGAGGAGAAGTATGTCTAGGCCCCTTGAATAATAACTCTGGAAGGCTTTACGTCTTTTAACAGGGGAGTTTAGGCCTTGGGTATTATGCAAAGCTATCCTAAGGGCAGCCTGCAGGGATGATGTATCAGCCATGGACAAAAGAGGGTGAGTGCGAGCATACAGGAGACGGGCCTACCTTGATCCTCGAGAGGCTGGAAGCGTGTAGAGAAGATCCGGGCAAAAATCGCACTTGCAATCTGGGGAAGAGTAGGATCCTGGAAAGAAAAATAAAAACAAAAAGGAAGAAGAGGTAAATAAAACTCAAACATTGAGAGGAGAAGAGGAGAATAAAGAGGAGTGAAAAGAAAAGAAGAGACCTAGGCAAGAACTACTAGGAAGGTGTAATAACAGGACTGGCTGGCCAATTCCTGTACTGAGACCCAAAAAGAGATTGGGCTCAGAAAAATAACAACCTCTAGGGGGTTGTTCTCCTGCAGGTACAAGAGGAGCAAGCTCCTTCCCGTCACTACAAAAACAATGGCATACCTGTCCGCCCCAGCCTTTTGGCCCCCAGTAAAATGGCTTAACATTAGGCAAGAGACCTCGAGGCTTGGGAGCTAAAAGTTAAATAGATTAAAACAGTACCTACTAAATATGAGCTCAGACAATAGGGAAAACAGAGGATACAATGTCTAGCAAACCCTGGTGCTGCCCTAGAAGGTGGAGGGTAGGGAAGGGGGGGGGGGACATGGGGACGGGAACAGAGGGAGGGACATTATCCATACCAAAGCAGATAGCAAAAACAAACTGCAAAACAATAGTACAATGGAGAGAGATAATAAGGATCCCTTTCTTTCTTTTTCTTTTTTTCCCTTTTTTTCCCCCCTCCTTTACCCCTCCTATTTAAGGGAAAAAAATCAAACATAAAAGGGATAGTACATATGAGGGGATTTTCCTGCAGTCATCAGGGGAGGAACAGAGTGGACCAGATGGGTAAAGCATAGATCGGAACCAATCCTGTAATCCCTGAAGAAAAAAAGATGTATATAACAGGAACTTGGCGGGTATAGTGAACAGCACTATACAGTCGGGGGATAAAACACCCGAAAGAAGGTATAGTGAACCCAGAAAGATGGATGAGGGAAATAAATTATTCTTGGGGGACAAGAGTCTCGGTGTCTCTTTGGTTGCTGTTTGTTCCACAGCGGAGTGATGGGGCTGCCGGAAGGAGGCCTCTTAGAAGAACTTGGGCGAAGAGAAGATTCTTGGGGGGGCAATTCTTGGGTGATGAATCCAAGTCGTAGCAACAGCTGCTCGCCATCCCAGAAATTTGAGAAACCGTACGACTTGTCCTTGTAATCAAACTGGAGGCGAAATGGGAAGGACCACCTGTATTTAATGGATTTCTGTATGAGGACCCCTAGAAGGGGCTTCAGGGACCTCCGCTTCTGAATTGTGGTTGGGGAGATATCTGCAAAGATCTGTATTTTGTTTCCTTGAATGGTGAGGTTGTCGAGATTGCGGTATCTCCTCATCATTTCTTTTTTTACACTATAATAGTGGGGCTTGACCACTACATCCCTTGGGAGCCCATCTTGACGGGGGGCTGAAGAGCTCTGTGGGCCCTATCTAACTCAAGTTTGTGGTCCTGGATATCAGGAATTACATTCTTAATGAAGAGTTTCACTGTGTCAGGAATATTAGTGACCTCCTCTGGGATTCCTCTAATACGAAAGTTATATCTCCTGCTGCGATTCTCCAAATCATCAATTTTAGCGAGTGCAATTTCAAGTTGGTCCTGCAGCGTCTGTATGCAGTTTGTGTTTTGGTTGGTGCGGGCTGCAGTGTTATCCACAGCCTGTTTAATGACATCTATGCTGGCCCCTATGCTTTGCAGGTCTGCTTTGATATAGGAGGTAATCTGCGTGGCAGTTTGCGTCAGACCCGCTGCTAGTATGTCAGAGAAGCAGTTAAGGATTTAGGCCATGTCAGTCTGAAGGGGTTGAGGGAGGGGGGAGGGCATCTGGAAGCCAGCATGGCTAAAGGGAGATTGCAGCATAGGGGTGATGTCTGCCATCGTGCGACTTAGGAGCGATTCAGTGGAGGCCGGAGAGGCTAAGTGAGGGGAGCGTTACTCACTGGAGTTGCCAGTAGTGGAATAGCGTGCTGGATCGGGGACGAGGGGTCCGCAATGGATTCCTGGGCTGCTGTGTCACCTCGAGGAGAAGCCGCGGCCGCCATCTTGGAGGCTGAGGGGGCCGCTAGGCCAAAGTCAAGCTGCCTGCTAATCCCCTTCTTTTCACCGGATCCCGGCATCCAGGATAGTGCTCTGCACCTTCCGCCCACTGTTAGGGGACCATAGCTGAGGACAGCCCTAACGATAGCTGAGCTGGGAGCCTCGTTGGGCTGGGGCAGCTCAGAGCTCCCGGTCAGTGCGTCTTCCCGGAAGTCCCCCGCATGCGCACTCTGTCGTTTATAGCCGTTTTTAAAGGTGACCTACATTAGAAATCTCAAAAATGATGGCAAATGATGAAAAAACATAAAAAAATACATAAAAACAATGTAATTGCTTGCATTGCATTGTGGACAATCCACAACGTGTGGCAGGTGACATGGCCAGGTGATGTAGTAGGTGGACAATCCACAACTTGTGGCAGGTAACGTAGCCAGGTGACGTGACCAGTGGACAATCCACAACTTGTGGCAGATGACGTGGCCAGGTGACGTGGCAGGTGACGTGGCCAGGTCATGTGGCAAGTGGACAATCCACAACTTGTGGGCAGGTGACATGGTCAGGTGACATTGCCTGGTGACTAGGTAAGTGGACAATCCACAACTTGTGGCAGGTGACGTGGCAAGTAACAAATGTTATTACACCGATGACGATCTTCTAAGTTGTTGATATGCAACCAAAGTGCCTGAATCTGGGCATGATGTTGTGAAATCGCCATCTGGCATTTTTTTTTCTTTTTACATATAGCCTGGTGTTTCTTTCAGAGACTTTAGATATAAGTAACAGGTGTGGGCTTTTGGGTGTTGGTGGTGCCCTCACACTGTAACCATATAGGAGGTACTCTTGAAAAAATATCTGTTTGTTTTAGTATGTGCTGTAAAGAAAAATAATGTCAAACAATAACCTCAAAAGAGAAGTTGGTTTATTCTACTGGTCATGTGCTTTCAGAAAAAATATATGGTTAGGAGGTCTTTACAAACTCTGAACTGTAAGGGAAACGTTATAAGGCAATGTAAAGATTGCAAAAAAAAGTCTGGCCAACTGGGTTTAAAAGTGGCTTGCAGGGCCTGGCAGAAAAAGGTTTAACCACTTGACCACTGAGCACTTAAACCCCCTTCCTAACCAGACCAATTTTCAGCTTTCGGTGCTCTCACAATTTGAATGACAATTACTCAATCATACAACATTGTACCCATTTTAATTTTTTGTCCTTTTTTTCACACAAATAGAGCTTTCTTTTGGTGGTATTTGATCACCTCTGGGTTTTTATTTTTTTGCGCTATAAAAGAAAAACAACTGAAAATTCTGTAAAAATAAATAAAAAAATCTTGTTTCTGTCATATTAGCGGGTTATTTCTCACACACAGCATATGCATACCACAAATTACACCCCAAAACACATTCTGCTATTCCTCCCGAGTATGGCGATACCACATGTGTGAGGCCTCGTACACACGAGGGGATATGTCCGCTGAAAACGGTCCGATGGACCGTTTCAGCAGACATCTCCTTTGAAATCTATCCGGTGGAATCTGTCCGCCCGACATGTCTGCTGGTTAGTACACTTACCAGCAGACATGTCGGCCCCCACCGCCGCCACGCCGCTGCCGAATGGATTTGGCGCATGCGCGGAAGTGTTTTACTTCCTGGTGCGGTGACGTGGCGGTGACGCGGCGGCGTCAACGTCACCGCCGCGTCACCGCGCCGTCCGGCGGCGGGGAATTTGATCCGATGGTGTGTACACGCCATCGGATCAAACTCCCGATCGGACATATCCGATGAAAATGGTCCGCGGACCGTTTTCATCGGATATGTCCGATCGTCTGTACGCCGCCTGAGACTTTTACACAGCGTGGCCACATACAGAGGCCCAACATGCAGGGAACGCCATCAGGCGTTCTGGAACACCCAGACCAATTCTGACATTCCTCTCCTACATGGAAAAATCATAATTTATTCGCTAAAAAATTACATAGAACCCCAAAACATTATATATGCTTTTTTAGCAAAGACGCTACAGAATACAATGGCGGCGGTTACAACTTTTTATCTTGCATGGTATTTTTGTAGAAAAAAAAAACAGTAAAGTTAGCCCAATTTTTTTTCATAATGTGAAAGATGACGTTATCCCGAGTAAATAGATACCCAACATGTCACCCTTCAAAATTGCGCACACTCATGGAATGGCGCCAAACTTTGCTACTTAAAAATCCCCATAGGCGACGCTTTAATTACTTTTATTGGTTACATGTTTTTAGTTACAGAGGAGTTCTAGGGCCAAAATGATTGCTCTTGCTCTAACGTTCGCAGAGATACCTCACATGTGTAGCTTGAACACCGTTTTCATATGTGGGCGGGACTTACGTATGCGTTCGCTTCTGCATGCGAGCACACAGGGACAGGGGTGCTTTAAAGAAATGGGTATTGCAGAGTATTTGGGTATTGCAGAGTATTGGGGTATTGCAGAGTATCGCACAGGGTATTGCAGAGTATTGGGGTATTGCAGAGTATTGCACAGGGTATTGCAAAGTATTGGGGTATTGCAGAGTATCGCGCAGGGTATTGGGGTATTGCAGAGTATCGCGCAAGGTATTGCAGAGTATTGGGGTATTGCAGAGTATCGCGCAGGGTATTGCAGAGTATTGGGGTATTGCAGAGTATTGGGGTATTGCAGAGTATCGTGCAGGGTATTGGGGTACTGCAGAGTATTGGAGTCCTGCAGAGAATTGGGGTACTGCAGGGTATTGGGGTACTGCAGGGTATTGAGGTGTTGCAGAGTATCGCGCAGGGTATTGGCGTATTGCGCAGGGTATTGCACAGTATTGGGGTACTGCAGAGTACTGGGGTATTGCAGAGTACTGGGGTACTGCAGGGTACTGGGGTATTGCAGAGTACTGGGGTATTGCAGAGCTGGGATGGATGGAGGGATGGCTGGATCTGTGACTGCATTTGTCACAGACCCAGCCACAGCGCAGCTGCTGACATCCCGCCCCCCCCCTCTCCTCGCACACTGTACCGAACGGTACAGAGAGGAGACTCAGAAGAGGGAGGAAATTTGACGGCGCGATCACGTGGTAAACGGCCGCTATCTGCGGCAATTTACCGTGATCCGTGATGCGCCGGGTTTCTAGACCCGGCGAGAATGGACACTTCCGCGAGCGCTTCCCAGGGGACACGCAATCGCGGAAGTGAAGGATGACGTCCCAGGGAATAGTTCCACCAAAATAACTCCACCGCGCCGTAGCAGTAAAATGCCTATGGCGCGGTGGGCAAGAGGTTAATGGTAACTTTAAAAGTGGAGAGGGAAATTGCCCATGTTGTCCTTGCATTACTAGAGCAGAAAGTTTAGTATTCACAATGAGTCTGAAGGAATTTGGAATTATAACTTTTCTAAGCTGTGATATGAGACTTTTGTAAGGCCTCATGTACACTTCTGCTGTTAAATGGAGGTTTAGGAGCAGTTGGGCATTTTTTTCAACTGCTCCTGAACTCTCCACTATGTTATCATATCAGTACATGTACACAGGACAATTTACAGTAGTTTCCAGGCAGTTCAGTTTAGAGGCTTTTTTTGGAACACAAAAAATGGGTTCAGAAGCTGAGTTTAGAGGCATTGCAAGCGCCAAACGCTTCTAAATGGGGCTAAATGGGGCTAAATGTGCAAAACGCCGCTAAATGTGGCATGTAAACGCAGCAAAACAGATATTTCAGATGTGGGTTACTATCTGTCAAGTTAAATCGTTTAGGAGAGGTTGTAAAAATGTCTTGTGTACATGAAGCCTTATCAATCTCATCACTTTTGTCATATGCTGTATGTTGGGAGGACAACAAGAAGAAGAGCATGCTGTGATTGGCCAAAGCATGCAGGTCAGGTGCATGCTTTGGCCAATCACAGGACGCCAATGTACTGCGTTCTTACAGTGCATTATGAGGCGTTCGTTTGCAGTGAACGCTGCATAATGTTCTAAATTCGGTGAACGGGGGAACACTTGCTGTTCGAGTCCAACTTACGTTCGACTCAAACATTGGGTTCATCCCTACTAAGCAATAAGGGAAGCATGAAACTTGTTAACCCCGCTCTTTCCCTTCCACTTTTGCTGTATCATGCTGCTAGATCTGTTTCAATAAAGATGGATTTGTTGCTCAGGAGTGCAGCTGTCTGGATCTTTCTAATGTACATTACATAGCATTGTGAGCTAGGTTTGGTACCCATATGGAATGTGTGAGGGGTAACAGTGAGTTGACCAACATTCTTTTGTATAATATTGAATGTTGGAGCAAGAGCAATAATTCTTATGCCCTGTACACACGATCGTTTCATCTGATGAAAAAGCTGACCTTCATCAGTCTTGCCTACACACCATCAGTTAAAAAAACATTTGTGTCAGAACGCGGTGACGTAAAACACTACGACGTGCTGAGAAAAATGAAGTTCAATGCTTCCGAACATGCGTCAAATTGATTTTGAGCATGCGTGGATTTTTATCCAATGGACGTGCCCACAGACGATCGTTATTTTCTATCGGTTTTTTAACCATCAGATAATTTTAAAACAAGTTCAACATTTTTTCACTGATGGATAAAAACCAATGGGGCCCACATACGATCCGTTTCGTCTGATGAAAACGGTCCATCAGACCATTTTCATCAGATGAACCGATCGTGTGTACGCGATGTTTGTTTAAAGTGCAAAAAATACAAACCGCCGATGTGATCAAATACTACCAAAAAAAGCTCCATTTGTTCCATTTGTTAGGAAAAAAGGTTGCAAATTTTGTTTGGGTACAGCATCACAGGACTGAGCAATTGTCAGTTAAAGCGACGCACTTCTGAATGGCAACAAGTGCTTTGGTCAGGAAGGGGGTAAAATCCTCTGACCTTGTTGTTTTAACTTGTTGCCAATAAATACCTTATACAGCCCACTTCCTGTTTGTCTGATAAAAATTCTAGGCTTATGACACCATGCACAGCTCTTTCTCTCACTCTCTATTTCTCTCTCTCTCTCTCTCGTGAGAGTTTTCCAGGAAGGGAGGGGGGATGAGTCATAAGAGGGTCAATGAGGGCTGCAGAGCTGGAGGTATGTGTAACTCCAGGAAGTGAACAAGCAGCAGCTTCAGCTGACCACAGTTAAAATGAATGCAGTCAGAATCAGTGAAGGGAGATTTCTGCAGCATATTTAGCAAGTAGAATCATAGTATTTGATCTATATAAAATAAAATACAAAGTGGTTAGAGGGAAGCTTCAGAATGGCAAAGATCTTTTTATTACAAATTATGTGAGCAGATTGCAGTTCCTCTTTAAGCACAATACATTTAAGAAAAAAATCCTTAAATGCCCCATTTTGAACAGGACCCCCACCAGGCATTTTAAAATCAAGAAATAAAAGTTGTAATTTTTATAATCCCTATGTTTAAAATATTTAGTCAGTGGTACAAGACCCCATTTTGAACAGGATCCCCAGCCATGTTAAAAATCAAGAAATCAACATGACATTACATGCTTTGTGAAAACAAAAGTAAACTGTGCTTGTGTAAACGTATTAAACTTGTGTATAGCAGCACCACTAACATGAGATAGGATCACATAAATGATGAATGCAAATGTGGTAAAAAAAAATGTATATATATAAATATAAATGTAAAACATGAGTCCATGTGTCTTCCAACTGACATCAGTGTAATGTCTTCACTTTGATAAAAAAAGTGCACAAACAATTGTTCATCTTGTAATAACCACCACCATAATAAAGGATGTACTCTTACCAGAGCGTATTGACCACTTATTACGGGGTAAAATAAGGCTTGTGTATCTTCCTGTCGTTGCTATAAATACATTTGTCACTGTCCAAGCCTCACTCTCATCTCCTTCACTATATGGCTCTCTAATAGTGTTGCTCACGAATATTCGTATTGCGAATATTCGGCTCGAATATGGCATATTCGAGTATTCGCGATATATTCCGAATTTCGCGGTGAATATTCGCTATTTCGAATATTCGTATTTTTTCAATTTTTTTTTTAGAACAGATCACATCCTAGAGATCCCCATCGACGTCTAAAAGCATTGCTGGTATGATTAGAGACCTTGGGCCGAGTAGCTGCAGCGATCATTTTATATTGCCGAAAAATCGCAATGCGATTATTCGGCAATAGCGATATCGCGCGATTATTTTCGAGAAATTCGCAATATTGTTTTTAGCTAAAATAACACATATATTCGATTTCAGAGTGTTACTGTCGAAATTCCGCAATCAATTTCTCATTCGCATTTTTGCGAAATTACGATAAAATATCAAGAATATTCTGAGCCAATCAGAGTGCTCCTTCCGCATTTGCCGAATATTCGCAATTATTTTGTATTGTAATATATCAAGAATATTCTGAGCCAATCAAAGTGCTCCTTCCGCATTTGCCGAATATTCGCAATTATTTTGTATTGTAATATATCAAGAATATTCTGAGCCAATCAGAGTGCTCCTTCCGCATTTGCCGAATATTCGCAATTATTTTGTATTGTAATATATCACGAATATTCTGAGCCAATCAGAGTGCTCCTTCCGCATTTGCCGAATATTCGCAATTATTTTGTATTGTAATATATCAAGAATATTCTGAGCCAATCAGAGTGCTCCTTCCGCATTTGCCGAATATTCGCAATTATTTTGTATTGTAATATATCACGAATATTCTGAGCCAATCAGAGTGCTCCTTCCGCATTTGCCGAATATTCGCAATTATTTTGTATTGTAATATATCACGAATATTCTGAGCCAATCAGAGTGCTCCATTCCGTATTTCTCGAAATTTCGCAATTATTTGGTATTGTAATATATCACGAATATTCTGAGCCAATCAGAGTGCTCCATTCCGCATTTCTCGAAAATTCGCATTCGCATTCGCAATAGCGAAAATTCGCAATCATTTCATTTCCAAAAAATATCACAAATATTCGTATTTAGCGAATATATCTCGAATATTCGACTATATATTCAAGATATATCGCGAAATCGAATATGGCATATTCTGCTCAACACTACTCTCTAATACAACCACACCTCGCTCAGAGAAGCCCGGAGCATTAGAATGCAATGGCATATGCGCAGGGCGGACATGACGGGGTTAACAGGGGAAGTAAAAGTTAGTGGAAGTTCTGTAAGAGTTTCTGGTGGGAGGGGTTGATAGGCATATAAAAGCTGGCCCCTCCCTTTCCTAGTCAAGCACATCCTGGGGGAAAGTTTCAGGTAGGCAGCATGTCTGTAATGGAGAACCTTTTGGCCCAGCTTAGGGAGCAGGCTCAGGCACGGGGGGGGATTGACTACAAGGGTTTTTGGGGCCTGCCCTGCTGCAATCGGATGGGGATGTCCAGGCTGCGGTCCCCGCTGCTGGCAGGGCTCGTAGATCCAGGACTCCAGAGCGTTTTTCTCCTGAGCGCTCTGGGGCCTCCACGCGGCGGGGGGGCGGATCAGGTGCACGATCTAACGGGCTAACAGGCTTCCTGTGGAGCGTGGGGAGGGCTCGGGAGCGGCGCTGCGGCCTAGCAGGGGACGGAAGAGGGATTTCGAGGACGGATGGCACAAGGAACGGAGGCCGGCCGGGCTGAGGCAAGGCCCTGGCAAGGCTGTCCAAAAGTCGGTGGACGGGTATGTGGAGCGGCGGAGGGATCGGATGTCTGGGGATCGGGCGGCAGCTTTGGCTGTTGTGCCGGGCGGGCCTTTGTCGGAAGGGGAGCTGTCGGATGGGCCACTGTCGATCGGTGAACTGGCAGACTCTGAGAACGAGATCGAATCACCGCCCAGGAGCGTGGCGTCGGTGGAGAGCAGTCGTTCGGCTGACGGGTCAGCACCTGCGCAGTCCGGTGAGTACAATTTACTTGTGCATGGGTGTGACGTGGCTGGTAGTGCATGGCATGGGAGCCAAGCAGGGGTGATGTCTCCAGTGGTGGGGGGGCTGCTTGGGAAGGTGGGGGGATGCTGGCGTTTTTGGAGGGTATTGGTGCAGAAGTTTGAGATGGTTGAGAAGTCGCGGATGGGTCCGGCGGCCGCCTGGGTCCCACCAGCTGTTGGGGTCCCGGGTGCTACTGGGGGGACGGCTGCCGTTGTGGTTTTGGTGGGGGATTCCCCTACGCCAGTTGCGCAACAGGGGCCCTCCAATGTTTCGCCGGGGGAGTCGGTGGGTAGGCAGGACATTGTCAGGCTGGCCGACGCGGCGAAATGCGAGGTGTATATGTGCTATGAGGGACCTTTGGGGTCACATTTGAAACCAGAGGTGCGGGAGAAGTTGTGGAAAGTGGATTATGTGGACATCTTCTCGCTGTTGCCCCTGGAGCAGTTTAATTTGGATAGGGTTAAGCCCGACGATTCCAAGAAAGAGGATGAGGAAAAGCGGAGGTACAGGCTGATTCCTAGGACGTTTGCTAATTGGCTGCAGGCGTTTGGTATCATGGCCAGTGTACTTGGGGAGAAGCATCCTGAGTGGTGCTCTGCGCTTTTTTGCTATCAGGGTTCTATTGCGGAAGCCTATAGGGTGTATGGAGGCACGGGGTGGCTCCGGTACGATGAGCAGTTTCGGCAGTGCAGGGCTGTTCGGCCTGATCTGTGGTGGGACCACAAAGACATTACAGTGTGGATGCGGCTTATGGCATCTCCGTGGGGTCCAAATCAGTCTTTTCACGGGGGGGCCGGGGGACCTGCTGCCCAAGGTCAATCGGCCAGGAACAAAAAAGGGTTGTGTTGGCAATATAATTCTGGCACCTGCAAGTTTGGCAGTTCTTTCCGATACAAGCATGAGTGCTCCGGGTGCGGGGGTGCCCACCCTGGCTCCAGATGTTTTAAGCAAGGTAAGGGTAAGACCGGCGATTCTGGAAACAAAAGGGAAGACGCCGGTGAGGGTGGAAAGGATGCGGCCATTCCTAGGAAGGTATCCTGATAGGGCGGCTGCCCGGGTTCTGGAAGAGGGTTTCACAGTGGGTTTCAAGATTCCGTGCAATTTGGAGGTGGTTCCTCCAGTGGGGCGTAACCTCCGGTCGGCCATGCAACATCCTGAGGTGGTTTCTCAGAAGCTGGATAAGGAGGTTGCTTTGGGTCGCATTGGTGGTCCTTTTGCTACTATGCCGCTTTCGGACTTGGACTTGTTTAGTTCATTTGTGGAATGGGTGGTGCGGGATGTTTCCGGGGTGGATTCTGTGATTCACTACCTGGATGATTTCCTTTGCATCGGTCCGGCTTCTTCCAGAATCTGTGGGGTGCTCCTGGCTACTTTGGAACACATCACAGAGAGGTTTGGCATTCTGTTGGCCTCTGAAAAAACTGAGGGACCTTGTTCGGTTATCAAGTTTTTGGGCATTGTTCTGGACTCCGAGGCTATGGAGTGCAGGCTACCAGAAGACAAGCTTTTGGATTTGAAGAAAGGGGTGACGGAGCTTATGGGGTTGCGTAAGGTCCAGCTGCGAGTATTGCAGTCGTGGTTGGGCAAACTAAATTTTACATGTCGCATTTTGCCAATGGGGCGGATCTTTAGTCGCAGGCTTGCGGCTAGCACATCTGGCGTTAAGTCGCCGAGACATTTTGTTAGTTTGACTAAAGAGCACAGATGGGATTTGGAGGCGTGGCATTCTTTTCTGGAATCCTTCAATGGTCAGGCTCTGTGGATGGCGGGTCCGGTGAGAAACTTTGACCTCAAGTTGTTTACGGATGCTGCGGGGTCTTTCGGTTTTGGGGCCTTTTTCCAGGGCCATTGGTGTGAGGGTCCGTGGCCTAGCTCGTGGGTGGAGGCTGGTTTCACTAAGAATTTGGTCCTGCTGGAACCGTTTCCGGTGGTCCTGGCGGTGGAACTGTGGGGTGCGTCTTTTAGGGATCTGAAAGTGCGTTACCACGGTGACAACATGGGTGTGGTGCAGGTCATAAATAAGTTTTCAGCATCCTCTCCTCCGGTCATAAGGCTTCTGCAGCACTTGGTTTTGCGATGTTTGCAACTCAATATTTTTCTGTATGCGGTGCACATTCCGGGGGTTGAGAATGTGGTCGCTGATGCTTTGTCTCGCTTCCAGTGGGACAGGTTTTGGGAGCTGGCACCGATGGCGGAGCAACAGGGAGTATCGTGCCCCGAGTGGTTGTGGGAGGTAGCGTTCGCCTCGTAGAGGGATGGATACAGAGGCCTTTGAGCTCAGGCACTTGGTCATCTTACAAAAAGGTATGGCAAGCGTGGCTGGATTTTGTTCAGGAGTTGGGGGAGGAGCCTGTGGGCAATCAAGTGCGGTGGCTTTTATTATGTTATGTTGCCAAGTTACTCGATTGTGGGGTATCAGTAGCGAGGGTTAATACCACTTTGTTGGGTTTGGCATTTTTGTTTAAGTTACAAGGTCAGATGGATTTCACAAAAGATTTTTGGGTCCGTCAGGCTATGAAGGGATATAGGAAAGCGTTGGTTCGCCGAGACACTAGGAGACCGGTTACGTTTGAAATTTTGGGTGGCATTTTGGAGCAACTGTTTTTTGGTTTGCTCCTCAGCGTATGAGGTTGCCCTGTTTAAAGTGGCCTTTTTGTTGGCATTTTTTGGAGCCTTTCGCATCGGGGAGTTGGTGAGCCCCTCCAAGAAGGTTCAGGGGGCATTGGTTTCCGGGAGGTTGTTTGTGGTAATGATGATTTGAGGTTGCTTTGGAGCAGGTCTAAGACGGACCAGGCCAGTAGGGGCAGGTCAGTGCAGGTATTTTATGTCCCGGGTTCCCGGGTACATTGTTTGGGCTTGATTGGTAGGGAGTTTTCCCTCGCACTCTTTCCGCATTGGGGCGGCAATGGAGGCTGCCAGGGTTGGAATGGATATGGAGGTAGTTAAAAGGATTGGGCGGGGGCGTGGCCAGGCAGCGGATGTAGCCGGACGCACATTCAGATCCTCTCCGCCGATTCTCCTGAAAGACTCCTGAAAAATAACAGACCTACCTGCTGTTTCGGCCCGATCGCTGCTGGAAGGTCCGCTGCATACTCCGGTACCGTCTGTGTCCTGAATCGAGCCCGATGTCCGCCGCTAAACAGCACTACGCGGCCCGGTCTGTGGACAGCATGTCCCATCAAAATGGCGCCCAGGCCCGACGAACACCTAAAGAGAAACACAGGGAGGGAGCAGAAAAACTTTTCTCCATGGCACTCGCCACAGACTCTAATACTCACCTGGGTAAACAAGGGGAATCATCCGGTGGATCGACGGATGCGGATGACACTGTTCCCCTGGAGGATGGGGGTGGATCGGGGTTCCCCTGGAACGCTGTGAGTACTCCAGATGGCAGCTCTGCTAGGCCTCAGGCCTCCACCAGCCCTGCCACAGATGGTGGGCCCTCTCTTAGGGATATATTCACAGCTATAACCTCCTGCAATACCTCTATTACTGCTCTAGCTGCTGATATTAAGGGAGTGAAAGCAGAAATATCCTTTCTGAGGCAGGATGCACAAAAGTTGAGGGAAAGGACTTCTGCAGTGGAAGGTAGAGTGAGCTCCATTGAGGATGACATGGCTCCCATGCAGAGGGATCTCACGTTTAACAACCACCTTCTAACACAACATTCATCTCGCTTGGAGGAATTAGAGAACAGAATGAGAAGAAATAATGTTAGGCTGGTGGGTCTGCCCGAAAGAGCGGAAGGGAAGAATCCTGCTGAATTTATTGAGAATTGGTTGGTGAATGCATTTGGCAAGGAAGTGTTCACTCCATTGTTCTCTGTGGAGAGGGCGCACAGGGTGCCTACTAGGCCTTATCCACCGGGGGCCCCCCCGAGACCTTTTCTTTTCAAGCTACTTCACTACAAAGATAGAGATGCTATACTTCACAACGCCAGGATTAAACCTGAGGCCATGAGAGTGGATAACGCAAAAATTTCTCTGCTGAGCTACAAAAGCAACGTGCAAAGTTCCTAGATGTTAAACGGCGTCTCAGAGCTTTTAGATGTCAAATATGCTATGCTATACCCCGCCCGACAGAGTAGAAGCACTGGGCTCCGTTCATTTTTTTGATTTACCTTCTGCAGCCGCACAATGGATGGACCGGGAGGAACGATCAATCAAGGAAAGCCGAAGCCAACGCCGTGCACAGCAGGACGGGTGATGTATTGTTCAACTTCTCCTGATTCTTACCTTCTTTTGTCAAGGCGGAAGAGGTGCTAGGATTTGACTTCCCCCCCCTTTTGTTTTCTTTTGTCTGACATCAGGGCTACCTGATCTAGCTGCTGAGAAGTTTGGACGCTTAGGTGCGCTTCCACTGCTGCCCCCATGATGGTCTGGTACAGACCTCCTTTTGCCCTGCGGCACCCAAGTTTGGCCATGTTGGCCTGTTATTCTTCAATGTGTTTTTCTTCGTTTTTTTATTTTTGTTTATTTTTGCTGGTCTCTTACTTATATGAAGGCTCTGCGAAGGGATCACCGTCACCATTATTCCAGATGTTTACTGGGGCCCCTGGCCCCCTTCGATCTGCTACTGGTGCATGCTCCTGTGTCCATCTCCTATTGAAACTCCCACCACTACTGTATTACCCCCCCCCCCCCCAAATTTTTTTTTTCCTTTTATTATTTTTCTGTTCCCCAGACGTATTCAATGATATGATGCTGTTTTTATGGTCCAATGTCCCCTGCTACCTCACCTGCGGGCGATATGACCTCACTTGGTATATCCTTATTGTAATAGTATATGCTCTACAATGTCTAAGCTAACCAGAATTGTGTCCTGGAATGTCAGGGGGTTGGGCAACCCTGTTAAGCGCTTGGCTGTGCTCCGCACGATCAAGCGGTTGGGTGCGGATGTCATTTGCCTGCAGGAGACTCACTTCTCCCCGTCCTCTACACCTCAATTTGCAATACGGCAGTTTGGGCACCAATACCATGCTACATTCTCGGTGTACTCGAGGGGAGTGAGCCTCCTGGTTAGACGGGGTGTACAATTTTCAGCATTAGAGGTACGAATTGACCCAGAGGGTCGGTATGTTTTTGCTCTGTGTTCACTATACGGGACTAAATGTATTCTTGCAGGACTATATATTCCCCCTCCTTTTTCCGCTAATACCCTGAAATTGCTGACAGATTTTCTTGTCCGCTTCCCGGGCATACCGGTGTTGGTGTTTGGGGATTTTAATAATTGTCTAGACCATGCCAAAGATAGATTGGCCAGTCGTGGGAGGCCGGAGCTGCAAAGGCAATCGGGCCCTACCCCATTTGCTCGTTTACTCATGGAGATGGGCCTGATAGATGTATGGCGGGTACGCAACCCAGATGCCCTTATGTACTCCTGTCAATCTGCTTCGGTGGGGGGCTTGTCCAGAATTGATCTGGGATTGGGGAATGATTTACTGATGGCAATGTTAGAATCTTCACAGTATCACCCCCGGCAGGTCTCGGATCATTCCCCCCTATCGATAGATGTTCGTTTTGGGGCGTGCAGGGGTAACACCCTCTGGAAACTTAACCCTTTTTGGCTCTCACTTATTCCTGAACCAGACCCCATCCCTGATCTACTACAAACTTTTTTTAGGCATAATTTAGACTCGGCGGGGTTGGATGTGGTCTGGGAAACGGCTAAGGCCTTTCTGAGAGGACAGTTTATCAGAGCGATTTCCCAGATTAAATCCTCCACCAAGGAGTGGGAGATGTCAATCCTGGAGGAGGCTCGCCAAATATGTAGCCAATCCCACGGATGATACGAAACGCCCGTGGCTGGCTGCCCAGTCTATGCTGAGAGATCTCTCTCTACAACTAGCTGAGAATAAAAGTTTTTTTTTACAACAAAGTCATTTTGAGGAGGGTGAGAATACAGGGCATATGCTAGCACTAGTGGCCAGATCGCAGCAATCATCCGCACATATTGTATCCATATTAGGGGTTAATGGGACTCCCTGTTATTCCACTCACGATATTATGAATGTTTTTAAAACCTTTTTTCAAGATGTTTATTCATCCAAGGTTGGGCCCTCCCGGAGTGTTATTGGCTCATTTCTAGATAGATACCCTTTGCCCTGTTTGTCCACTTCGGATGCTGCTGTGCTTAATGCCCCGTTGACCGAGGAGGAACTGTTGGAGGCTTTGGCGCACGCAAAAAATGGTAAGGCTCCGGGAGCAGACGGGTTACCATCCGAAGTCTACAAACGGTACTCGGCCCAACTTCTTCCAGTTCTGCTTAAAGTGTACAACCATGCCTTTGAGACGGGAGCTCTCCCTTTGTCTATGAACGAGGCCCTCATAATAGTGCTTTTAAAACCCGGCAAGGATGCTTTATCCCCAGATTCATATAGGCCAATTTCTCTGCTTACTTTCGATGGTAAATTACTTGCCAGGATTCTGGCGAATAGATTGGCTAGCTGTATCCAAAAAGTGGTTCATAGAGATCAGTCTGGATTCATCCCTACACGATCTACGTCCCAGAATCTACGTAGGCTTTTTCTGAATCTGCAGATCCCCACAGATAACGCGGGCAATAGGGCCGTCCTATCTTTGGATGCGGCTAAAGCATTCGATAGTGTAGAATGGCCCTATTTATGGGAAACGTTGACTAAATTTGGGGTAGGCCCCACATTTTTGAAATGGGTTCAACTGCTATACAGCGCCACGTCGGCGAGACTGCGCATTAATGGAGATGTGTCAGATTCATTCCGACTTGCCAGAGGCACTCGGCAGGGGTGCCCCTTGTCGCCCCTGTTGTTTGCCCTGGCCCTAGAGCCCTTGGCTGTACATATTAGGGGGTCGCAGGATATAGTTGGGTTCCACAGGGGACCGAGAGAGGATGTTGTCTCACTCTATGCGGATGATACTCTGATATATCTGGGCGACACCGCGGGATCTCTACAGAATGTGATGGACCTGATAGCCGATTTTGGTCGGCTATCGGGTTTCAGCATCAACTGGAACAAGTCAGTCCTGATGCCCTTAGACCCTTTGCCGGGTCCCTTACCGATCTGTGCACAAGATATTAAGGTGGTAAATGAATTTAGATACTTAGGGGTACAGGTAACCCCGGACCCTACTCAGTATCTGGATAAGAACCTATCCCCATTGTTACAGAAACTTCGGCTGAAGTGTTCTGTCTGGAGGAAGTTGCCACTCACCGTTACCGGCAGAGTTAATTTAATCAAGATGATATGGGCCCCTCAGCTTCTTTATATTTTTCACAATGCCCCGGTCTGGATAACTCACAGGTGGTTCACACGTATAGATGCCCAGTTCAGAGAATTGATCTGGGGCAATAAACCAGCTCGTATCAGCTTGCGTTCTTTGCAACTTGCGAAGGACCAAGGTGGTATGGCGGTCCCTCATGCCAGGAATTATTTTATAGCCTCGCAGCTTCAACATCTGAGTAATTGGGGGGAGGAGGATGATTCTGACCCTATTAGGTCTTTGATAGTATCCGGGAATCCAGGTCTCCCGGCTCTGGTATATCTTGAAGCAGGCCTCACACGGTTTCCTACTACCCTCCCCACTATTAGTTTACTGATTAGACTCTGGGAATATGTTCGAGCTATCTTCAAACTCAAGGCAGTGTGTCAGTTTACTTCGATATGGAGGAACAAATACTATAGGGAACTCTTTAAGCTTAAGGGGTTCAGTTCATGGGAAGAGGCAGGAATTCAATATATATCTCAACTATACGAAGGTATAATACTTAAACCTTTCGCGGCCCTAAAAGAGGAATTTCATCTACATAACGGACAATTCTACCAGTATGTGCAACTAAGACATGCTATACAATGTGAAGACAGGCTGTCCCCTTTCGCCCAAATGGTGCACCCTCTGATGAGAGATGTACTCTCAACGACTTAAAAGGCAGGATTGATATCCAGGGTATATGCAAAGTTACTCAATTTAACCCACGATACGGGTAAGCTTCCCTGTAAGAGGGGGTGGGAGCGGGATTTGGGGCCTATTGATGGAGATGTTTGGGAATTATGCCTGACGTCTGCTCCCCAGGTCTCGGTCTCCGCGTCACAGAGACTGTCCCATTTGTACCTTTTACATAGGGTGTATAGGACCCCGGCTAGGCTATATAAATGGGGCCTCAGAGTCACCCCTCTCTGTCCAAAATGCGAGGCACACCCCGGGGATCTTCTCCACATGATGTGGAAGTGTCCAAAACTCTTCCGGTACTGGAAGTATGTGCTGGAGACCATCTCACTTGTATTTCAAATACCTGTTCTACAGGACCCAGTTGTCTGCCTGCTTGGTGCCCTGGAGCTACCCGATTTGTCGCCTAATGGCCATATTGCTGTTCTACGTTCACTCTATATTGCCCGCAAAGAAATTGCGCGGCTTTGGATTACTCCGAGGGTACCGACGGGAGGACAGTGGGTGAAACGAGTTAACAGTTTATTAATACGTGAGAAACTAACGTACCAACACCGAAATGTATTGAAGAAGTTCTATGCAATATGGCAACCCTGGTTAGATAACCCGGGATTAGGTCCTCTTGAACTGGTGAGAGATAGATTACTACAGGGTTAATATATTTAGTACAAGGGGGGGCTAGTTTGGGATATGTGCTATGGAGGATGGAGCTGCAAGAGCGGTGGGGGTGGGGTGGTGTGCGGTACCCTTAGAGAGATTATCCGGGGAAGCAATGACTTTTATGAGCCATGACTGTGTGATTGCCTTCACTTTTTGTTCCAGCTTTGGTTTTGTTTTGCCTGTTTTTTTTTTTTTTCTTTTTTCTCTCTTTGTTTTTCTTTCGTTTCCGGCTTTTTGCCAATATGTAAGATTACAGGTAACACAGTCAGGTCATGTTTCTGGGGAGAAAGGAACCTTTGCTGTACAGGGAATTGTCTGGCAATATTTCTTCCTATGTGCACTCCAGATGTCTTTTATGATCCAACTATATTTTTGTATACGAATTCTGTACTGTCACGTGATATGTATAAAATGTGAAGCTGTACCATATTGTTGGTCTGTCTGTGTATGTTAATGTATTTCTGTCTATTTTCAATAAAAACCTTTTCTGATTTAAAAAAAAAAGGATTGGGCGGTGGGAGTCCAGGAGATTTTTGTTATATGTCTGTCCTCACTTAGTTGTGGGTGTATGAGTGGTTGGGGGGGATGTAATCTGGTGAGGGTTGCACTTTATATTGTGTTGGGCGATCTGTTGTCTCGGTGCCCATTTTTTCCTGTTATCTGCTTTTGTTTTTCAGGTGATGTGCCGGGCCTGGTCTGGATCTTGGGCCACTCATACGTGAGTTGGGGGGCCCGGAGAGGTGATGCTAGACCTGGGGGTAGGCAGTTGGGTTTGTCAGACGTGAGGCTTGTGTGCGGTAGTTGGGAGTCCCGGGGATGTTGTGGGGAGGTGTGGTTCCCGAAGTTCAGCGTTTCGCAGAACGGGACAGGCCGCCTGATGTTTTGGTATTACACGTTGGTGGCAATGATTTAGGGGTCAGGTCAATGATGGACATTATGCGTGACATCAAGATAGATGTTGAGTGATTGATGTTGCAATTTGCAGGCATGGTCATAGTCTGGTCGGACATCGTGGCGAGGACGACTTGGAGGATAGCTAGGTCTGTTGAGGGACATAACAGGGCCAGGAAGAAGGTTAACGATGTTATAAGTAAATTCATGGTGGAAAAAGGGGGTCTGGCTGTTAGACACCGGGATTTGGAACATAACACTTGGGGGTATCTGAGGGGTGACGGAGTACATCTAAATTATGTTGGGATTGATATTTGGGTGTTGGGGTTGGAGGATGGAGTGCAGAGAGCCCTTCGTGTTTGGAGGGGTGCCCAAGAGTAAGGTGGTTCCCCTTGGGTGCTGTGGTGGGTGTTGGTCTTGGCAGGAGAGGAAAGATATGGCAGAAGGAGGAGTGTTGGGGACCCATCGTTGCTGTGGGTCACGGTAATGGTTTCCAGCTAACGGAGGTTAGCTGGGAAGTGATAATGGGGCACTGTGGTCAGTGGCTGTCTCCGGGCCAGTTTGTCGGCAGGAGGCCTATCATACACTGTTAAGTACCACAGTGCATTATGTTTTTTTCCCCTCTAGGGGTATTGAGTCCCTGCTGAGACCAACACCATTTAGATGTTATTTACTGTATTTATGTTATTATATTTATGTTATTAAGTTATTATCTTAATTTGATAGAGTTATTTATCTATAATTGTTTAATAAATTGGTCTGCTACGGCCTGTTATAACTCCAACACTGGTGTGGTCTCGGTTTCTATAGTTAAGAGTAAAGGTGTAAGTATATGGGGTTAATGTGGGTTTAATGACATCTGTTATACAGCAGTCAAGAGAAGCCCGGAGCATTAGAATGCAATGGCATGTGCGCAGGGCGGACATGACGGGGTTAACAGGGGAAGTAAAAGTTAGTGGGAGTTCTGTAAGAGTTTCTGGTGGGAGGGGTTGATAGGCATATAAAAGCTGGCCCCTCCCTTTCCTAGTCAAGCACATCCTGGGGGAAAGTTTCCCACCCACCCTCCCTTATTTATGTGTTTTTTTTTTGTTTTTTTTTTCTGTTCAAATATTTTTATTGAAGGTTTGTAATAATACAAGGTAAGACAAACATTGGTCAGATTCAGGTATAAGGCAAAGAGAAATCGTATCCACAAAAGCATGAAAGAGCATATCTAGCAATTACAAATTAAGGCGTCTGTAGCTTCTGCTCCATTCTCCCCCCGCGCCCCAAATTGGACCATGCTGCGCAGGAGGTGTCTGGAGCTAACCACCCCCCATGTAGCATTTGCTCCGGGATACACACCCAGAAAGTGGATAGATAGTCTAAACCACTAACAGAATGATACCTGAATGAAGGCTAACAAGGTACTAGGGTCCTGGAAATTCTAAGAACAGGCGGAAGGAAATGATTCCAAACTCCTCAGGTCCCGACTAGTTGCATACTAGTGACACAAAACACTAAGGGTATAATTACAAAACAAAACTAAGAGAAACGGAACGAGGGGACCCATATGGTCCAAAGCTTCCTCAACCAATATGTTATGTTAACTATAAGGGTCAAGACATGAGAGGAAGAAAAGACAGAGGGAAAGAGAGCAGAGAAAGAGGAAGAGACAGAAAAAGGGTTCAGAAGAACACGGAGGGTCAAGGATTCAGAGGATTCAAGCGTAATATCGCAGAATTCTCTGACTAGCGTCAGGGTTAGATCAGAGGAGGACTCCAACATATGAAGCCCAAGGTTCCCAGATGAGTTTGAACTTGTCGGAAGTATCAAGGATAACGCTGGATAGCCTCTCATTCGACATTATCCAGGAGACTTTTCTTTTGGCCATTGGGAAGGAGACTGTTGGGGTTTTCCAGGCCTTGGTGATGGTCATCTTGGCACCAAGTAAGATGAAGAAGATCAGAGCCTGCGTGTTCTTGGGTGTTTCAGGGATTGGGTCATTGAGTAAGGCAATGGTAGGGTCTCGGGTTACCCCCACACCCGTGACTTTTCGGATGAGATTAAAGGTTTTATACCAAAAGGACCGAATTCTAGGGCATTCCCACATTATGTGGAGGAGGGATCCTGTATGACCGCACTCCCTGAAGCACAGGGGGGAGGATTGTGGATAGAACTTGGCAAGACGAGTAGGGACTAGGTACCATCGGGTTATGACCTTTATACTCGCTTCTACCAGCGAGGTATTCAAAATGCCCTTAAATGAGCGAGCTAAGTTAGAGTGCCACCGTTCCATCGTCCACTCGAGGTCAAGGTCTCGGTCCCAGTTAGACATATAAGACGCCTTCTCCAAAGGCTCAGCTAAAGCTGAGTAGATAAGCGAAATACCCCCTTTTGTGTCCATGGCTGAGGAGCACCACTGCTCATAGGGGGTAACTGAGGGAGGGTCAACACTGGTTTTCTTAATCTGATGAAGGAAGTGAGAGAGCTGAAGGAACCTGAATTTCTCAGAAGAGGGCATTTTAAGTTTAGAGGTGCAAAAGCCTAGGGATAAGGGCCCATTGGAGTTAAAAAAGTGTCCGATCCTATAAAGGCCTTTGTCAGTCCACCAATTGAAGGCTGAAATATCCAGCCCAGGGGGAAACCGCGGGTTGTGGAAGATATGGGCCAGTGGGTGCCAGTGGGATATCAGGGGCTTTAGTTTATGCAAGGAGTCACAGAGTGTCATTGAATGGGATAATGTAGGAGCGAGAATCGGGGGTCGGTGTCTGGGATGATTCCAGAGAAGAAAGTCCAGGGTAAATCCCTGGGTCGCTGACCTCTCCATGGAAACCCAATCTGGTTTAGGCCCCTTCATGTAGATTGTCGAGAAGTTGGGCAGCTCGGTAGTACCACCACAGATTGGGTAACCCAAGGCCCCCCTTTAGTCTAGGTCTGTAGAGGACGGTCTTAGCTAAACGGTGTCCTTTTTTGTCCCAAATGAAGCGATTAACGGCAGATTGGAGAATGTTAATGTATGATTTTGTGACTAGGATGGGTAGGGAATGGAAGAGATACAAAATTATGGGTAGGAGGGTCATAATGACTGCATTTATGTGGCCTAGCCAGGATAATTTGTAAAGGGACCATTGGCGAAGATCCTCCGTAAGCTTACCAACCAGGGGGGGGGTAATTATGTTTGTGCAGGAGTTCAGTCCGTGAGGTGAGGTAAATGCCTAAGTAGGGAATGGAAACAGAGCTCCAGGAGAAAGGGAATTGGTCTTTCAAACTGTCTATTTGGGCTTGAGGGGTTGTTATGTTAAGAGCCACTGATTTAGTCATGTTGACTTTGAGGCCAGATATGCTGCCAAAATCCTTGAGGAGCTGGGTAACAGAAGGGGTTGAGGTGAGAGGAGATGTAATGAAGAGGAGGACGTCATCTGCGAACAAAGCGCATTTGTGCGTCGATTGTCCGCATCTAACTCCTTGGATGTCCGGGTGATTTCTGATCGCGATAGCCAGAGTCTCGATGGCAACCGCGAACAGGAGAGGGGAAAGGGGGCAGCCCTGTCTCGTACCCTTCCTGATGGGAAATTGATCAGAGAAATTACCCTGAAACCTAACCTGTGCTACGGGTTGGGAGTAGAGTGCCTCCAAAGTCTTAATGAAACCTGGACCAAATCCCCATTTCTGGAGTAAGGTGAAAAGATAGGGCCATGCAACCGTGTCAAATGCTTTTTGGAGATCAATGGAAAGCAAATATCCCTCCTGGGGGGGGCCGCCATCCCAACCCGACCTCATAAGGGAGATGATGTCAACCGCCTTCCGAGTCTGATCCGGTCCCTGTCTCCCCGGGATAAACCCCACCTGGTCCTTGTGGATATATGAGCTTATGAAAGATGCTAATCTGTTCGCTAAAATTTTGTCATTATCTTCAAGTCATTGTTGATCAAAGAGATCGGTCTATAATTGCCTACTTCGCTGGGGTCTTTGACCGGTTTAGGAATTACAAAAATAAAAGCGAAGTTCATCGAGGGGTAAAGAGAGGATTCTCTGCGCAGGGAGTTAAAGAACCGGGCCAGATAAGGGGATAAGATCTCCGAAAAGGACCTGTAGTAAAGAACCCATCGGGGCCTGGAGCCGAGTCCTTCTTAAGGTCTTTAATGACTGCGCAGATCTCAGTTTCCTGAAAAGGCGAGTCTAGGATGGAGCGGTGGGCGTCAGAGAGTTTAGGAATAGGGACATTTTGTAGGAAGGCATCAAGACTGGTCTGGGGGGATTGGGTATCGGATGAGTATAGGTTGGAGTAGAACAACTGAAAAGCTTTAAGAATCTTCACAGGGTTCTGGGTCAGGGAGTTATCCGACCCCCTGATCTTGGGAATTGTAAGATTTAGTAGTTTGGGGGTCAGTTTGGCCGCCAGCTGTGGGCCAAACTTGTTCGCCCGCATATAATGTTTACTAGTCAACCATTGCAAATGTTTATCCGCTGATGAGGTAAGAGCCAAATTGAGCGCTAACCTGGCCGAGTCAAGTTTGGCTAGGGAGGCCTTAGAGGGGATCCGTTTATGGCTCTTGCTAAGGATTTTAAAATCTCTCTCAAGTTTTGCGATGTCCACCATCCTTTCTCGCTTCAGTTGCGACGAAAGTTGAATGATTTTACCCCTTATTACCGCTTTATGGGCCCCCCAAAGGGAAATAGGAGAGATATCTCCCCTGTCATTGTTCCTGAAGTATTCCCGCATCTCCCTCTCCAACACAGCGCAGTGCACCGGGTTGGAGAGGAGAGATGCATTTAAGCGCCATGGACCGCGTCCGGGGGAGGATATCACGTTAGAAAGCCTAAGGAGAACCAAGGAGTGGTCAGACCACGGGATTTCATGGATGGAGGCATGGGATACAACGTGTATGTCGGATGAGTGCATGAGGATATGGTCAATCCTGGCGTAGATTTTATGGGTTGCTGAGTAGTGTGTGTAGTCTTTCCCTGAAGGGTTAAGTTCCCGCCACGTGTCAATGAGGCCCAAAGAGTGGAGAAGACGTGCAATGTGGAGGCTCTGTTTAGGAGGTTTTTTGAGGTGGGGGATCCCTGCCGCCGATTTATCTAAGATATTGTCAAAAGTAATGTTGGAATCCCCGCCTAAAACAACCCTACCCTCAAAGAGAGGGGCGATAGTATTAAGCATAGTGGAGAAGAATTTAGTTTGTCCCCGGTTAGGGGCATAATAGGAAACTATGGTGTGTACCATACCTTCTATAGAGCCCTTGACTAGGATGTAGCGCCCTTCTTTGTCAGTGACAGTCAGGGAGTGCACAAAATGGGTCTTTTTAGAGAATAATATAGCTACCCCTCTCTTTTTAGTATCAGCATTTGCCAGGAAAAAGGTGGGGTACCCGCGATGGAGAAAAGAAGGGTTGTAGCTGCTGGGGAAATGGGTTTCCTGTAGTAGGATTATGTCTAGGCCTCTTGTAATAACTCTGAAAGGCCTTACGTCTTTTGATTGGGGAATTCAGGCCTTGGGTATTATGGGAGGCTATCTTAAGGGCCGCCTGATGGAGTGATGTATCAGCCATGGACACATAAGGGTGGGCACAAGCATACTGGAGACAGGCTTACCTTGATCCCTGAGAGACTGGAAGCGTGCACAGAAGATCCTGGGAGAGATCGTAATTGATGTCTGGGAAAAATGGAAGCCCTCCGTGTAAAATCCTGTGTAGGAAAATAATAATGACAAGAAAAGCAGAATAAGTAAGACTTATACATGAAACAAAAAGAAGAGAGCAGGGGAAAGAGAAAAGGGAAAAAAGAAAAAGGAGAGAAAAGAAAAGAGGCCTAGGTAAAGACGCCTAGGAAGAAGCGTGTGCAGGACCGGTCGGTCAAGTCCTGTGCTGAGTCCCAATGAGAGGGGGGGCTCAGAATAGCAACAACCTCTATAGGGGTTGTACACCTGCAGTCACAAGAGGAGCGAGCTCCTACCCGGAACTACAGAGAAAGTGGCATGACTGTCCGCCCCAGCACACAGGCCCCCAAAAATATAGTAAAACAGAAATTAGGAGACCTCTATGCTAGAGCTTCAAACTTTAAGCTAAAACAAAACAAAAAAAAGAAAAAAAAGCTGTAACCATAAACAAAGATGGAGCATAGACTGAATGGCAAACAGTATAAACAATATCATAAAAATCTCGGTGCTGAGTGAGAAACAAAGGGGGGAGGATGGGAAGGAGGAAGGGCAGGGAGGGGAGGGGAGACGTTGCAGGAGTGGGGATAGAGAATGGGATAGCAACTATACAGAACCAGAGGTAAACCATAAGCTGCAATATTAAGGAGCATAAAAAGGGGGAAAAAAAAAAAACATGGTTCTACCAACATCATTTCTGTCCCGTACCTTCGCGATTGTCCATCCCCTGCCCCCTAACATAGAAGGGAAAAACATAGAAGGGAAAGACAATTAAACAAAATAGGAAGCAAAGAAAAAAAAAAAAAGAACAAAAAACAAAGGGAGGGTTGCAAGGGGGTACACTTTAGCGGTGAAATGTCCTGCATTCATCGTGGAAGGGGCAGGTTGGGCAGAGCATGCAATGCACAATTCGGAGAACAGACTTAGAGCCCTGAAGCAGAAAAAATTATGTGGGTTACAAAAACCAAAACACGGTGGGTATAGTGAGCAACACTATACAGACGTGGGGCGAATCATCCAACCTAGGACACAGCGAATTCCAGGAGATGAGCAGGAGGAGCAAAGTCATCTCGGGGGGCGAGAGTCTCGGTGCCTCTTTGGTTGCTGCTTGTTCCACAGCGGAGTGATAGGGCTGCCTGTGGGAGGCCTCTTGGAGGAGCCAGGGCGTAGAGAGGAATCCTGGGGGGGTAATTCTTGAGTAATGAGGCCGAGGCGTAACAACAGCTGTTCCCCGTCACCAAAGCTTGAGAAACTATGCGATTTGTCCTTGTAGTCGAATTGGAGGCGAAAAGGAAAGGACCACCTATATTTGATGGACTTCTGTGTGAGGACCCCCAGAAGGGGCTTCAGGGACCTCCTCTTCTGGATTGTAGTTGGGGAGATATCGGCGAAGATCTGTATTTTATCCCCTTGGAAGTTGAGATCAGCAATATTGCGGGATCTCCTCATAACTTCCTCTTTAACACTGTAGTAGTGGGGCTTAACCACTATATCCCTCGGAAGACCATCTTGGCGGGGAGGCTGTAATGCTCTATTGGCCCTATCCAGCTCGAGCTTGTGGTCTGGGATATCAGGAATAACAGTTTTAATGAAAAGTTGCACTGCATCAGGGATATTAGTAACCGCCTCAGGGATTCCCCTAATCCGAAAATTATATCTCCTGCTGCGATTCTCCAACTCGTCGATTTTAGCGAGTGCGACATCAAGTTGGTCTTGCAGTGTCTGTATACAGTTAGTGTTTTGGTTAGTGCGGGCTGCAGTGTTGTCAACTGCTTGTTCAATGGCTTCAATGCAAGCCCCAATGTTTTGCAGGTCCGCCTTGATGGAGGATGTGATCTGTGCTGCTGTTTGCTTCAGCCCTGACACTAGCATGTCTGAGAAGCAGTTGAGGAGATGGGCCATGTCAGATTGGGGGGGCTGCGGCATGGGGGAAGGTATCTGGAAGTTCATGGGGGATTGCAGCATGGGGGTATTTAGCATGTCTGCCATTGTGCGGCTAAGGAGCGACTAAAGAGGAGAGGCTAAATAAGGAGGGGCGGTACTCACTGAGGTTGCCAGCAGGGGTATAGCATGCTGGGACGGGGACGCAGGGTCCGCAATTGTATCGAGGCCTGCTGAGTCGCCATGCGGAGAGGTCGCGGCCGCCATCTTGGAGGCTGAAGGGGCTGCTAGGCCGAAGTCTAGCTGCCGGCTGAATCCCTTCTTGTCGCCGGGGCCAGACATCCAGGAGTGAGCTCCGCACCCTCCATTCTCCTTAAGGGTCCTGCACGCCTCCGGTCTCCCAGTAAATCGTGTGTTATGAGCCGCTATGTGCTGGGGCGGTCAGGAGCTCCCGGTCAGTGCGTCTTCCCGGAAGTCCGGCGCATGCGCACTCCGTGTTTTTTTGTTTTTATCCTTGTTTCTGTTGCCTTGTGTGTTTTTTTTGTTTTTTTCTGCTTTGTTCACAGGTTATCGGATCCCTTGAATGTCGTGGCAGTGGCGGGTGTTGGTCTTGGCAGGAGAGGAAAGATATGGCAGAAGGAGGAGTGTTGGGGACGCATCGTTGCTATGGGTCACGGTAATGGTTTCCAGCTAACGGAGGTTAGCTGGGAAGTGATAATGGGGCACTGCGGTCAGTGGCTGTCTCCGGGCCAGTTTGTCGGCAGGAGGCCTATCATACACTGTTAAGTACCACAGTGCATTATGTTTTTTCCCCTCTAGGGGTATTAAGTCCCTGCTGAGACCAACACCATTTAGACGTTATTTACTGTATTTATGTTATTATATTTATGTTATTAAGTTATTATCTTAATTTTATAGAGTTATTTATCTATAATTGTTTAATAAATTGGTCTGCTACGGTCTGTTATAACTCCAACACTGGTGTGGTCTCGGTTTCTATAGTTAAGAGTAAGGGTCCTTTCACACTAGCGGACCGTTCGTCCGCTCATTACAAGTCCGTTTACGGACTTGTAATGGGCCCCTATGGGAGCGGATCCGTTAGCGGATGATGCATCCGCTAACGTCCACCAGATCCGCATCTGTTTTTGCGGACGGAAGAATGTCCTATTTTTCTTCCGTACGGCCAAACGGATCGGATGCAAACGGACAGACGGTCCGTTTCCATCTGACTCTGATCATCCATCTGAGCTGACGGACACACGGAGCGGACCGAAAAACGGACCGCTCCTTGTGTAAGGAGCCTAAGGGTGTAAGTATATGGGGTTAATGTGGGTTTAATGACATCTGTTATACAGCAGTCATGAGTCTTCATGACATCATCACAAAAACAAACTTCCTCCACCTGTGCATGCCACTCCCATCTCAAAAGGAGCACGTCCCACAGTGAAAGCCAGCACACAGCAGGAAGTAGGGAGACTGTGTTTCCCATCCCAACCAGAAAAGAAGCCATTTCCTGGGAATTATTTATTTATTTTTATACACTATTCCTAGGGTGATTAGAGATCTGAGCAGGCTTCAACAGCACCACACATAGCATGCAAATATAAAACTCATGTATATTATCAAAGACAATAGCTAATATTAAATACAATGGATATGGATATCAGAATAAAAATCAACAAAAATACTATATTTAAAATAAAATAAGAAAGCAGGTTCAGCTCACGTCTAGAGATGGCCTGGTGGTTCGCCCGGCGGTCGTTTCGCGGCAAACTTTTCTCGTTCACGGTCCGCCAAACAGGTGGACATCTGGAAATATTTGTGGCGGTCCGCCATTTTACATTGAGAAGAACTTTGACCCATGACACATCCATCAGGTGGTGCAGGACAGCAAATTGAGACATTTTAGCACATGGACATACCCCCTACCTTATAAATAGACCTGATCTGGCGGCCATCTTACATTCTGCTTTTTGTCAGTGTAGGGAGAAGTTGCTGTTTGGAGCAGGGACAGGCTGTATTGAATCAAATAGCTATCTAAAAGGTCCACAAAAGTCATTTTAACCACTACCTGACAGCCGTATGACTTTGTACGGCCACAGGGTGGTTCTAGTTCTCTGGGAGGCCGTGTTTTTATGGCCTCCGCTCCTCCAAGCTACTGGGGGGCGCGCGAGCGCTGCCGTTGGCGGCTCGCACATGCCCGCCGCATCGCTGAGATGCGATGCGCATGCCTGGTGGCCGCGATGTCCGCCAGTCACTCACGATTGGCGGCTACAGGGACAAGACATGGATCTGTGTGTGTAAACACACAGATCCATGTCCTGTCAGGGGAGAGAGGAGCCCGATCTGTGTCCCTTGTACATAGGGACACAGATTGGTCACCTTCCCCAGTCACCCCCCTCCCCCCACAGTTAGAACACAATTTAGGGTACACATTTTAACCCCTTCCTCACCCCCTAGTGTTAACCCCTTCAATGCCAGTCATATTTATTCAGTAATTAGTGCATATTTATAGCACTGATCGCTGTATAAATGTGAATGGCGGCAAAAATGTGTCAAAAGTGTCCGATGTGTCCGCCATAATGTCCCAGTCACGAAAAAAACGCTGATCGCCGCCATTAGTAGTAAAAAAATAAATAATAATAATAAAAAAAATTCTGTCCCCTATTTTGTAAGCGCAAAAACTTTTGCGCAAACCAGACGCTTGGTGTGATTTTTTATTTTTTACCAAAAATATGTAGAAGAATACGTATCGTCTAGATTGAGAATACAATTGGGCTATTTATTATAGCAACAAGTAAAAAATATTGTTTTTTTTTCAAAATTGTCGCTCTATTTTTGTTCATAGCGCAAAAAAAAATAAAAAAAACGCAGAAGTGATCAAATACCACCAAAAGTAACCTATATTTGTGGGGGAAAAAGGACGTCAATTTTGTTTGGGAGCCACGTCACACGACCGCGCAATTGTCAGTTAAAGCGGCGCAGTGTCAGAAGCTGAAATTTTACCTGGTCAGGAAGGGGGTATACATGCCCAGTAAGCAAGTGGTTAAGGACTGGTATAGGTGTACTACTTGCTGTGCAGTATATTGGTGTAATACATTCATATACTTTTTTGTCAGTGTAGGGACAGGATGCTGTGTGCAGAGCAGGGACAGACTGAAGTGACACACATCGTTACCTAACAGGTCCACAAAAGTCCTTTCAAGGACTGGTATAGGTGTACTACTTGCTGTGAAGTATATAGGTGTAATACATTCATATACTTTTTGTCAGTGTAGGAACAGGTTTCTGTGTGCAGAGCAGGGACAAACTGTAGTGACACAAATCGTTACCTAACAGGTCCATAAAAGTCCTTTCAAGGACTGGTATAGGTGTACTACTTGTACTAGATGTTTTGTTTAGTTTTTTGGTTTCCTTGGAGACGAGGACACACAGTGAGGGGAAAACAATTCGGTTGTTCGGGCAAGTGATCTGAGGGTGCCCGAGGGACAGTGGCCGGATTGCAGAGACCGAGAGACACTTATCCGAGCTTCGGAGGACCGGATCCATCCAGCGGAGCTGAACAAAGCTGACAGAGAAGCAAGTTGCAGTCACAGGACAAAAGTTACTACCCGGATCTCCGATGCAGTGGGTGAGCGGGTCACGACCCACAGTTTGCTAAGTTCCACGTAGTTAGACTCATACAGGCCTCGCTGGGATGTATAGTTCCACAGAGGAGCAGAGAAACTGACACTGAGAAGGCTTGAGGCCTATCTACTCTGATGTTTCAATCGACTTTAAAATAGGTTTTGCAGTTACACCAGGAGCACTTTCACTTCAATTTGACTCATCAAAACTGTGGATTACAAATCTCAAGGAGTTACTTTAGCTAGCGAAGAAAAGAAGATCCAGGACTAAGTACTTTAAGTGAGATCTCACGTTTAACGGTCACCACCATTTACGATATCCATTCCATCGCCCCAACCAAGACAGCTTATCCGACAAGCCAGCCGACAGGACCCGATCCATAAGAATTCCCTCAAAGAGACGAGACATACGCTCTATGCTCTAAATCCAATGTATGGATGTTTTAATGGTAAACTCAGCTGGTTCTTATACAGTTATAAACATGTCACAGTTAATCACAGGGACAATGAAACTCTCCAGCCTACTAACATCACACAATGAACTTCCATCACATTTTCCTAGATAATGACATTCAGAGGAGGCAATTATCCCCCAGACGTTCCGACTCTGCCAATAAGTGATTCACCTGCAGAATACACATTCCTATGTCAGACTATCTGTCCCTGACAAAAAGGTATTCACACCTGATCATCAATAGGCTTTGTTAGCATCACACATGAAAGGTCTTTCAGAAGCAGACTAAATTAGCATCTCAACAGCATGTGTCCCCACCTTGAATGAAACATTGACCTTTACAGCTTGTAATATGTCCAGATCTCCTGCAAAACATGAATTATGATTTATCAGTCACCCTATGCCCAAAAGGGTCACAGGGTGACCTTAGACCCAAGAGTCCTTGGTGACGCTGGCACAGGAGTATCCCCCATCCCTCAAAAGTCTCTGGGCATCACTGGTCATTCCATTACATCTCTCCCCTTTCGGTGGGAGACTAACAAAGGAGGGAACCCCGAACTCCAAACAGAGCATTACTCACCCAGCCAACCTCTGCCTCTCTCAGAGAACATGCCTGCCGCTGGGGAGAGGCCTGGACTGGACCTTCTCCCTGGAGTCCTTTCAGCCGCTGGAGAGAAGACAAGGTGACTGGGCTCAGTCCATCATGCTGTTGGGGTTCTGGGCCAACTGCCCCCTATCCCTGGGGTATACCAGTGGAGACTGAGTCCCATCCACTTTTACAGGAACTCCCTCTCCTGCTAGTTGAGAGCAGAGGCTTGTGGCACTCTGCTCTGTTACCAGCTCTTCTGCAGGGTCGCTGTGAGTGGAGACCACAGTCCCATCCACTACCACAGGAACCCCCTATTCTGTTAGTTGGGAGCAGAGGCCTGTGGCACTCTGCTCTGTTGCCAGCTCTTCTGCAGGGTTGCTGTGAGGGGAGACCACAGTCCCATCCCCCGATGTCAGCTCAAGCTGCAGTTGTGTGCAGCGGCCAGTAGCATCCTGCCCTGCTGCCAGTGATTCAGCTGGGAGTAAAAGCTTTACCACCTGAGGGGTACCGCAGAGAGGGGCCAACCGCCCTGTCTCCCTGGAACTCCACAGTTGGTTCCGGTGCTGGGCTGATATTGCTAGCACTCTTCCCTGTTGCCTGCACTTCTGCTGGGGATGCATAAACTGTAACATCCTCTGAACAGTCCATTAAATCCATACGTTCTGTAATCTGTGGCTGGGGAAATGAGCCAACTGCCCTACCCCCCTGGAACTCCACATCATCCGCTTCGGCTTTAGGGATGGCAATCTTCAGATTTTCCACTGCCGATTCATCAGCCAGGATTTCAGAGTTGCTAGCTGATATTTCCTGATAGTCCCAGGCAAAGGGAGCCCCACCCTGCTGCTGAGCAGAGTCTAGCAGCCGTCTGTAGGCGATCTCCAGCTCCCATTCCTGAACGACCAGGAACTCCAAATTTTCATGTTCTATTATTTCCTCAAAACGCCACTCTTGATCGCTCCCAAAGTCGGGGTCCTTGAACAGCCTCCAATACAACAATCCCAGGCCATCATAGTCAAAGCCTTCTGTGGGGCTGTCATCCGCTAACCACGGGCCCTCTTGGGCTACATACCACCGGAGGGCTCTGTAGCTCTCGTCCAACCGCATCTCTGCCCGGATCAGCCTGCTTAACTCAGCTGTCCACTCCTGCTTTGGTTGTTCCCCCAATAATGGCATTCATACTTCATAATGTGACCAGTACCTTACATAGATGGAGGAGAGAACTTCTCCATGGCTGCTCGGAAGTTAGCAATTTCTTCCAGAGTTCACAGTGGATCGAATCAGACCATCAAAGCAGGACCTCCTCTGATACTGGCCCTCTGTGCTGTATCTGCTTCTCTCGCAACCTCCTTCTGAATTCCTCTTCCATGGTGACTGGTATCTGTACCTCTCCTCTCCTTTCATTTGGTGCTGCTTCTTTAGGTGTTGTCACCGATTGTCGTATTTCTGCCATTCTCTGCTCATGTTGCCGCTCTCGTTCTCTCTCTTGTCACTCATCCTGCAGCTGGATGTCTCTAATGGCATTCTGTATGGCCGTCTCTGATGGGTTAGCACCATATAATGCCAACCGCTCTCGAACTCGTTGCTGAAACAAGTCTTCAACTGACCGTGGTCCTGCATCACCATCCCTCTGATCCATCCCGGCTAGCTCACTGATCAGGGTGGTCTTGTTCATTGTCCCACCGGTCCCTCCACGGCTCTCAAGTAAGTCTTTCAGCGTGGCTCTCCTGCATGCTACATAGCTGGTCATTCATTGTGGTGGTTTGGAGTGTCCCAGTAACTGGAGAGCAAATCCCACCGCTGCCAACGAGACCCTTGCTCGCTCGCTTCCACTCTCCCGACACTCCTCTGCTGCTATTAAATCAGATTGCAGATCGCAACATCTGATGGTTCGGTCATCCAAGGCTCCGGGTTTGGAACTACAGCTATGTGCCGTTCAAAATCCATCAGAACAAACACCAGGCAGGCTGTATGTGAGTTCAAACAGGAAGACTCTTTTATTGGATGCACACACACTTTTATACAGCAGTTTACACACCCCGCCCCAACAACCACTTTCCTATTGGTCAAATGTATTGTACATGGTAGTTCTCCATAAGGTCGTCTTAGCCATGCAGATGAGGACTTGAAACAGGGTCAGCAGGGATTGGTCCGATAGCTTGAATAGAAGGACTGCTATGTGTAATGAGACAGAAGCCCCAGGGGGCAATCAATGTACACAAACAGCCAGACACAGAACAATGGAGCCGTCTGGATGGGGGTGTTAGCCTTAAGACAGGGCAGAAGACCCCCCACTGTGTAACAGATTTCAAGGAGAAACACTTTCGCATTCCAAGGTCCATGACAGTTCGCTTATGAGGGATATTAAAGCCTTGTACATTTAATGACAGAATATTTATAGGAGCCATATGTCAATTCGGATAAGCGTTGTATCACAGAGTCACCAACCTGGAAAAAAAAAGTAGGGGATAAAATACTGCAAAATAAAAAAATTCAACAAACGTGTTATCCCATTATATGAACAATGCATTGCAAAGGTAAGGTTAAACCACAGGGTGTAGCAGCGTCTCAGGCCTCGTACACACGATCAAATCTGTCCGCTGGAAACGGTCTGCTGGACCGTTTCAGCAGACAGATTCGATCGTGTGTACGGCCGAGCCGACGGATTTGGCCACCCGACAGATTTCAAAGCATGCTTTGAAATCTATCGGGTGGGAATCCGTCCGCCCGACATGTCTGCTGGTTAGTACACTTACCAGCAGACATGTCGTCCCGCACCGCCGCCGAACCGCCGCCGAATGGATTTGGCGCATGCGCGGAAGTGTTTTACTTCCTGGTGCGGTGACGTGGCGGCGTCAACGTCACCGCCACGTCACCGACACGTCAGCGCGCCGTCTGCTGGCGGGGATTTTGGTTTGCTCGTGTGTACACGCGAGCAAACCAAAATCCCAGCAGACAGATTTGTTCAAATATGTCAGACAGACACAGTGGCGTAACCAGAGTTATGGGCGCCCGGGGCAGAATTTTTTTTTCGCCCCCCCCCCCCCCCCCCCCGCGCCTAGGCTGTTCATTGTGCGCGTTCATGAGAGGCCGGCTATAGTGCGGAGAGCGGCGGGTACAAGGTGTAAATAGCCGGGTTGTGTGGAGGGCTCTGATGTGATAGGGGGACCTCCGATGTGATAGTGGGACCTCTGATGTGATAGTGGGACCTCTGATGTGATAGTGGGACCTCTGATGTGACAGTGGGACCTCTGATGTGATAGTGGGACCTCTGATGTGATAGGGGGACCTCTGATGTGATAGGGGGACCTCTGATGTGATAGGGGGACCTCTGATGTGATAGGGGGACCTCTGATGTGATAGTGGGACCTCTATGTGATAGTGGGACCTCTGTATAATCATCCACTCTGGTTATAAGGATAATTAAACACATGTAAAGGGCATTAACAATGTGAATTTATTTAACATACACGTGGCATGGTGATGGCATTGGTGCCTGGTGGCAGCATGGAGGTCTAAGTCTCCTCCTCTCTCCCCCAACTAGGTGCTGCTGGTGTGGTGGCGGTGCGGTGCCGAGTGTCAGTGACCTCAGTCAGTACTTGTATTGTGACAAATTTACTATTGTCACACTGTGTGACAATAGTAAATTTGTCACAATACAAGTACTGACTGAGGTCACTGACACTCGACATATGACCGACCCTGAAACTTGATTGTTGTGCACTGAGATTTGGGCCATTTTTATTTTATTTTTATACACTCGGCACCGCACCGCACCGCCACCACACCAGAAGCACCTAGTTGGGGGAGAGAGGAGGAGACTCAGACCTCCATGCTGCCACCAGGCACCAATGTCATCACCATTGTTGCCTCCATTCGCATGTGAACAAATGTACATGCAGTTTTCCAGGTAGCTCCGAACATTTTTTATAAATTGCCCCTTAAAGTTGCTGCTGCAAAAATTATAAAAATTAAATAAAAATGGCCCAAATCTCAGTGCACTGCACACTGCACAACAAGCACGTTTCAGGGACATATGATATTTCTAGCAGGAATGGATAATACATTCCTGCTAGAAATATCATATGACCCTGAAACTTGGATTCACAAATAGCTGTTATGTCATACTCATTACCTGGCAAGTGTAGTATACAAAGCCCACTGCCCAGGGGTCAGGGAAGCTTGTGCACATCCGCGGCGGCGGCGCTCAGGGGCAGGCGATGTCGGTGTTAGCCAGGCAGGGACTGGTCTGGGAGGGAGATTCTTCTTCTTCTTCTTAGTCAGCCTGACAGGAGGAGAAGATGCCTGGCGCAGCGGCGGTATCCGGAGAAGCGCGGGCGGGACTCTAGGCCAGGGCAGCCTTTGCGCATGCGCCCGGCGCCGACGTTAATGGATTGGCCAGATCCGGCGTGCTGAGTGAGTCAGCACATGACTACATACGCCCAATCACAGGGCTCGCCTCGGGACATGATGATGACTCCACTCCAATTGGTTTTAAAAAGTGACGGTCGCACGGTCCGACTCCCGGTCGGACGCCGGGATTTCGCCCCCCCCAATTTTTCGCCCGGTGCGTGAGCCCCCCCTGCCCCCCCCGCTACGCCAGTGGACAGACAGATTTGAACAAATCTGTCTGCTCGTGTGTACAAGGCCTCAGAGGAGTGTATAGCACTCCCTGAGAGGATCCAAATTTACCTACAGAGGCCCACACAAAAGCAGGAGTCTGCGAGTGGCAAAAAAGGGGCTACAAGAAATTCCTACGGAATGAACAACACAGACGGACAACAGGAACTTTCTGTAAAATGTCGGTAATTTCTGGTACCGGAAAGTAAAAAGGAAAAATTTGCATAAAGGGCTAGAAATGTTATTGCTCTATATCTTGAGCTTAATTATTGCTATCATCAATGGGTAGTGAATATGTATAATACCAATAACCAGCTAGAACAGTTTGTGAGGCCAAAAAGTCTATAAAGAAAGAAGAAGGAATATATTAGGTCAGAAAATTAGTCAATCCATTGAATCCTCTTGGGTAGGTGATAGATTTTCAAATCGACGATGCTTATGGAGGTTTTCATGCGCAGGGGGGTGTGAGGTATAGCTTGAATTAGATTGCTGATGATGCTGAGCGGTTAAACTTCTGCGATTCTGACCGGTAGATATGGCTGTTTCTGCAATACCCAATTTAGTTAGGGCTGACTTTAAATCTTCAGAGGAGCGACAGACATACTTGGTCTCCAGATGAGTGAATCTGAGACTGAAAGGGAACCCCCAGTGGTATATGATTTGATTATTTTGCAGCACTTAACGGTTTGAGCACATGTCTCTTTGCCACAGTAAGTGGAGACATGTCAGCAAAAAGCTGATAAGTATAGTTCTGAAAGCTAAGGAGATCTTTACCTCTAGCTGCTGTTAGTAGCTGCTCTTTGGTTTTGTAATAATGCAGTTCGGCAATGATATCTATGGGGAGGGGGGCGTTGGGCTAGCGTGGAGCCAATGCTCTGTGTACTCTGTCCATTTCAAGTCTTTCAATAGGAGTCCCAGGAATTAGTTATTGAAAAAGCTATGTTATGGTTTCATGAAGGTTCTGGACAGATTCTGGGATACCTTTGACACGTATGTTAGACCTGCGGTCTCTGTTCTCTTGGTCTTCTAAACGTGCCTGTAATGCTGCATTTTCTTCTTTAAGAGCTGTGAGTTCAGAACTATAGTGTTCTGTATAATTTTCTATGTCATCCACTCTCTGTTCAAATTCTGAGGTTCTCTGACCAAGTTCTCTAATTTCCCTTGTTAACTTATCTGTTATATTGTCAGAAGTCTGCTTTAAAGCTTTCTGCAGCATTTGCTAAATTTTTTGGAATATGTCAGGCTGAATTCCAGTAGTTATGTCAATATCTTCTAGTAAAGACTCTTTTTTGCTTGAGGGTTTCTCACTCAGTGCAGAGCGGTGTTGTGAGGGGAGGGAGAAGCTGCCATTTCAGCTGCAAGCCTTGTTACTGCTCCCTTCAGGGCACTCGATTTAAATTTGTTTTTTGAGCCTCTCGGCGTCATGGTAACTTGGCACTTAATGTTCCCCTACAGTTCCGCTGTTGTTTTAATCACTTTCCGGTTCTGCTGAGACCCGTAGTCCGCCGGTTTTGTCATCCGAGGAGCGGAGCTCTAATGAGGCATAACCTTCTCCTCAGGCAGTCGCACATGCGCCTTTGTGCAGTGCAATGTCAAGCTCATTTATTTTGAATGGGCTAAAATTGCAATGCACCAAAGTAGTGTATGCACTGCAACCAGATCACACGGTGATCAAGGGCTGGTGGGTGTAGGGCAAATGCACTACAACCTGCGACCTGCATTTGAGGTGTCATTAACTTTTTATTGAAACCTGCTGCAAATTGCAAAAGCAGTGCATTTTGCATGCAGTTTGAATTGTACAGAAATACACAGCACATTCCTTCACAATTTAGATGCAGGCATGGTGTGAACCATCCCTTAGACATATTACTACTCATTAACTGCTTGACGACCTGCCGCCGTCATTTTACTGTGGCAGGTCGGCACTTTAAAGGCCACTAGGGGGGCGCGCGTGCGCCGCGCCCCCGCTCGCCCCTGAGTGCCGCGCACGTGCCCGGCGGGCGCGCGCTATCGCTCGGTGCAGAGCGAGGATTGGGAGCTATGTGTGTAAACACAAAGCTCCCGTTCCTGTCAGCGGGGAAACGCTGATCTTCTGTTCATACAATGTATGATTTCCCCTAGTGAGTCCACCCCCCCCCATACAGTTAGAACACACCCAGGAACACACTTAACCCCTTCCCCGCCCCCTAGTGTTAACCCTTCACTGCCAATGGCATTTTTATAGTAATCCAATGCATTTTTATAGCACTGATCGCTATAAAAATGCCATTGGTCCCAAAAATGTGTCAAAAGTGTCCGAAGTGTCCGCCATAATATCGCAGTACCGAAAAAAAAACCTGATCGCCCCCACTCCTTTCCTGACCGGCCGGGCGGCATGCTTTGGATACGGGTCTGGTATGGATTGTGGGGGAACCCCCACGCTGTTTTTTTTTTGCATAGGGGTGGGGTTCTCCTTACAATCCATAGCAGACCTAAGGGCCTGGTATGTCCCTTGGAGAGGAACCCATGCCGGATTTTTTTTTAAAAATCCGGCGTGGAGTTCCCCCTCATGATACATACCAAACGCAGCGTGTAGATTTGGCGGGAATTCAAGTCGGATCCCCGTCGCTTCTATGACGGCTTTGTCTCCAGCGATGGGGCTTGTAGGTGGTCAAACTCGCTGAGAAAGGGAGTGAGATTGACACAATATCGCAGTCACCTACTTTAGCACTGTTTGACTGTGAGAAATTGGACAGTGCCATTTTGAACACGGCACAGTGACATCTAGTCTCTAATTAACCACACCCTTTTAAGCCATGCACAATAATTAAGCATAATTTAAACCACGTCTGTTTTTCAGTTGTGTGTGGTGCATATTTTAAAATGAGCCAAAATCACAAATTAGCCTTTATGAGTATACCCTACCTAACCTGTCTGTTAACCCTAGCCTCTCTGTATAGGCACGGGGCCAGGGGTGGGGCTGAAGGGGGCTCCATCACATAGGCCGTACGGGGCCCCATGATTGGGTGAACGCCTGTGGCCCTGGGCTAAGTTTTGGGGCCTGTAATGGCCGACGCTTAATTCTGTATCGAGTGAATGCCTATTGTACCACCAGCCACAGAATACAAAGTTATGTAAAATAAATGTAATCCTGCGCTTAAAAAAAAAGGATGAACAAAGGCTGCTGCCCCCCCTAAATGTAGTCCCCCAGAAGGGAGTAATGAAGAATGAGAGTGGGGGTGATGGAGCTGCCAACCCCTACAAACAGAGAAAGAGTGGACCCTCACAGGACCCTCCTGAGATGAAAATTACTGAAATATCGAATGTGCAAAATAATCCCTGTGGGTGGATACCATAAGCCCAAGAGGGCATCTACATAAGTAATGCAATAGAAATAAAAATACACATAAAAGATAAAAAAAAACTGTGCCCTTACTCAATGGTGGTTGTGGAATTGTGGACAATATCAGCCCTAATAGTGAGTGAGGACTTAATTATCAACAGTATGTGATACCCGTAGTGCTGCAATCCTATATGCAATATATAACTAGTGGTCTAAATAAAGATGTGGTCACTGTTGGGTGACTAACATATAAACACAACCATTAATTGCCAGACAGAAATGAACCCAAAACACAGGATAAACATATATGTGATCCCAAATGTGTGATATTAAACAAAATCCGTCACATATGTGAATAATGTCCCATAAACATCAATAATAAAGTTCCATTGATCCAAAAACTTTGAAATAGTGCAGGCTCTTGCTGTGAGAGGTGGTTCCATCACACAACAGGTGATCTCACAGTGGTTCCGGTGCTCTCTCACAAGGGTCCCTACTCACCAGCTCCAACAACCCCTCCAGGGGTATACAGAATGTGACTTTCCGAGGGCTTCACTGCTTCAATCCTCCACTCATCAGGGTGGATAAGTGCAAAGAGAGAGCTTCCAGTAAAACGGCACCAGCATGTGATCAAATCCCAAAGTGTTATTCTTCATATACCAAAGGAGCCGCTGGATTGATGATGGGACCGGCATGTTGAAGTTACCCTTGCTTAGTCTAGGGATGCACCAGAACACTTTGCAATAACTTAAATGTCCAGACAGGCAATAAAGATTTTCTTATGCTGTCACACTGTCACTAATTGCAGTGGTGATCATATATTTACTGATCACTGCATTTAGTGTCAGTGTGACAGTTACTGTGACAGGCAGTTAGTGTTAGGTCCAGGGTAGCCCCCTACCCCCCTAATAAAGTTTTTAACCCCTTGATCACCACCCTAGTTAACCCTTTCACCCCCTATTGCCAGTGTCACTAAGCGATCATTTTTCTGATCGCTGTTGGCGCTAGGTAGCTAGTTTTTTTTTTTTTATTGCAATTTTTTTTACTAAAGACATGTGGCTGAATACATTTTGGCCTAAATGTTTGACTAAAATTTAGTTTATTAGATTTTTCTTATAACAAAAAGTAGAAAATATAATTTTTTCTTTTCAAAAATTTTCTTTCTTTTTCCATTTATATCGCAAAAAATAAAAATCGCAGAGACAATCAAATACCATCAAAAGAAATCTCTATTTGTGGGAAGAAAAGGACGCAAATTTAGTTTGGGAGCCAAGTCGCACAACCGCGCAATTGTCTGTTAAAGCGACGCAGTGCCGAATTGTAAAAACACCTTTGGTCATTTAGCAGCATATTGGTCCGGTCCTTAAAAAGGGGGGTTCATCCTTAAAACCACTTTCTCCCATCCCATCCAGCATACTGGCGTCAGCGCCAGTATGCTGTCTTTTTTTTATATAGGTGTACTTACCTCTTAATAGATAATTTAATTTTCGTCCTGCCACGGGGTATGGCGCCGCTATATAGCGTCACGCCTTCCGAAAACAGCCGACTAGCACTCGGCTGTTCTCGGCGCCTGCGCACAGACCCAGGAGCTAACTGCGCAGGCGCCGTATACAGCCGAGTCCTATTTCGGCTTTTTTCGGAGGGCGTGACGCAGCTATATACGGCGCCTGCGCAGTCAGCTCCTAGGTCTGTGCTCAGGCGCCGTATAGCTCCGAGAACAGCCGAGTGCTAGTCGGCTGTTTTCGGAAGGTGTGACGCTATATAGCGGCGCCATACCCCGCGGTAGGACGAAAATTAAATTATCTATTAAGAGGTAAGTACACCTATAAAAAAAAAGACAGCATACTGGCACTGACGCCAGTATGCTGGATGGGATGGGAGAAAGTGGTTTTAAGGGTGAACCCCCTCTTTAAGTGGTTAATAAATATCACATTTAAAAAAAAAACATTTTTTTTCCTCAGTTTAGACTGATATGTATTTTTCTATATATTTTTGGTAAAAAAAATGCAATAAGCGTATATTGATTGGTTTGCGCAAAAGTTTTAGGGCCAGATTCTCAAAAGAGATACGACGGTGTATTGCAGGAAACACCGTCGTATCTCTGTTTTTTTTTTTACTGGGTATCTATGCGTGTGATTCCTAGAATCACTTACGCATAGATAGAGTGAAGATCCGACAGGTGTAAAACACTTACACCGTCGGATCGTAGATGTAATTACTTTTCTGGCCGCTAGGTGGCCTTTACGTTGTTTTCTCATTTGCCTATGCAAATGAGCCTAATACGCCGATTCCTGAACGTTTTTATGCCGCCCCCTCGTCGTTTACGTTGTTTACGTAAGCGTAAACCTACCCCTGCTATATGAGGGGTAGGTTTACAAAGTTCCGTCGTTGCCATGTTAAGTATGGCGTTGGGTCAGCGTCGTCTTTTTGCCGTCGGTTACGTCGTTTTACTAAGTCGTTCGCAAATAGGGCATTGCGTAAGTGACGATCACGTCGTTTTGACGTCGGTTTCAACGACGCTTTCTGACGTGAGCTTGAGCATGCGCACTGGGCTTTTTTCCCGTCCGGCACATGCGCAGTTCGATCGACGCGGGGGCGCGCTTAATTTAAATACAAGCCGCCCCCTTTGAATTACACGGGGATACGCAGGGCCATTTACACTACGCCGCCGCAAACTACGGAGCAAGTGCTTTGGGAATACGGCACTTGCTCCATTAAGTTGCGGTGGCGTAGTGTAAATGGCTTACGCTACGCCGTCGTAGATTGTATGTGAATCTGGCCCATAGCGTCTACAAAATAGGGGATAGATTTATGGCATTTTTTTTTTTTTTTTTTACTAGTAATGGCAGTGATCTGTAATTTTTATTGTGACCGTGACATTGCGGCGGACATATCGGACACTTTTGACATGTTTTTGGGACCATTCACATTTAAACAGCGATTAGTGCTATAAAACTGCACTGATTACTGTGTAAATGTGACTGGCAGGAAAGGGGTTAACAGTATGGGGGGGGGGCGTGGCCGGACCAGCAGAGAAGATGGACGCTTAAGCTCCTTGCTCCAGCCACCTCAGGGCGATTTGCCACAATTAGCGACAGATTCTTTCCCCAGTTCAGCCACAAAGTATGGGGACCGCTTCCAGGCACTCTTCAGCCTCCCGTTCCCGCTCCCCAAGGGAAAACAGCGGACCAGAGATGTTCCGTACCTCTCGTGGGAACATGGCGACAACCCGCCAAGGAGCCTCTCAGGGCCAGGTCCAACTACCACCCCAGGTGCCTGCCGACATAGTGCTGACGGCCCCGACACTGGGCCATTCGGTCAGGAAACCTCGGGAGCCACTCCACTGCCGCAACTCTGTATTACAGATTTGAAAGCGGTCGCGGCGGACATTAAAGACACCCTTTCGGCGGCCATTGCAGAGCTCCGCCTGGAACTTCGCTCACTCTCCGACAGGGTCACCCGCACGGAACAGACGGTGGAAGATCACAACCTCGTCCTCCAAAGGTCCACTAGAAAAATAGACGACCATACCCTCCAGCTGCGGGAAGTTAACCGTCAGCTGGAGGATTTGGACAACAGAGGAAGCCGCCGAAACTTGCGTGTAAGGGGTATACCGGAGACGGTGGAGGGAGACCAAGTACAAAGTGAGTTTGCGTCAATCTTCAACGCTATCATTGGTAGACCCCCACAAACCCCTATTGATTTCGAGCAAATTCATCGCGCTCTCCGTCCCAGGGGACGAGACACGGACCCCCCTAGGGATGTGATCTGTTGCATGGCAGATTTTAAACTGAAGGAAGAGATATTGAGTAGGGCGAGGGGCCAGAGACTTCATTGTGGAGATGCAAGTATTCAACTGTACCAGGACCGTTCGGGGATCACGCTTCAACACCGACGCGATCTTAAGCCCTTACTGGAAGCGTTGAGAGCGCAAGACATTCGGTACAAATGGAAATTTCCTTTTTGCCTAGCCGCCACACACCAAGGCCGCACCGCACTACTCAGAGTGCCAGAAGACCTGCCTCGCTTCTGCTCAACGCTGGGTCTCCCACTGATCTCGGTGCCTGACTGGTATGCCCCTTATCGCCGCTCGGTAGGCAGATGGGGCAAGCCACAAGAGGGAAACCGAACCGACGGGACACCGCAGGCGTAGGTCACCCTCCGGATCCAGGCTACCCCCGGGCCGCGCGCTGCTCGGGCTGACCGTGACCAAACGGCCTCTCCAGGTTCCAGGAGGGCCAGAAGAGACTACTAGTTATGCACTCCAGCAGTGTGTTGACCTACACGCAGTCATTTGATCCACCTGGCTCGTTTGCAATTTACTAGTTAATATGGCCAGCTTCGGACTAGGCATCTGTTTCACCTCCCCTGTTAACTGGGAATGTTCTGTTGTACCCTTTATAACATTTTGGACTGTCCGCTTGCCTCAGGGATTGTCTCTCCGCAACTTTGGCGCCTTTTTCCCAGCCGGATTCTGGGCGTTCTCTCAACTGCCATACTACAACACTCATAAGGCCTTGCACAACTGCATTATCAAGTGGCGTACATGGCACGCTACGAAGGGATTCCTGCACGGACGATGCTGATGACACCCCCCCGCAGACCAGTGACGGACGACTTCGAATACCCCATCGATCGCCTTTGGGACCGGAACACCAACATGGACTTACCTTCCCGCTTAACCATAAGTGACTCAGGCCGCCTCTCCGGACCGGATAGCCGGCTGGCCCGCTCGCCTCCCGCCTTCCTCATCCACACCATCGCCTATGCCCGCTTCCCCTTCTGATGCGTGACCGATCTGCAGACTCCCACCCGCGCTTGAACCCCCTGCCAGCGGGCGTTCCTGACTAGTGTTGCTCATGAATATTCGTATTGCGAATATTCGGCTCGAATATGGCATATTCGAGTATTCGCGATATATTCCGAATTTCGCGGTGAATATTCGCTATTTCGAATATTCGTATTTTTTCAATTTTTTTTTAGAACAGATCACATCCTAGAGATCCCCATCGACGTCTAAAAGCATTGCTGGTATGATTAGAGACCTTGGGCCGAGTAGCTGCAGCGATCATTTTATATTGCCGAAAAATATTTAATTATTCGGCAATAGCGATATCGCGCGATTATTTTCGAGAAATTCGCAATATTGTTTTTAGCTAAAATAACACATATATTCGATTTCAGAGTGTTACTGTCGAAATTCCGCCATCAATTTCTCATTCGCATTTTTGCGAAATTACGATAAAATATCAAGAATATTCTGAGCCAATCAGAGTGCTCCTTCCGCATTTGCCGAATATTCGCAATTATTTTGTATTGTAATATATCACAAATATTCTGAGCCAATCAGAGTGCTCCATTCCGCATTTCTTGAAATTTCGCAATTATTTTGTATTATAAAATATCACGAATATTCTGAGCCAATCCGAGTGCTCCATTCCGCATTTCTCGAAATTTCGCAATTATTTTGTATTATAAAATATCACGAATATTCTGAGCCAATCAGAGTGCTCCTTCCGCATTTGCCGAATATTCGCAATTATTTTGTATTGTAATATATCACAAATATTCTGAGCCAATAATTGCGAAATTTCGAGAAATGCGGAATGGAGCACTCTGCAAATTATTTTGTATTATAAAATATCACGAATATTCAGAGTGCTCCTTCCGCATTTCTCAAAATTTTATTCGCATTCGCAATTCACATTCGCAATAACGAAATTTCGCAATCATTTCATTTACAAAAAATATCACGAATATTCGCATTTAACGAATATATCTCGAATATTCGACTATATATTCGAGATATATCGCGAAATCGAATATGGCATATTCTGCTCAACACTATTCCTGACTAGTGTAACCCGTGTGTGATCACGGACATGTACCTACTACCTCTGTGTCTGCTAGAGGGCTTATGGCCTGGTTTGAACTTCCAACATGGTCTCAGATACTCGCCCATAGTTCGGCACACTTCGTGACCGCTACTTCCTGCACCGCCCTCCTCCACAGCTTGAAACTGCCTGGACGGTTGTGAATGGTTTGTATTACGTTTGTTGGGTCTTGTACGGAACAGTAGGGCACATGCCTGTGGGCGAACCATCCCCTCTATGGACTATAAGTATGTGCGCCCGGTAATGGCGCCCGTTAGGGGGGGGGTGGTGGGGGTAGGTATGCTGCTGATTCTCTATGCTGTATGTCACATGCTTTCTCCCCACTGTTCTGCTCCTACTCACTACATTGACTCCCTCAGCTGACAGACATCGACACTCGTCAATTCCCTCCTTCATGTTCTCCAAGCCCCTGCGGTTTGATTCCATCCACTCACTCATTTCTCGGCTGGCGGCGGGGGGTAGACGTTGATTCCCCGGTTAACCTCTCGCCATGACTCATGGTTGATTGCTCCCGGTTACATGTATAGACTCGCCTACCCTGGTGGTCTGATACTGCATTGTTTACGCTGCCTGACTATCCCCACACTTCCCTATGCTGTCTCATCGCGCCCTGACATCGCTATGGGGTGGCATGGCCACGTATCAACTTGTTTGCCCACGTTCACATTGAGTTGTTAAGTAGATTATAGTGCTACCTGCTTGACTTCTCGGTCCTGACTCCGGTCAACCCCACAACGCAGCTTTTTGACCCTAACTCTTCAGCTTTCACCTGTCTCTCGCTACCCCCCCTCCTTTCTTATCCCCCCCCTGCCCGTTCCACGTTAACCTCTTCCCAGGACAATGTCCGCCACTCCGGTTCTCCCACCCGCCGTAGGGGACAGAAGGCCTCTGATGCGCCTCAAGATGTACTCCTTAAATGCACGGGGCTTGAACACCCCTGAGAAACGCTCTTGTTTACTTTATGCGCTCTGGAAAGAGAAACCACATATCGCCTTTATCCAAGAAACTCACTTTCGAGCGGACAGAGTCCCTAAACTGTCCGATCGAAACTTTCCAACAGTTTTTCATGCTTCCAACGATGCAGCGAAATCAAAGGGGGTGTCTATCCTGATCTCCCGACATTGCCCCTTTCAGGTTACTGATACCCAAAGAGACCCTGGGGGCAGATACCTCTTCCTCCGCGGCACCATGCACAACTTAACGTACACTATAGCAAATATTTACGCCCCAAACACAAAACAGGTATCCTTTTTTCGCAGGGTTCTTTACCAACTCACAGCCTTTCAGGCGGGTATACTAGTTTTGGGTGGTGACTTCAACGTCCCTTTGATGCCAGCCCTAGACACTTCTAACGGTTCCTCTTGTCTGAAATACAGTGCTTTACGAGCAATAAAAACACACCTGACCACACTGACTCTCCACAACACCTGGCGTACTTTAAACCCAAACGTGAAAGACTTTACATACACAAATTGTTTGTCCGAGGTCCTATCTAAATACTTTCTGGAAAATAAGACTCGCCTCTGGTGTGGGCGGCCCAAAAATGCGTGGTCAGAGGGACGTTTATATCCCTGACGGACAAACGTGCTAAAATGCGGAAAGCACGCATTGCGGAATTGTCCGACAAGATCAAAACCCTGGAACGTGCACACAAGCGTACGCTGGCCACTCATACCCACAATGACTTACTAGCGGCTCGTGAAGAACTTCTGGCAGAACTCCGGAAGAAGCTGACCCGTAAATTCACCCTCATGAATAAACTTTTTTACGAGTTCAGGAATAAGTCAGGCAAACTCTTGGCAGCGGCCATTCAAAAGAAAAAGTCGTCCCACACCATTGGTACTATCAATTCTGCTTCCGGCATCTCCCTCTCTAGCACCGACAAAATCGCTGATCAATTCGTACGCTACTTCACCGGCCTCTATAACCTGCCCACGCCTCCAGGGTCACCTCGCGTCCCCGACAGATCGACCGTTATTGAGGAATTCCTGACAGAATACTGCCCCTCTCCCAACGCCCTTGGCGACATCGCCCACTTAGGCTCCCCGATCACCTCGGAGGAGGCCAACCGAGCCCTAAAACAACTCAAACCCGGGAAAAGCCCAGGACCGGACGGCCTGCCAGTCAGTTATTACAAGACTTTCGCCACCTTACTACTCCCACTTTTTTTACAGCATACAATGACCTACCTGATTCCTCCTCCCACAACAGAGATCTACTAGAAGCCCACATCTCCCTAATCCCCAAACCAGGTAAAGACACCACGATCGTCTCGAACTATCGCCCGATATCGTTACTAAATGTCGACTTAAAACTTTACGCCAAAATACTGGCTAACCGCCTACTCCCATTGCTTCCCAAACTTATCTCAGCCGATCAGGTGGGTTTTGTCCCTGGAAGAGAAGCCAGGGACAACACCATTAAAGCTCTTAACGTGCATCATTGGTTAACCTCATCCAAGACAGCTGGGTTCCTCCTGTCCTTGGATGCAGAGAAAGCATTTGATCGGGTAGCGTGGGACTACATGTCGGTGGTCCTGCACAATCTGAGTCTCCCGATCCGTATTATTCGAATGATCCTAACGCTGTACTCCGTCCCTAATGCAAGAATCAGAGTGAACGGTCAATTACCCTATCACCCATCATTTTTGTGCTTACGATGGAACCTCTCCTCCGAAGGTTGCGTGACAACCCGACTATCAAAGGTGTAGATGTCTCAGGGAAGCAGTGTAAAATTGCAGCCTACGCTGACGATGTACTTTTATTCCTTTCAGACCCCATTACCACGATCCCCAATCTTCTTAAAGATTTACAGCTTTTCAAGTCACTCACAAACCTCCAAATTAATTTTGAGAAATCCCTGGCCCTGAATGTCACCCTACCAACCCCAGTGTGCGATCTATGTAAACAAAACTTCCCCTTCAAATGGGAGTCCGATAACATCACATACCTGGGCATCAAAATCCCGAAGGACCTGAAAAATCTGTTCACCCTAAATTTTTCACCTATCCTTCAAACCGTTAAGATGGATCTAGCCGATTGGAATAAGGGCAGGTTTTCCTGGTTTGGGAGGGCAGCGATCCTCAAAATGAATGTCCGCCCACGGATTCTATACCTTCTACAAGCTGTCCCAATCGCGCTGCCGCAATCCTTTTTTGCGGCAGTTAGGAAATGCTGCAGGTCCTTTTTATGGGCAGGTGGCACCCCCAGGTTGAGTTGGACCAAATTTCTCCTGCCGAAAAAAAAAAAGGAGGTTTGGGTCTGCCTGATATAGCCCTTTACCATAAAGCATGTCACCTCACCAGGATTGTAGACTGGCACCTCCACAGTCAAAATAAGGACTGGATTGAAATAGAGAACGCGTTCCTAAAATTCCCCATCTCTCATCTGCCGTGGATAGACCATCGCTCAATACCTAAGGCCTGCTCGGCACACCCGTTAATTGGCCCCACACTCTACAACTTTAAGGCCTCTTGCCGTTCCCTTAACCTAACCCCATCACTTGGCCCTCTGACACCCCTTTCTCAAAACCCGGACTTCCCACCCGATGTCTTTAGCAGCTGCCCAACGACTGATCCCGACCTATTGACGCTGCGGGCGCATCGATTCATTCGCGACGGTGTATTGATTACATATCCGGACATGGTAATTGAGTTACCACACATTACCCTGACAATTTTTAAATACCTACAGGTCAGACATTTCTTTCATGGTGCTCATACACCCCAGAGGTGGTGCAGAAGCCTTTCTCCCCTGAAACGACTCTGCTCCGCGGGAGAACCCCAACGCCATCTGATTTCTACCCTTTACTCTATGTTAACCCCAGAAACAGGACCCAATACCTACGCCCGCAAAGCATGGGACAACGATCTTTCCATTGGCTTGTCCGACGAAGACTGGGATCACGTTTGGGAACACACGCATAAAGGGTCTATAAAATGTATCAGCTCAAGAGAATAGATACAAACTTTGCACCAGGTGGTACAGGACGCCAGACAAACTCCATAAAATTTACCCAGCACTCTCTTCAGAATGCTGGAGGTGTGGCGGGAGTGAGGGCTCATTCCTACACATTTGGTGGGATTGCCCCTCATTTTGGACTGAGATACATGATCGTATCGTCAGGATCACCACTCTCCCGATTGCCTTTTCACCTGCGCAATATCTGTTACACCACACTTCCATACCAAGATCATATTACCGCAAGTCTTTGGCACTGCATTTGGTGAATGCGGCCACACAATGTATCCTTTTACATTGGAGATCCAACACTTCTCCCACAATCAGAGACTGGCATATACGTGTTAACAAAATTGAAGAAATGGAACAGCTCATTCATTAAGCTAGGGACATGCATGACAAATTTAGAGACACGTGGGCCTGTTGGTCCCACTACAGAGACTCCCTACCTCCTATACACTCCCTACCCCTGTGGACCCTCCCTTGACGCAGGGAGTTACACCCACGCCTTGACTTGATATTATACTGTATCCTTAACCGCCTCTCCTGGTCCTGATCCCTCTCCCGCCCCCCTCTCTAACAGGAATACCTTTCAGGTCTGCTGGGACTCGCAGGGATGTGACCTCTGGAGACACCCTTAGTTATAACCCGCCCATTGACGCTCTCCTATATTGTGGAAAACACTTCCCTCTCACTCGAACGGCTCGATATAAATATGTTTCCTGGAGACTGCTACGTTACATCTCTCTCCTTATGGAACCCTTGTTTTCGTTTCACGAGCCCCGATACACACTTCCCCCTCACCGTCCACAGAATGTCCCCATTAGGGGTGGACGGGTAGTAGGGGGGCCCTTGATGTTCCGATATTACTTAACTTAGACGCTTAACTTGCTATAGATGTATTCATTGTTCTCAATAACCTCTTACAGGAATAGGTCTCCCGTGTTGGTCATTCTAGACGAATATATATACTGATATGTTTACTACTGTACTACCCATTGTGCTTTGTAATTTGTCCTGGACATTGTATCATTATGTATACTACTGTATTATTAAAATGCTCAATAAAATGTTTGAAAAAAAAAAAAACAGTAGAGGGCCCTCTAGGGGTTAATATGTTCCCTGGGAGTGATTCTTTTTTTTTTTTTTTTTTTTTTCTTCACAAAAGGTTTTTATTAGGGCAAAATCAAAATTACAATACAAACGTTTGTCAGGGTGCATATTTCCAGAACAAACATACAGAGGGCTTCATTGACAAACCCAAAACAATATCTGCATTTAACAAAATATTGGCGCATGAATCAATCAGAAAAGAACAGTCAAACTAAAAGAAACCTGGAAATCAGAACATGGTCTATAGGTAGAAGAATACATCCGACATATCATTTCGTCAGGGCAGGGTCACCCTGGGAGTTGCAAAAGTTGTCCCATTATAGGGTAAGTAGCTTAATCTACTAATATCTGGCATTGAGTTGTAACAGGAGTAAATATTGGTAGAAATATGTGTAAGTCCAGAGTGAGCAGGTGGTCAGAGTGGGACATCTACTTGGACATAGGTCCACTGTCAATGTGGGAACAAAATTCAGGGGTGGGAATGCGAACTAGAGAAGAAAGAAAGGGACAGGGGGAGGGAAGAAGGAGGGGGTTAGAAAAGAGAAGAAAGGAGGGGTGTGATCAAGAGAGGGAAAAGGAGGGGGGAGGAGGAGGAAGGCAGGAACGGAATGGGGGGGGGGCACTCCTCAGTCGCATCATTCCCAAACCCATCAGCCTGGGTGAAAGTATATAGCGGCAGGCAAATCCACGAAGTCGCCAGGCGAATCACGCCTCAGGTTGGGAAATGGGATTTGTAGCTGTCAGAGGTGGTAAAATGGGTCCAGCAGGCCCATGATTGTGTGAAAAGTTGTAACCGTTCCTGTGAGATAGAGATCAACTCCTCCAATTCTGCTATCTTTGCTACTCTAGACAGCCATTCCCTAACGATGGGTGTGGCCGATGAGCGCCAGTATGTTGGTATGCAGAGCCTAGCCGCGTTAACCATGTGCATGGCTAATGATTTGTGATATTTGCGTTTCAAAAGGGTTGTGTGATGGAGGAGGTACTGTGCGGGGTTGTAGTCCAGCTAATACGTGGTAACGTTTTTAATGATGGAGTGTACCTCAGCCCAGAAAGGCTGGACAGACCTACACTACCACCATATGTGAATCATCAATCCCACAGCATCATTGCATCTCCAACAAATGTTCAGGATGGTAAGTGAGAATTTATGTAAACGTGAAGGGGTCCTGTACCATTTGGTTATGATTTTGTATCCATTTTCTTGGATCGCAACATTCATTGACCCCTTATGTGCAAGTGTATAAATATTTCCCCAGTCTTCTTCATCTAGAGAAAGATTCAGGTCTCTCTCCCAGGACTTGCGCAGCTGTTTAGTCGCCGGGAGGAGGGAATCCTCCTGAAGGAGAGCGTAGAGGAGAGATATGAGATGTCTTTGTGGCGGGAGGCGCGAGCACAAAGCTTCGAATGGGGTAGGCTGTCTAGACCACGTCGTGGATAGGGTTTTAGACGTAAGGTAGTGTCTCAATTGTCTGTAAGACCAGAAGGGAAAGGTCTGAGTACATGAATCGGTGTTTCGCTAGAACTTCCGCTTGAGGCCATTCCTCCCGGAGGAATGCAGAATCTCCCGGGGAAAAGTCCGGATTCCCTCTTAAAGGCGTCAATGGACCTAGGTGTGAGGAGATCTTATGCTGAGAAACTGCCTTATTGAAGGCTACCAGGGAGGGGTATATCAGCGGATGTGCTTTAAGTGATTGGGGCCAATGATGGGTTGGGAGCCAAGGGAGTACGTGCGTGGGCGTATGGACAAAGTGCCTTTCTAAAGTGACCCAAGCCTTCTCTAAATAGTGTATCTTCCAATCCACAATTCTGGTCAGATGACATGAAAGGTAATATTTGTGGAGATCCGGCAGGTTAATTCCACCCAGAGCCTTGGGGAGAGTGAGGCGTGAGTATTTAATACGTGGAGATTTGTTGTTCCACAGGAAAGTCGTACACGCTCTCCTATAAGACGCAAAGAAGGAGGGAGGGAGATGGATAGGAATCAACTGCATCAGATATAATAAGCGGGGAAGGACTATCATTTTGATCAATGCCGCCCGGCCAAACCAGGAGATATTCAGGTTGGCCCAGTCTTTCAGGTCGTTCTGGGCTTTAGAAAGAGCCACTAGAAAGTTCAGATTATAAAGATCAGCCATTTTTCTGGTTATCCGGATGCCGAGGTAAGTGATTGCTGTCTCCTTCCACTGAAACGGGAAGGATTCCTGGCAGTGCGTTACTTCCTGTGTGGTCAGGGAGACATTCAAAGCATGTGAGTGGTTACTTTTTAGATTTGAAAGTTCTCCAAATTGACGCAAGTCTTTTAATAGGTTGGGCAGGGAGAATCTGGGGGCTTGCAGGGAGAGCAATATGTCATCCGCAAAAGCGGGTACCTTGAATTCTCTGCCTGCAAGGGACACATCTCTAATGTCTGAGTTGCTGCACACTCTGTTCAAGAGGGGTTCTAACGTCAAAACAAATATCAAGGGGGATAAGGGGCAGCCCTGTCAGGTCCAGTTGCTGATAGAGAAGGCGTTTGACAGGAGGCCATTGGTCTTCACCCTTGCAGAGGGATTAGAGTAAAGGGCATTGATGTACGTAGCCATGCGGGGCATGAGACCAATTCCTTTTAATACCTCCCGCATATAATCCAATGCCACCCTGTCAAACGCCTTCTCAGCGTCCAGGGTCAAGAAAAAAAAAAATGGAGCCCAAGGTATGTAGCCAGCGCTGTATGTTTAGAGCGCGTATGGAGTTGTCCCTAGCTTCTCTGCCAGGAACAAAGCCTACTTGGTCTAATGTTACTACGCCAGGAATGAGGGGAAGTAACCTATTGGCCAGAATTTTGGCATATAATTTTCTGTCTACGTTAAGTAGAGAGATTGGCCTGTAGCTGGAGGCCAATAGGGGATCTTTTCCCTCTTTAGGGATAACTGTCACATGGGCTTCCAAGAGCCTACCAGGATGGGCGTTCGGGTCCGGCGAGTTAAACATGTTGAGCATCTCAGGGGTCAGAGTATCCTGGAAGGACTTGTAATACAGTATATTAAAGGGAAACCTGCCTGGACCCGGACTCTTACCTACTTTCATTTGTTTTATGGCTAGATGCAGTTCTTCTTTGGATAAGGGGATTTCCAAGGCCTCAGCTTGTTGAGAGGAAATGGGTTTGGGACAGTACTCAGCTAGGAATTCACGTATTCGGGCTGTCCGTCCGGATGCCTCCGTGCTTTCCGAGTCAGTACAGGGTAAGTTGTAGAGGTCAGAGTTAAACTCCTCGAAGTGTCCCACTAATTCCTCATTTTTAGAGAGGAGAACACCATGTTTGTCTCGGATTTGGTGGATCCTGGAAGCGAGTTTGGCATTTTGTATCGTGCGTGCCAGCATTCTGCCGCTTTTGTTGCCGTGCTCATAGAACACCTTTTGTTGCAAGATATAACGTCTTCTTGTGCATTTCCCTAACTTGTCTAGGAGTGTACATCTAGCATGTATCAGGTCCTGGAGCACAGCTTGTGAGGTTGATTGTTTGTGCGATGCTTCCAAGTTATTAATAGTTTTAACGAGAGACCTGATAAGTTCCTGACTCTGTCTTTTGGTAATAAGGTAATAAGTTTTCCCCGGAGAATGCATTTATGCGCCTCCCAGAGTGTAACCGGCGTGATCATCGGGTTAGAATTTTCCTTGAAGTAGAGTTGGATAAGGGATCTAATCTGGTCAGTCATTGCTGAGTCTTTCAGCAGGGAGGGATTCAGGCGCCATGATTTAGAAGAGTTGTTCACCTCAGGGAAGACTAGTGTTACGGTTATAGGGTGGTGGTCGGATAGGAACATTGGTTCAATAGTGGCCTGAGACAGGAACGATAGGTCGGATTGAGAGACAAAGAAATAATCGATTCTCAAGTACTTCTGATGCGGGGGAAAAAAGAATGTATAGTCAGGGCCAGATTTGCTCTCCCTGCCGCCCCAAGGCCAGGTTTGCAATGCACCCCCTCCCCGCCAACCAAACCAGCACCCCCCCCCAAATCAACGGAGAATGGCAACCGGCTGGCAGGGGCGGCATGGTTAGATCAAATATTATTATTATTTTTTTCTTTTACTTTTTTATCACTTTTATTTGTAGCTTGTCGTTTTTACTTTTTTTTATAATTTTCTTATTTTTAATATTTTTCTTACTGTTTACTTTTTTAATTACTTTTTTTATTTTAATTACTTCTTTTTTTTATTTATTTTTTATCATTTTTTTTTCACTTAACTTTATTGCTTTGTCACCTCCAATTGTGTAATAGCAATTGAAGGTGACAGGTTCTCTTTATTGACCCTGTTACCTCCAAAACAGGAGTCCTAGCACTTGCTAGAACTCCTGTCATGGCTGAGATGGGAAGAGCGCAGCTCACCCCTTTCACTGTGAACATCGGCGGCAGGGACAGAAGACAGACTCGGCAGCCAGGGGAGGACGGATTCCGGAAGACAGAGCCAGCAGAGAAAGCTATGTGTGTGTTGCGGGGGGGGGGGGGGGTGGATGACAGCACACATTTTGCAAGTGATTTCGGTGACATCACAGCAATCACTTGTTAACGAGCAAGCAGATTCCCCCACACTACATTTAGTTCTGCTAGAAAGCAACTTGCCGCCCTTAACTATATGTTCCAGGCATCAGGGTACTCAATGCCACTGCCGCCCCTTGGTGCCCTGCCGCACTGAGGCCTGGCCTCTGTGGCCTTGTGGGAAATCCGGGCCTGTGTATAGTCTTTGTCATTCGGGAACAAGGTACGCCAGGAGTCATGGAGTGTCAAGGCCTGTAGTTGTAGTTTGATCTGTCTGATCGCTCGGTATGGGAGTGTGGAGGTGCCAGAAGAGGTATTCAGGGTCGGATTCATTGGAGTGTTAAAATCTCCGCCCAGGAGTAGCAGCCCTTCCTGAAAGGTGGAAAGGAGGTCACCCACCTTCCTGAAGAAGGTAACTTGGTGTGCATTCGGGCAATAAATATTGGCCAGAGTGATCGGTTTGGATGTGTATGTGCCTTTAAGAAAGATATATCTGCCGTCAGGGTCGATCAAAGTGTCAGCTAGTTGGAAATCAGCATGTTTAGAAATGAGAACGGAAACGCCTTTGGTTTTGGAGTCCGGGTTTGTAGAATGTAAGGCTTGCCTATACACATGGTTTGCTAGTTTAGGGATGGCGTCTGATCTGAAGTGAGTTTCCTGGAGTAGCAGGAAGTGTGCCCCATGCTTAGTCAACGTGGCCAGAACCTGAGATCTCTTTTCTGGAACGTTTAGGCCTTTAACGTTAAGCGAAAGGCATTTGAGAGAAAGATGTTTTGATTTGTCCATGCGATAGACCCAGGTACACGGGCGCTGGGGCCCAGGTGTTACAGGTATAGTGAGCGAATAGACCTACCCTTGGGTCTGTGAGGTGATTGGCGGACGAGCTCAGGGGCGGGGAGGAGTGGTCCCCAAAGAGAGAGAGAGGGGAGGTATGCAGGAAAGGGGTGGAGGAGCGGAGGAAGGGGGGGAAGAAGTGGAAGAGGGATATAGAGGGAAGAGAAAGCAAGTAGATCGGGGAAACCTAGTAAGGTTAGATCACGGTGGGGGAGTTTGCGTGACCAATGAGAAAGAGAAGGTACCGGAGGCAACTAAATGGATAACCAAGCCATGTAGGGGAGGACCAAACAAGGGGTGGGAAGGAAAGGTCCGGAATGTTAGCTGCAGTCCTGCTGGACAGCTGCTTGGGGGTTGTAAACCTGGAGAGGGAAGAAACAAGTCAGCACAAAGGAGGACATAAAGAGAATGAACAGTTGCAACAATCGAATAGTATGTTAAGGAGCATAAAACAGGAAGTATCCTGGTTGCATTGGGGGGATAACAGTAATATAAGATAGGCAAAGAGAATTATAAAAGTATGTCGCCTACATAGGTGGGGGGTTGGAGGGGCAAACCAAAAAGGTAAAGAAAAACAGGGTAATAGTTGTCATCATTCTATGGAGACCGTAGATCAGTTAACTAAGCATAAAAAACAACCATAAAAAACAAACAAGTAAGGCATGTTCATCCTAACACGGCACCTAATTATAGTCCATATTAAGTGAGTAAATAGCGAATAACAATTTTCCAGTCTACCAAGTTTAAAATTAGAACAAGAGAGGGTGGGGGGAGGAGGAAGGGCAGCGGGAGAGGGAAAGGGGGGAAGGAAAGGGAAGGAGGGATGGGGACGGGGGGAGGGACATAGGGGGGAACAGCTTCGCGTTTCTGCCAAGGTAGCCCAGACTATCATTGTCCACAATGTGGTAATAATGCCCGAAGGGGTCATGGTAAGGTATATAACTCACATAGAGCCATGGATCCCGTCCAGGACCTGCTTAGAAGCAAGATAAATGCGGGAGGCAAAGGGGAAAAAAAAAATGCACATTGGTAGCATAGTCAGCACCCTATACCTCTCGGCTCTCCTGCCGATCTGCAATTTCCAACTGTTCTGATGCTCCGAACCCGGGACTAGAGTCGAGCGGCTCAACAGAATCTCGTAGTAGTGATCCGACCGAGGGGACAATGTTTTAGCTATTACCTATGCAGCAAAGCAGTAGGACAAGACATATGTCAATCATGCCCGTCAGATCAAGGGCCATTCAGGGGCAGCGTCACACGAGTATAGGTACAAGTCAGAGCATCAGAACTATTAAGAGGGCATGTAGAAGTTGGAAGATTGGTCATAAGGCTTATCAAGCAACCCACGAAACCCTCCTCCCCCCCAAAAATAAATAAATGTGTATATATAGACCATTTTGGCAGATCCAGACTTCGAACAACAGGGTGAGGGGCCCGAACCTAGGGAAAGACACATTACTGATATCATGAGCAGTTTTTCAAAATCAAGAATTATGGTGGAAGACTGGAGTCTTTATAGTGCAGGTGTTCATAACTAGCCAACATGGTGGGGTGCAGGCGGGGATATGAAATCAAGAAGCAAAGAAAAGAGGAGGAGGTTGTCGAGTGAGAAATGTCTCAACTTACTGATCTATGTATCTCCGAATGACCGTACATGCACTCACATGTCCCGGTCTCCCCTGCGGGGAGTGTCCTGGGAGTGATTCTTACTGTAGGGGAGGGGGACTCACAAGGGGAGGAGAGCGATGTGTGTTCCTCTGTACTGGGAATACACATACACACACAGATCGACACTCCTGCCGTGATTGCCAGCAATCGCGGGTGAACGGCGAACATCGCAGCCGCCGGGTAACATTTTTGACAGTTCCCTCACTTTTAAACTACCTCTCCAGTAAGAGGTGAAACGTTCTATGCCTATAAAGAGGGTTCCAGTTGGATCCCTATTATGCACTAAGAGACACTATGATTTTTTTTTAGCCCTTACAAATATTAGCTATATGCTCATTGAGTCTGACATTCAATGCTCGAGTGGTGCGGCCTATATATTTTTACCCACATAAGCACTGAAGCATATTTACTACATGTGTATTCCTATATGTAATGAGAGATTGTATAGTATAGGATTTTGAGGTAACCTTGGAAATTGAATATTTACTGGTTTCTTAGACACAGTGCCCTTAATTCCTGCTGTGTGCTGGCTTTCACTGTGGAGCATTCTCCGTTTGAGAGTGGCATGCACAGGTGGAGAAAGTTTGTTTTTGTGATGATGTCATGAAGGCTCAGAGCGAGGTGTGGGTGTATTAGGGAGCCATATAGTGAAGGAGATGAAAGCGAGGCTTGGACAGTGAACGGATCTATTTATAGCATTGACAGGAAGAGACACCTATGAATCTGAAGAAGTTCTATTGTAACAAAACCGATCAGGTAAAAGGTTTATCTCCTGTAATTGCATTTGTATTAAATCAACGTCCTTGTCTTTGGACCAAGGAAGATTGTACCCATGTAATGGCACCACTTGCCCACCGGGCCTGTTTTTCAGATTTGGTGTTTACGAGAATAAAACAGTTTTTTTTTTTTATAGAAAATTACTTAAACCCCCCAAACATTATATATATTTTTTTCTAACATCCTAGAGAATAAAATGGCAGTCATTGCAATACTTTTTGAAAAATATATATATACAAGTGCATATATAACACCGCGCTACCTAACTAAACACAAATAAAGCTGCCAACACAACAGAATTGGATCAATTCTGTAGGAGAAAACAAATGGAACACAAAAAGTGTAGCGCTAAAAATATGTGAGGAATAAGCATATAACACTGCAAAGCATCATACAAAACATAAAGTGAAATAACACATGTAATAAGTGAACCGTCACATAAATTAATCACCAAGTGTTCAAACGATCATATCGATAGATATGAATAAAATGATACATTCAAAGTGTCCAAACAAACGTAATGATGAGTGAAGGAAATTTTTGATAGCAGATCCACCACCAAAGAAAAATTGGGAGGCTTACCAGAAAGCGTGGACTCAACTAAGTTTACACCTAATGAGTCACTAAGGCTTAATGTGATGGTATCCGGACATCAACCTTCCATTGAGAAACAGGGATGGGTTTTTCAATAGGAACCAAATCTTCATGTAATAGATAAGGTTCCAAAAAATTGCAGTAGTACCAGGGGCGGTACATATGACTCTTCAATTCTTTGCAAGGGATCCAAAATGCTCAGATGCCACAATTATGGGAGGAAAGAAATGGATGCAGACATAGTGTGATACCGTATAAAACTTTTTACTAAAATATACAAAATCCAAATGGTTGCACTCACATTTCAGCAGGAAAATCAGAAGCATATAAAACACATCTAGCAGTAAAATCAGCAAAGGACCCGACGCGTTTCGATCAAACGATCATCATCTGGGGTGCTGACTGACTGCTACACTAGAACAATATATATAGCCATGCCCCCCTACCTTAATCACGGCTCCAGCTTCAAAAAATCATTGATGACAAATGACTTCCGGTATGGCGATAGCGTGTAAACGGCGTGCGCTCCAAATCTCGCTCTGAGAGGGCTAGCTGGAGAGCAGCGCTGGACGTACAGGCATAGTGACGTCAGGACGTACAGACGCAACAACGTCTATCCATCCAACGTGGGCGGGCGCTGAGCTGTCATCACAGCGCTTCCGCCCTCACAAGACACACCAATGACTGGATGCGCTCCAAGCCTCGCATATAAACAAAAGAGAGTGGAGCGCATCACCAGATTGGCAATCATATGGAGATCACGTGAACCAATAGGGCATACAAACGTGCAAAGCTGGTAAACACGCTGATAAACCCACAATATGTCGATCAAGCCAACAAAGGCTAAGATTACATATGTAGGGAAAATTGTAAGGAAGTAAAAACAAGGGGGGATGGAAACTAAATAAATAGCAGTGACAGGCAACAAAAATAAAATAAAGTCACCTATTTAAGGGTAACAGTTAGTGCCGGTCACTTGGGAAAAACAGGAAAAAAGAGTATAAACCTGTAAACTAGTTATTATATATAGTCACACGATTTGACTCCATAGTGAGTGTATATGTGACAACTAAAATCTAATAAAACCAATGTCATAAAAAGCCTATAGAGCTTTAATGTCCTCAGTAAAATTATTAAAATAAAAATAAAATTAATAATATGGAGCCGTAATGAGACAGGGGCGCACAACATATTAAAACATCATGACTTATTAATGAAGGCATTTATGTCCCATTCGACATTGAGGCCATGTGGGACATATGTACGCAATTCATATATCCAATAGACCTCTAGCCGAGATACCCCTCTCGTTTTGGCTCCTCCCCTCCAAGGTGGTACATATTTATCAATGATCAGGAATTGCGTGCCCTTAGGGTCACGTTGGTGGCATTCCCTGTAATGGCGTGGGACCGTGTGTTTAGTACTGCCACCCATAATTTTGGCAACATGTTCACCTACCCGTACGGAAAAGGCCCGTATGGTACGACCAACGTACTGTCTTCCGCACGGGCAGGTGATGAGGTATACCACATGGGTGGTTGCACAAGTGCAGAAAGACTTGATGGGATAGCTGCGGCCTGTATTAGTGGACTGGAACTCTAAAGATTTGGATCGTCCACTGATGTTAACCAAGCAGACGCTGCATTTCTTACACGGGTAATAACCCTTCATGTCTTGAAAGAACTCGGGGCGACATGGAGGGTCGACAATATTGGGAGCAATACTGTTCCTGAGCGTAGGGGCCCCTCTAAAGATAACCTTAGCTCTTTCTGGTAGAATGGGTCCTAGAACCTTATCACTCTTCAGTACATCCCAGTGCTTGTCAATAATGGTCTTAATATCCCTGTGTTGGTTGGAGTAGGCAGTAATCATAGAGAACTTAAAGGAATCATCTTGTTCTCGTGGGGCTTTATCCATCAAAAGTGAATTGCGTTCTATTAATGCCACTTTCTGTAGTTCTACATCCACTGCTGTGATGTCATAGCCCTTTTCAACAAATCTGTTTTTAAGCATAGATGCTTGTGAGAAATAGGCATCATCCTTGGTGCAGTTCCTGCGCAACCACAGGAACTGGCTACGTGGGACAGAGTTAAGCCAGCTTTTATGATGGCAACTGTCGGTGGGGATAAAACTATTTCGATCAGTGGCCTTAAAATGTGTCTGGAATTTAAAGAGTCTGGATTCAAGTCCAATATCCAAGTCAAGGAATGTGATCTTCACAGGACTGGAATCAAACGTAAATACAATCCCGCGTTCATTGCTGTTTAAAAATGAAAAATAATCCTCCAGACTCTGACGCGAACCATCCCATAGGAGGAGGACATCGTCAATGTACCTTGCCCAAAGGACAAGGGACGGATGTTGATCATGGTAGACGACGTCCTCCTCCCATTTGGCCATAAAGAGGTTGGCGAGGCTGGGGGCAAACTTAGCCCCCATAGCCACGCCACGTCTCTGTAGGTAGTACTTCTGGTCAAACCAGAAGTAGTTGTGGGTGGTTGCGAATTCCAGCAATTCAATAATAAACTTTTTCTGCACTTCTACAATAGTATGTTTACGATCTAGGAAATGTTGAACAGCTTCTATTCCGAGGTGATGGGGGATACAGGTATATAAGGATGCTACATCCGCCGTAGAGAGAAGATAGTCACCCTTTATCTCAACCCCTTCCAGAAGTTTAATAGTTGCCATCGTATCCTTAAGATAAGAGGGTGTTGCTTTAACTAAGGGTTGCAGATAAAAATCGATATATCGACCTATACGTGATGTTATCGAGTCGATTCCACTTATGATGGGCCTACCAGGTGGATGTGATAGGTCCTTATGGATTTTAGGTAAGTGGTATATCGTCTGAATCCTGGGAGCTGTAGGCACTAAATTTTTTGGCCCCTTATCTATTACATGAAGATTTGGTTCCTATTCAAAAACCCATCCCTGTTTCTCAATGGAAGGTTGATGTCCGGATACCATCACATTAAGCCTTAGTGACTCATTAGGTGTAAACTTAGTTGAGTCCACGCTTTCTGGTAAGCCTCCCAATTTTTCTTTGGTGGTGGATCTGCTATCAAAAATCTCCTTCACTCATCATTACGTTTGTTTGGACACTTTGAATCTATCATTTTATTCATATCTATCGATATGATCGTTTGAACACTTGGTGATTAATTTATGTGACGGTTCCCTTATTACATGTGTTATTTCACTTTATGTTTTGTATGATGCTTTGCAGTGTTATATGCTTATTCCTCACATATTTTTAGCGCTAAACTTTTTTTTTTTTTTTTTTGGTTCAATGCCCATTTTAATCTGTTTTTGAAGCATGTTATTTTTTCTGTTAAGAAAGTCCTCTTTCCAGGATCTCTTTGCCTTTTGTAGCTCTTATTTGTAATCCTTTTATGATTACCTTTCCACTAAGCATTGCTGGGCTATGGACAAAGGCTCCATACAGCTCTCCAAGGCTTTTTCCAGGCGAATTTTATAAGCCAGCAGCTGTTCTAGGTCATTAACTGTGTCTTCAAGCTTGTTATCTAATTCTTTCTTCCAAAACTGGATCTCGTCCAATCTCTGCTCTAGCTTCTTGTTGACATCCTTTTGAGTTTTCTGTGTTGTCTTTTCAATTTCATCAACCAGTCTCTCACTTTCAGCAACCAGCCTCTCAGATCGGGACCTTTGAGCTTCTGCGTTGGCAAAGCGTGTCTGGTTAGCAATACTCCACTCTTTAGGAAGGAACTTTGGTGGGAGCTGGACCAGCCTCGCCATTGTATAATTTTAAAGTCCGGTACAGCACGATGATCGGTCCTCTCCTGTCCTCCGTTGTTCAGGTCTCTCTTTTTGTGTTCCAATTGCAATACTTTTTGTCACACCGTATTTGCGCAGCGGTCTTACAAGCGCACTTTTTTTGAAAAAAAATCACTTTTTTTAATAAAAAATAAAACAATAAATTTGGCCCAATTTTTTTATATATTGTGAAAGATAATGTTACGCTGAGTAAAATGATACCCAACATGTCACGCTTAAAAATTGCGCCCGCTCGTGGCATGGCGTCAAACTTTTACCCTTAAAAATCTTGATAGGTGACGTTTAAAAAATTCTACAGGTTGCATTTTTTGAGATACAGAGGAGGTCTAGGGCTAGAATTATTGCTCTTGCTCTAACGATCGCGGTGATACCTCACTTGTGTGGTTTGAACACGTTTTCATATGCGGGCGCTACTCGCGTATGCGTTCGCTTCTGTGCGCGAGCTCATCGGGATGGGGCGTTTTAAAAAAATTTTTTTTGTTTTCTTATTTATTTTAAATTAGTTTATAATTTTATACACCAAAATAAATACAAATAAAAAAAATATCACTTTTATTCCTATTACAAGGAATGTAAACATCCCTTGTAATAGAAAAAAGCATGACAGGTCCTCTTAAATATGAGATCTGGGGTCAAAAAGACCTCAGATCTCATATTTAGGCTTAAATGCAAAAAAAGAAAAAAAAAATGTAATTTTTCAAATCTCAGAAAAAAAAAATGTTTCTTTAAAACGCTGGGCGGGACTGACGTTTTGACGTCACTTCCGCCCAGCAGAGCTATGGGGAACGGGTGGGGGAGATTTTTCACTCACTCGTATCCCAACACAGCTGCCGACAGGACCCGATCGCCACCGCCGCTACCGACGGCTCCGGTAAGCGGCGGAGGGCATGGGAGAGCGGCGGGAGGGGCCCTCTCCCGCCACCGATAACAGCGATCTCGCGGTGAATCCACCGCGGAGACCGCCATTATCGTGTACAGGACTGCCCACGGAAAAGATGGATATCTCGGTTGTGGCAGCAGCTGCTGCCGTTACCGAGATATCCATCTTTAAAGTCATGACGTCTTTTTAACATGACGCCGTGGGCAAGTGGTTAAATAAAGCCAGTTTTTAGGGATTTTACACTATTGTCGTTTATCTTTATATTGACACATTTCACTGGACATCTTGCTTTGGGATCGGAAAAGTACTGCTCAGTGACTGCTGGACGATTCTTCTTGTTCTTTGATGTGGAACAGCAAGCGTGGATAGAACATATAAGATACACAAGCCTTATTTGACACCCCCATAATAGGTAGTCGATACGCTCTGGTAAGGGTAGATCCTTTATTATGGTGGTGATTATCACAAGGAGGAGGAATTAAATGAACAATCGTTCCTGCACTTTTCAAAGTGAAGGCATTACATTTGCAGATGTAACCCCTAATAGATCTGATAACCTTTACCTCATGTATACAGTAGTTTGTACACAGCATTAAATCACTTGTAGTGGGTCCGACTTAAAAAGGGACCCCCAACAGCAAATTTGGGTCGTTTTTTTTTAAGACAAAAAACGACGTTTTGCCCACACACGTTCAATTTAAATGACGTTCTAAAAAACGCCGTTTTTTTTTCATCGCAAAAAATGACCGTGTGTACGCGGCATTACAGTGTAATTGATTCCCAGAAAAGAAAAGTCTACAACAGATTCCTGTGCTTATGTTCCCATCATTTATGTATTTTCACTCAAGCCCCTTTTTTAACAGGATTACCAACAGTCAGTTGAATTTAGAATTTAATATATTACAGTCTCTTTTATTCCCAGAAAAGACATCCCAGATATTGCAATGAGTACACTCCCAGAATGAATTTATTTGTGCTCAAGCCCCAGTTTAAACAGGACCACCAGCAGCCATTTTAAATGTGGACATCAACATTACAAAATATTTTATTCCTAGAAAAAGAGCCCCATTCTCAAACTGGCAAATGGTCATGATTGACCCAAACGCACAGCTCATCCCTACTACTGACCAGCACATGAACCAAAGCCGCATATTAGAAATGCATACACTATACTGTATTTGTGTATATCCAAGTGTTTATCATTGGAAGTATGTTCAGTAGTATCAAAGTATGAAATATTATAAAAAATCATACATTTTTAAATTGGAGTGCATAGCAAAGCACATGTTAGCAAATTCGCTGAATTTGAGTTCAGGTCAGTGTGTGAAGTCAGTAAGTTCACAGAACACAATACTACACCTTGATCCAAAGGAAACAGTAATATGTTTATGCAAAGTAGCTAAACATATAATAAGAGAAATATGTTTTAAATAGGCTTCCACACTTATAATATTTTTAGAGACTGTAACCCAGTATTGGAGCTTGTTTATTTTCAGGGTGAATTTTTACCTTTTTTTTTTTTTTATATTAGTATATGTAGTAAATGTAAAAGTAAAAACATAAATGTTTCAAGGAATACATAGTCATGTGCAAAGAATATAATAATAATAATGAAAAAAAAAAAAAACAGGATTTTTGCTTGCACATTGGACAATTGACATGAAAACAACTTCACTTAGCTTAGAGAATGAGGTGAAGTTATAAGTGACTTTTTTCATGTAATTGTGCAAGAAAATAATCTATGTTTTTTCTAAGTTACCTTATACATGATTGGGTGTTCTTTGCAAAGTGAGTTGCATTTGATTCTTAACTGCAATCTTACAACCCCCAAAAGATTTTCAATTATAGATTCTATAATTACATTTTCTTTGTCTAGCTAAATGCAAATGCTGCACATATTTGTTGGTACAGTATGTATGCTGTTTATGGCTTTGTTCTCATTTATCTAGGAAAAAGTACTGTACAGACGCAAACTCATCTCTGTGCAATGTACTAATATTTCACTATTGAAAAACATAATGGTGTCAATAAAAACACACAAGCTACATTCTGTGTTTAGATTTTTTTTTCCACAAATAGTGAGACGTGCAGGGAAAAATGTCCATGCTGCTTTCTGTACTTCCTTTTGCTACCAAATAAAGACATGTACGGATAAAATATGCACCTTTATTTCTGTTTCGTTTTCATCTTAAGTGAAGGCATGCAAAGAGTTTAGAGATTCAATGTACAACAGAGTTGATGCAAAGTAATTTACAAGGATCTCTTACATCACTCTGTAAGGAAATCAAATGGGAAATAAACAACGTTACACCTGCATCTTAAGACCATAGGGAACATTTGGTGATTTTATCAATCTAACATAATTATTTGATCATGGCATGATCAAAGTATCTCATGAAGGGCTGAAAGCATATATCCAGGATAGTCATTTGGGGTTAACAGATGAAACTCTATTGGTGTTCAAAAGTGATTATCTCTAGTAATTTTCATTAGTAGAATCTTTGATCCTTGCCTAGTGCCCCCTTAGGTAGTTGTCAGTCTGAACATAAAAACTCAAAGAAGATCTTAGTTCTTAGTCACATTATGTCCAAGTGGATTTAGCATTTTTATCTTCACAGTTGAGTTTTCATTTATTATCAGAGAATGCATCAAAGCAAGTCAGAAAAGGATATAATGTAAATAATAATAAAAACAATATTCTTTAGATAGTTCCAGAATTTCTAAGTTACTAAATAATATATTATTACGTTGTACTGAAAGTACAGTATTTGTCACTGTTCCTATACAGCATATTATTAATTTGTGATGCCACCTATTTCAATAGGCTTTTATCCTGAACGGCATGCCTATGTAACAAGAACTACCAGAACTTTGAACCACTTTTATTTCAGATTTTTTTTCCCTTTTATATTTGTTGGTATTTGCATAATAGAATATATTTCTTGGATCACACGTCATGGAAGCTTACATTATACAAGCACACAGAGAAGTCTAAATAAAAGGACCCCTTCAGAGCTATGTTTTGGGGTAATACACAATCAATGGTGCATTTTACCAGACATTACAACAACAAAAGGAACTGCAGAGCTCCACAATTTTCATGTCATAAACCCAGTTCACGCAAGGCCAACTTGTCAGATGACTTAGCCATCTGACAAGTCAGGCTCCATAATGTACAATGGAACCGTTCCTTATAGGAGCGACTAAAGTTGCTCCGACTTAGAAAAAGGTTCCTGTACTACTTTGGGGCGACTTTAGAGCTGCTTGCATTGACTTCTTTACAGAAGTAGTTTTGAAAGCCGCGCTGAAGTCACGCTGTACGGGGCGCCTTCAGTCTGGCGACTTTGAAACCGCCCCTGTGTGAACCGGCTCTTACAGGGACTACTAAAAGAGCAGTTCTGAATTTAAGCAAAACAAGCATTTATACTTATCTAGGTGCATGACACATCAGCCCAATGCTGCATTTGCCCCCTGCCACCTCTATTCATGCAGTTTTCTGTCTTCAGTGAGCAGAAGCACTGGATTGTAGAGGGGGTAGGAGCACAACTAGTCCACTTCTGTGTCCACTCCTATGACTCGCATGATGAGTAAGGCCAAAAGAGCTTTGGCCCGTTAAGCTGTTAAGCTCTGGCAGCATATTCAAACTGATCACGCTGCCTTAAAGTAGAGCTAATATTAGTCATATTTGCCTCCTTTCAATGGTCTGATATTCTCTGCCGATGTTTCTTCTAGATGCCAGGTGCTTGTCAGACTCATTGGCTGGTGCAGGATGATGTCAATTCCACACATGCCACGGAGATAAGTCATCCCGGTACACATAGATATGATTTTTTTGATCACACCATATGGAAGCTTACATTCCACAAGCACACAGAGAAGTCTAAATTAATTAATTCCTTCCATTCATTGCATGTCTCTTTTGCAACAAAAAGCCTGCCTGCTGTTTTCAAAAGCTGAACTTTAGTTTTACTTCAATATAGTGTATGTTTCTCTGTGAAATAATGCATGTTAAAACTACAAGATGGGGGGGGGGGGCTCAAACACTCAGGAGTTTTCCTATTACTGTGCTAATTTTTCCATGTGTGATTCCCAGATAAGAGCACCTCTGTTTTTGCTACACATTTCTATTACTATGTAAAAGGGGAAGCAATCAGCACAATCAATGAAAGCAACACACAAATATTGCAGGCTGTACACTAATAGGTAGTCACAAGCCTAAAATGAATATGCAAAACAATGGGTAAGTGCAGCACAAAATATATATATATATACAGTTGTGTTCAAAATTATTCAACCCCCCAATGCTGTAAAGGGTTTTAGGGAATTTAGTGTACATTTGTATTGAATTCAGAATGAAATCCTACCAGGACTTCTTAAAGAACCAAATGCAACTAAAATGACATCAATTGGTTTTGTAATACAGTAGTAAATGTTTATTTTGTGAATTCTTCATTTACACAATTATTCAACCCCTTAAAGACTACCACTCTGAAGAACAGAGGTTCATTGAAGTGTTTTTAATCAGGTATTGAAAACACCTGTGGATGTCAGGGAGCAGCAATAAAGCATAATAAGCACCAATTAGGCAGCTTTAAAATGACTGTGATACTCGGCTCCTTCTAGACATTTACTGGTGTGGTTACAAACATGGTGAAGACAAGAGAATGGTCCAGAAAGACAAGAGAAGAGGTGATTACTCTTCACAGGAAGGGCAATGGCTATAAGAAGATTGCAAAGATGTTAAACATACCAAGAGACATTATAGGAAGCATCATTCGCAAATTCAAGGCAAAGGGCACTGTTGAAACGCTACCTGGTCGTGGCAGAAAGAAGATGCTGACTTTGACTGCTGTGCGCTACCTGAAGCGTAGAGTGGAGAAAAGTCCCCGTGTGACTGCTGAGGAACTAAGAAAAGATTTGTCAGATGTGGGTACATAAAGTTTCTTCTCAGACAATACGGCGCACACTGCGTAATGAAGGCCTCCATGCCAGAACTCCCAGGCGCACACCTTGTTGTCTCCAAAGAATAAGAAGAGTTGACTGCAGTATGCCAAAAGTCATGTGGACAAACCACAGAAGTTTTGGGATTGTGTTCTGTGGACTGATGAAACAAAATTAGAACTGTTTGGGCCCATGGATCAATGCTATGTTTGGAGGAGGAAGAACAAGGCCTATGATGAAAAGAACACCTTGCCTACTGTGAAGCATGGCGGGGGGTCAATCATGCTTTGGGGCTGTTTTGCTTCTTCAGTTACAGGGAAGCTTCAGCGTGTGCAACATACCATGAATTCTCTTCAGTACCAGGTGATATTGGATGACAATGTAATGCAGTCCGTTACAAACCTGAGGCTTGGGAGACGTTGGACCTTTCAACAGGACAATGATCCCAAGCATACCTCCAAGTCCACTAGAGCATGGTTGCAGATTAAAGGCTGGAACATTTTGGAGTGGCCATCGCAGTCACCAGACTTAAATCCGATTGAGAACCTCTGGTGGGACTTAAAGAAAGCAGTTGCAGTGCGCAAGCCTAAGAATGTGACTGAACTGGAGGCTTTTGCCCATGACGAATGGGCAAAGATACCCGTAGATCGCTGCAAGACACTTGTGTCAAGCTATGCTTCACGTTTAAAAGCTGTTATAACTGTAAAAGGATGTTGTACTAGGTACTAAGATTGAATGTCACTTTGGGGGTTGAATAAAACTGATAATGATGTGAGCACAGAAAAGACATTTGTGGTTATTTCATAATAAATGTTATGTTATATTTGTCTGACCTACACGTGCCTATTTGATTTAATTGTAAGCAGGATGACTGAATGATCAAAATCAATGTCAAACTGGCCAAAACAATCCATTTCAGTGGGGGTTGAATAATTTTGAACACAACTGTATATATATATATATATATAAAATAAATGTCAATTCAACAGTATGGGAAAAAACAGGCTGGAGTCCCAAAAGTGAATGGCAAGATCCATCATGAGAAAGGATGAAAGGTAATTCTCTGGCAGGGTAAGTGTGGCAAAATCCTCCACCACAAACACAGTTGAGCTTACCAAATGGAGTGGACCTTTATATTCCAAAAGGTCATGAACGCATATATCCACAAAAGGATGGCAGTGATGTCCAGTCCAGCTGAGATACCTCCAGTTAGATGAGCAGGATATCCAACACTGACCTCCTGTGTCAGTGGAGTCCAGTCAGGAGTGGTAGGTGAGTGTAACAGCACTGGTGAACTGAGTAAACCACAACTGCGGTTAGCAAGGATTTCAATGTGATTCTCTATGCAACAACTCAGTATTAGGCCCCAGGCGTCATAGTTCATATATTTATATATATATATATATATATATATATATATATATATATATAGTTCAAGATCAATATCCTAATATATCACTACATGCAGGTGATTATTAGGGACCCCAGGCATCACTCCTAGCAACAGGAGTTTGGGGTTCTCTACATCATATCAACCTTAGCATGTAGAGATGTATTACGCCACTAGGGGAGATGCTATGAAATAGCATCAACCTCTAGCATAGAAAAGTTAGAGCGAACATGTTCAAACAATTAGGACAAGGCCTATAAGAGATTTGTACTTATGTCGAGCTCATAGTAAATAGAAGTTGTAGTGACAGGTACTTTAGTTGAGTAATAGTACACGCCTATGAGAGGCAATATAGCTCAGGTAATTATAGTAGCATAATTGAGGTAAATATTGTAGATATACTACTATTTGCATATGAGAGGCAGACAAGTTCAGGTAAATATAGTTGCAGACATGAGCTATAGCTATAATTGGTGTTCAAGGCATGAAGGTTGTTCCCAGCAATGCTGTTGTTGTAGAGGAAGTCTTAGCAGCAAAGTAGTAGTTGTTTCCTGGAGCGGTGTTCCGGCAAAGGGAGCAAAGGCAGATGTATGTGTAAGGTAGCTGAGCTACAGCTGACAGGCTATGGCTGACAATAATAGAACACAGCTGTATGCTTAGTGAATGGCGTTATAGCCAGCAAACAGCTTTAGTGCATGGCACTAATTCAAGCAAAGCGTCATGTGCGGCGCACTTCCGCGTTCCACGCTGGAACACAGCACAGCGCCAGGCGATGATGTAATCGCGCATGCGCCGTATGCGTTCCAGCATAGAACGCAATATGGCACTGAAAGCACCTGTTTTACAAAAGAGAAGTGGTGCGACGGCGCCTGTTACAGTGAGGTGCCATAGAGCCAGATTGGTCCGAAATAGATAAATAAAAAGGAGTCAATCTAAGTGTACTCCGTACGGTTTATTGTAAAAAAGAGGGGCATTTTGCGCTGTAGGTGCAATAGGTAAATAGCCAGTAAAGTAGCTGGTAAAACAGCGAGACCATAAGATCCGATGGAGAGATGGCAGCAGGTGACATCCGTGCATAAGCTCCTCCCCCCGACGCCGCTTTATGTCCTATCCGGACTTCGTCAGCAAGGGTGGGGCTAATGAGTTTCCCGGCAGAATAGTTATACAAGCTAGTTACCATGGGATCTGCGGCAAAGCCGGAAGTCAGATATACTAAAACGACTGCCATTCCTTATGAAGACACCTGCTAACTGAAGATGTAAAAAGCTAAACTTAGCTTAAAAAAAAAAAAACAACAGGATAATTGCTCAGCAATCCCTGTGATAAAGGTAAAGTTAAAAATTACAGTAAAAACGGATATAAAAATACCCACGGACATCTCTTTACATATATACATTGGATTGCAACAAACAAATACAAATTATGAAAAATCTCAACAGACATATCAAAAGTCCCTATTTATACGAAATGAAACAATTGAGATCAAACTCAACATTTAACCCCCGTGGTACTGCAACCTTGGATTCATGGATCCATAGGGATGCCCGCTGACTTAACTGTCTGATGTAGTTTCCCCCTCTCCAATGTTTATTCACTTTTTCGAGTCCCCTAAATTTTAGACATCTCGGATCCCTTTTATGGAAAATTCGAAAATGCTTAAAAACATTGTGAGTTTTCATAGCTCTTTTAATATTGTTTACATGTTCAGATATGCAGACCCCCATAGGTCTAGATGTTCTCACCACATATTGGAGTCCGCAGTCGCATTCTAACATGTACACCACCTCAAGTGTATTGCATGTGATGAGATTCTTTAGTTGGTATTTTCTATTGGTGGCAGAGGCAGTAAACTCCTTCCTTTTCTTAAGGTTGTGTTTGCATTGCCTGCCTGCTGGGCATTTTCTGCATGTATAGAATCCTGACAGAAAAGTAAAAAGTCTGTTTTCTCTAGTAACTGGGGGGTCTACATCACTTGGGGCCAAAACGTCCCTCAAAGTTGGTGGTCTCTTATAAATGAATCTCGGGCATGGGGGTAGTACTGCCCCTAAAATTCTGCCCCTTTTAAAAAATTTCCCAATGTCTCAATGATTCTTTTAAATTTTTTATGCTGAATATTATAATCTAAGATTATTTTATACTCAAATTTATAAAATAATCGTATTTTTATTGGAATCTGCAACTAAAATGGCTCAATACATGTTCCCAATGCTTTGAATGTCACCTTTAATCTGTTCCTTGATGTACCCCTTTTGTAAAAATGTATCAGCCAATACATTGAACTGTGTGTAGTGGTCTGCCTCAAGAGTACAATTTTGCCGTAGGCACATAAACTGGCGCCTTGGAATATTATAAAGACACGAATGGTAATGACAGCTATCTAGTGGTATATACCCATTCCTGTCAGTGGGTTTGAAAAAATTGCTAGTTTTGAAAGAACAACCATGCCTAAATATTTCTAGATCCAAGAATGTCATGCAGGAAGCATTGACATTCCAGGATAAGCGGATGTTCTTAGTGTTCCCATTCAACTTGGACATAAACATCTGAAGGTCAATGAAGTCCCCAGCTGAGCTGGTCTGTCACCAAATATAGTCTCTTCTTCCCATGGGGCCATGAATAAATTTGCGACACTCGGGGCAAACCGAGCGCCAGAAATAATTTTTGGCCAGACAGAGCTCTAGTCAATCCATAATGACGTTTTTTTTAGAGGAACAGGCAGGTCAGACCTGTCCATAGCCCATTTCACAGAAGTCAAAGCATCACATTGACTTTTATAGTGTAGAATGAGCAAACATCTGCTGTTACTAAAAGGCTATTTTCTTTACAGGGGATGTTTTCCAAAATCTGGATGATGTGTTTGGTATCTTTAAGATAAGCTATGGTAGTGGATATCAGAGGTTTAAGAAAATGATCAATGCATTGACCTAATCTATCTAATACAGAGTCAATACCGTTAACTATAGGTCTGCCTGGAGGAGACCGAGAGTCCTTATATATTTTGGGCAAAAAATATACTATCGGTCTCCTGCAGGCACTAGGGTCTAAATTCAAAGCCTCCTTTTTATTAAGCACTCCATTCATCTTACCAGAGGTAATAAGAACTTGAAGTTCACTCTTAAACTGGAGAATAGGGTCACTACCCAAAACCTGATAGGTATTCGTATCTGACAGTAATCGTTCCATTTCTCCTTTGTAATAAGACTTGCTCATGATCACTAGACCTCCCCCCTTATCGGCGGGATAGACTACTACATCCTTATTTTTTTCCAGGGTGGTAATACCTCTTTTCAAATAGGAAATATTACTTTCTAAAACACTTTTTTCACTCTTTTCTGTCACTTTTTAAATAACTTTTTACTTTTACATTATCTTTTTGCATTAATTAAGGAGAGGGGCTAAGTAAAGTCTTCCATAGATGGTTTGCATCTCAGGCAGTTCAGCAGGAAATAGCAGAGATTTTTACCATGAATGGGCAGGCTGAACGTACCCAAGTTAATTGATCAATCAACGTGAATATAACCAGCCTGTTGGATTTTACGTGATTAGTGCTAGCGGCTGTTAAAGCCACTAGCAATAATCATTGTGTTCCCCCAATGGGAACACAATGGATCCATGGGACATATTTCCATGTCAACACAGTCTGTGTCAAACAATGGTTGCAGGAAAGAAAATCCCCCCATCTATGGCCAGCCTGAGGCCTCGTACACACAACTGAGGAACTCATCGTAAATGAAACATCGTTTTCCACGATGAGCTCCTTGTTAGGCTTGTCGAGAATCTTGACAAGCTTTCTTTGCATACACACTGTCAAGACAAAATCTTGTTGTTCTCAAACGCGGTGACGCAAAACACGTACGACAGCACTATAAAGGGGAAGTTTGATTCCACTGGCGCCACCCTTCTGAGCATGTGCGGGTTTCTAAGCATACACACGAACATGTTTCTCGTCGAAAACCAGCCCGACAAGGAAAAAGAGAACTTGTTCTCTTTCTTTCTAGAGTTCCACGACAGTTTTCTCGATGAAAAACTTACACACGGCCATATTCCTCTGCAAAAAAGCTCTGCCACCAAGTTTCTTGATGGATTCTGTTGAGGAAAACGGTCCTGTGTACAAGGCCTGAGCTTAGAGTGGAACTTCACTCAAAAGGGGAAGTTCCTCTTGTTTGCATCCCCTCCTCCCCAAAAAGTGCCAAATTGTACAGGTACCCGCTTCCACTTCTGGTCAGATGCGTTGCAGCAATCTGAGCTGGAAGTTCGCCCCCTTCTTCCCCAGAACTCTTTTGGGACACATCACTGACCCCAGAAGACTACAGGATCATTCACAAGGTGCAGCGCAGCTTGTGCATGCACAGTAGGAAACTGGCTGTGAAGCTGCAAGGCTTTAGCTCCCCATATAAAGTTAATAATGTTGGATTGAAACTTCCTAATTTGATCCCTTGGATTTGGGATAGGTAGTGATCTAAATAGATAAATAATGCATGGTAATAGGGTCATTTTAACAGAATTGATCCTGCCTAGTCAGTTAGAGAGTCCCAAGGTGTCCCATCGTGCAAGAGAGTTTTCCAAGTTACAGAACATTGGGGGGAATATAGGCGGTCTACAGAGGCCGTCAGGTTGATTTCTAGATAAGGAATCACTGTTTCATTCCAACTAAATTGGAAGTTATCTTTGAGTTGTGTGACCAAACTTGCAGGTAGGTTGACGTTTAGCACTAGTGATTTTGAGTAATTTACCTTGAGGCAGAGACATTACCAAAATCATTAAGCACCCTGCAGATATTTGGTAAAGAAGTTAATGGCGAAGTGATGAAGAGCAAGACATCATCGGCAAAAAGGACACATTTGTGGGTTTTGGGCCCACAGTTCACACCATGTATATCAGGGTTATCTCTAATAGCAATGGCTAGAGTCTGAATGACAATGGCAAAAATCAGTGGTGACAGGGGGCATCCCTGTCTCGTGCCGTTACAGATTTGGAAGGGTTACGAATAATATCCCTGCAGTTAAATTTTTGCCTCTGGATTGGAATAGAGGGCCCCTATTATGTTCAGAAAGGAATGACCAAAGCCAAATATTTGCAAGACTGGAACCAGATAAGACCAATAAACTGAGTCAAATGCTTTCATAAGATCTAAAGTGAGCAAAAACCCTGTTTGAGGTGATCCCTTGTCTCATCCTGACCTTGGGAGAGATACTATGTCAATTGCCCTCCTGATCTCATCCGGGCCCTGTCTCCCAGTTATAAAGCTGACTTGGTCCTTGTGGATGTATAGACTGATAAAATTTGATAATCTATCCGCTAAATTTTTTGTCAAGATTTTGAGGTTGTTATTTATTAATGAGATAGGTCGGTAATTAGCAGTACATCTAGAATCCTTGCCAGGTTTGGGAATTACTGTAATGAAAGCAGAATTTAATGCCTTATCGAGCTGTGCTCCTGTTCTGAGTTGGTTGAAGAATCAAGCTAAATAAGGTGATAAGATGGAAGAGAAATGTTTGTAATACGGGACTGAGAATCCATCAGGTTGTTTCTGAGATTCTTAATGACTTAGGATACTTCTTCAGCTGAAATTGGCAACTCTAAGTCATGTGATGTTTGATCTTAGGGATATTTAGTGATTTAGGAAAGGAGTCAATTGAGCTAGGGGAAGAGACTTTCCCTTCCCTACTATACAGGGTGCAAAAGAAGTCATAAAAGACTTCCATAATTTTCTGCAGGTTTTGCGATAGGGTGCCGTTGCAAAGTTTAATTTTAGGTAAGGCACGAGTCCTTATTTTAGGGGTTAGCCTATTCGCCAGGAGGGTGCCCGTCTTGTCTTTCTAATGATAAAACCCGCCACCCTCCCAGCTTCTAGTCTTGCCACAGAACCTGGGGAGGGGTTACAATTGTGTAGTTTGCTTAGAAGCGAGAATTCCTTCTCTAACCTTTCAGTCTCTACTTTGCGAGCTTTATGGAGCCTGGTGGCTACTTGGATACATTTTAACCTAATATTCATTTAACCACTTAAGGACCCCCGCACGCACATATACGGCCACAGAATGGCTCGTACAGGCACAAGGGCGTAAATTTACGTCCCCGCCTTCGTGCGGTTCGGGGGTCCCCCTGCCTCTGGGAGCGATCGCCGACGAGCGGGCGGATGTCCGTGATTTCCGCCCCCCCCCCCGCGATCGCTCCCAGCCAATGGGAGCGCGCTCCCATCGTGTCAGTTCCTCCTCCTGTGTTTACACAGGAAGGAGGAAATTATGTAATCTCTCATCGCAGCGCTGTTTCCCAGCGCTGCTGATGAGAGAAGACATCACAAGTAAGTGTGCACCAACACAACACTGACACACACACACATAGGCATATTAACCCCTTGTGATCTGCCCCCCCCACCCCCCTGTCACAGTGTCACTGAATGCAGTGATCTAATCACTGCATTTAGTGTCAGTGTGACAGGCAGTGTAAAAAACAGTTAGTGTTAGGTTCAGGATAGCCCCCCCACCCCCCCTAATAAAGTTTTAACCCCCTGATCACCGCCCTAGTTAACCCTTTCACTCCCTATTGCCAGCGTCACTAAGCGATCATTTTTCTGATCGCTGTATTAGTGTCGCTGTTCCCGCTAGGTAGCTATTTTTTTTTTATTGCGATTTTTTTTTTTTACTAAAGACATGTGGCTGAATTAATTTTGGCCTAAATGTTTTACTAAAATTTAGTTTATTTGATTTTTTTTATAACAAAATTTAAAAAAATTGTGTTTTTTTTCAAAATTGTGGCTCTATTTTAGTTTATAGCGCAAAAAATAAAAATCGCAGAGGCGATCAAATACCACCAAAAGAAAGCTCTATTTGTGGGAAGAAAAGGACGCAAATTTTGTTTGGGAGCCACGTCGCACGACCGCACAATTGTCTGTTAAAGCGACGCAGTGCCGAATCGCAAAAACACCTTGGGTCATTTACCAGCGTATTGGTCCGGGTCTTAAGTGGTTAATAGAAAATATTCTTGTATATTTTTTTCTATTTCACATACATGAGTGGGGTTGCTAAATCTTGGATGTGATCAATGATCTGGTTAACTCGGTCTATGGTGACGTCTAATTTGTTTTCTGTAATCTCAATATGGAAACCTAGAAGCTGGAGATTCATTTTGATATCGGCAGTAATTTTGGCTGCAGTCTGGGCTAGACCCCTGTCCAGCATTTCTGCAAACTTAGTGAACATGAGGGGGATATCATGAGGCGGTGGGGAGTGAGGCCCTCCATCGTGATAGATCATATTGTGCCTGGGAGATGCCTCTGCTGATGGGGACATTAGGATCTCATCCAGTGTCTGGACAGGCAGGCTAGTCAGTTAATGTTACAGTGTGTAGAGGATATATATACATCCCAGGTGTTGTACATATATTTATACACTGTATAGTTTAGCTAGATCAGTTATATCTAATTTACTGGCAGGCAGGTGATTGTGCTATTTAAATACGTTTTAACAGGCATACTATAGACACACAGCAGGTACAATATTTAAAGGAGTTTTTAATTTTTTTAATTTTTTTTTATTTAAGCCTCATTAAAATCACTGCTCGGAGCTTAAATAAATATAAAAAAAGGAAACATTACTTTAAATATTGTACCTGCTGGGTGTCTATAGTATGCCTGTGAAAACGTCTTTGAGAACCCGGGTCTTGCCCGAGGGAACATGTATCAATGGAAAAAAAGTTTTAAAAACTGTCGTTTTTTTCATGAGTGCATTGATACATTTTCCCTGGGGCAAGACCCGGGTTCTCAAGGATGTTTTATGACAATAACTTGCATATTAGGCTTTAAAATTAGCACTTTTGAATTAGAACGTTCGAGTCCCATAGACGTCAATGGGGTTCTAAATGTTCGGATGAACGTTCGGTCCGTTTGATGGTTCTGGTGGGAACCGAACAGGGGGGTGTTCGGCTCATGCCTAGTGCTGAGTCTTTATTATATGACGTGGCTGCCACCAAAGGCTGCAAAAAAAAACATCTATATATTTGCCGACTCTCGAGATGATGGAATCCAACCCGCTAATGATTGGTCTCCCCGGAGGGTTGGTTAAACTCTAAGGGCCAGATTCTCATAGAATTTTGCTTGCGTATCGTAAGCCATTTGCACTATGCCGCCGCATCGTACTAGAGCAGGTGCCGTATTCTCTAACCATTTGCTCCGTCGTTTGCGTTGGCGTAGCGAAAATGGCCCAGCGTAAGCCTGCGTAATTCAAATGAGGCGGCTTGTATTTAAATTAAGCGCGCCCAACGAACTGCGCATGCGCCGGCCGGGGAAAAAGCCCAGTGCGCATGCTCCAGCTCACGTCGGAAAGCGTCGTTGAAACCGACGTCAAAACGACGTGATCGTCACTTACGCAATGCCCTATTCGCGAATGAGTTAGTAAAACGACGTAAGCGACGGAAAAAGCCGACGCTGACCCAACGCCATACTTACCATGGCATCCGACGGCACCGGACGGCATCCGACGGAACTTTGTAAGGTTACTCCACATAGAAGCTGGGGTAACCTTACGCGGACGAAAACGACGTACGTGACGACGGGGCGGCGTAAAAGCGATCGGGAATCGGCGTACTAGCCTCATTTGCATATGCAAATTAGAAAACAATGTAAAGGCCACCTAGTGGCCGGAGTTGTCATTACAACTACGATCCGCAAGTGTAATGGTTTTACACTTGTCGGATGTTGAAGCGTATCTATGCCAAAGTGATGCTAAGCATCACGTGCATAGATACGAGGCAAAAAAAAAACGGCGATACGACGGGGTATCTGAGATACTCCGTCGTATCGCCGCTGAGAATCTGGCCCTAAACCTTTGGAAGAAAGTACATAATGGGTTTTATGGAGCTAAAGCTACTAAGAAATCTTTCTCTTTCTTATTAAGTAAATTAGTACGATGACCCTTGTCAATAAGGCAACAAGTTATTTTTTAAACCTAAAAACAGGATCATGGCTCAGCGGTATATACATATCAGTGTCAGATAAGATCCTGTTCATCTCAGAGACGTAGGAGTTCTTATCCATCATCACTATCCCCCCACCCTTATCCGCGGGACTGATAATGATGTAATTTCTCTGTTTCAAAGAATCCAACCCCTCACGAAAACGAGAATCACGATAGCCCCTTTTGATTTTGAGCTTATCAATGTCTTTCAGGACTAGTTCCTTAAATACAGAGATAGACGGTGGTATGAATCCTGGGGGGTTAAAGAGAGAAGCATTCGAGAGGCCCGAATGTCTTACTTCACTTGCCTCTCCAACACTCGTCGTGGCAGTTTTAGACAAAAAGTATCTTTTAATGTTATTTTTCCTGATGTATTTTTGTACATCGATAAAAGCCCCAAACTTGCTAAGAGGTTTATCCGGAGCAAACTTGAGCCCATGATCGTGCATAAACTTTTTATTGTCTGAGAGTGCAGTGCTGCTGAGATTAAAAAACCCAGCATCCCTTACACCCTTCGCCTTTTTTGATTGACCACCCCCCCCCCGGCCCTCTGCTCGTTCCCCTCCCCTCTTTTTGTCTCCCTGCGGAACCCTGGGAAAAAAATAAGAGGACGGGGCAAGTGGGCCAGGATGGTGCGAAGGGCCCTGATTGTATTGTAATGGTTTTCTAGGTGGATAGAAACCTGGACTGTCCCATCCTGAACGTCCATGTCAGAGCGTGTATTACCAACGATAAGAGCAGATGGATGTTGAACAATGTACCGATCATCATACCCCTGTTCCATATAATCATCATGGAAAGCTCCCAAAGGTCCAAAATGATTGGAGGTTGGGATATCCTCCCGATATTCATATTGGGAGTGATCCTGATTGGTATAATGACCAGGAGCCTGATTGCCAGAACAATTGTTTTTATTGAAAGGGGGCCTAGGCGAAAAACTTTTTTATTTTTCCCAACCCTCCGCTAACCACCCCTAGATGTATTGACCTGATTAATCTCTCTGTGATTAACCTGAGGCGCAGGAGGTACAGAGGTTCTGGGAGGCATAGCAGGTCCAAGAGACTCTGCTCCTCTTTCAGCAGAGACCAACCTCTTGAGCTGCCATTTAAACTCCTGACCAGACTTATAATCCTCAAAATCCCTCACAAACTTTTTCTTCTTTTTACATTTTTGATCAAGGTCCTCTTTTTCGAGAACCTTCCTAAGATTATCAGATTTAGTTTTATACTCCTCTGAATCTTTAAAGGGCATTAATTTACCCTTTACTTCGGAAATGTCTTTATCTAGTTTGGTTAGTTTGCATCTTTTTCTAGCGATCAGAAATCGCAGCCTCTCGAATGCTTCTCTCTTTAACCCCCCAGGATTCATACCACCGTCTATTTCTGTATTTAAGGAACTAGTCCTGAAAGCTCAAAATTGAGATTTTCGTTTTCGTGAGGAATTGGATTCTTTGAAACAGAGAAATTAAATCATTATCTGTCCCGCGGATGAGGGTGGGGGGATAGTGGTGATGGATAAGAACTCCTACATCTCTGAGATGAACAGATTCTTATCTGACACTCATATTGACAAGGGTTATCGTACTAATTTACTTCATAAGAAAAAGAAAGATTTCTTAGTTCCTTTAGCTCCAAGAAAACCCATTATGTACTTTCTTCCGAAGGTACATAAAAGTTTAACCAAACCTCCCGGGAGACCCTTCATTAGCGGGTTGGATTCCATCACCTCGAGAGTCGGCAAATATATAGATGTTTTTTTTGCAGCCTTTGGTGGCAGCCACTCCGTCATATATTAAAGACTTCGCACAGGTGATCCATAGTCTTGAAGATATGGTGTGGAAGGATAATTACATCTTGGCCACTGCTGATGTGGCCTCCTTGTAAACCATCATCATGAACACGGATTAGAGGCTGTGAACTTTTTCTGAATAGGGATTCCAATTTGATTTTCTCCCAACAGGAGTACATCTTGGATCTGTTGAAATATGCGATGACCCACAATTATTTCTGGTTTGGAGGGGTTCACTATCTGCAAAACAGAGGGATCGCAATGGGCGCAAAATTTGCGTCCAGTATGGCCAATTTATTTATGGCCAAATGGGAGGATGATGTCCTCTATTCTGACAGAAGGCCAGAGTTGGTCTTCTGGGGCAGATACATAGACGACATCCTCCTTCTATGGGATGGTGATATCGAATCGCTAACCTTGTATATGCAACAACTCAATAATAATTGCCTGGGGATTGTGTTGCAGTTTGAGATCAGTACCAGTAAGATTAATTTTCTGGATCTCACCATACAAATTAAAGATGGTACTTTTAATTTGTCCACTTTTTTCAAAACAACTGACAGGAATGGCTATATTGGGCAAGGGAGTTGCCATCATCCCTCATGGCTCCCAAAAGCCAATTCCTTCTTCTGAGATGTAATTGCACCCTTAAAGATGATTTGTTTCCTCACAGGCCACATTCCTGAGGGAGAGATTCCTTGAAAAGGGTTACTCAGTTAATGACTTGAATGCAGTAATTACTGAGGTAGGCAATATGGATTAAGTGTTAGTTCTTTCTACCAACAAGAAGGCTCCATCCAAAATGATCGACTACAGTTATTCTATGGTCACTACTTTTTCCCAAAAACATTTTGATATCAAAAAGATTCTGACCAAACATTGGGGAGTTTTAAAAAAAAAACGATAAAATCTTGGGTCCAGTCCTTCCTGACCAGTCACAAGTGGTTTTCAGAGGAGTTCCTTCTCTTAGGCTTCAATTAGCACCTAACATCTTGGACGTCCCCAACAGAGTTTCCTTTTTTCAAAAATCTAAGGGATACTATCCGTGTCACAACTGTAATGTTTGTGCTATTGCATGTTCGGGTCAATGAACATATCACAAATATTAAGAAGGGTTTTCTAAAGCATACCCTTTCCCGACATTATCTGGAGCACCACAGAAAGAACCCCAAGGGTATCATTTTCATAGCCATCGACAGGTTTAACCCTCACTGGCAAAGTAGTACATCCACGTGGGAAATTTCTAAGCTTGAAACTCGCTGGATTTACGACCTGAAATATTATACCCCTTTCGGCTTGAATGTTGACTGGGATATAAATTGTTTTATTATTAATAGTTAATTTATGAAAACATTTTGACAATTTTTTTTTTATTATTATTTTATATTATTATTCATTTGTTTGTTCTCCTTTTTTCTTTCATTTATTTATTTTTATTTATTATACATTTTTATATTTTTTCATTTATTTTTCATATATTCACTGCAGTTTGGAGCTCACCCCTCTATATTATTTTAATTTACTGCAGTTTTTGTATTCGATAGGAGCCTCCTTTTTTTTTCCCCCTTCTAGCAGGGTTTTTATATATACATATGTTTGTCTAAGTTGCATTAATTTGCTTTATGTATGGTATTGCAATTTTTTCTTAAATTATTTATTAATGTTTTTAATGTATCCATTTTATATTTTTGAATGTTTGGAACGCAAATATTTGGCCAGTTCAGGGATTTGAGGTCATTTCCGGTTACGCAGTGTCATCTCATGCCCTGGATGTTTTTTTCTGGATGTGTCTCCCTTTACTGTCCATCTCCTCTGTGTCTGCGTCCCTTCTGATGTGCGCCGTTGTTCCGTCAGCCAGGCGTGAGGTTGGTACACGTAGGTTCCTGTTCTTGAGCATTACTTCATGAGCGCGCATGCGCAAGTAAAGCCGCCATCCGCCACCCCAGAAGCGGAGATTGCTGGCTTTCGATACTCCCTGATCTTCAGGTTATTGTGGACGCACCGTGCCTGCATGTATATTCAAACGTGTGCACACTCCCTTATCATCTATTAGCGCAATCGCGCTGGGCATGCGCGATCGGTGGCGTTTGAGGTCAGTAATTGTGCACAGCTGCTTTTGCAGCCTTGCTGGCCTATCCCGGGCCTGCTTTGTTTTGGAGCATTGGTATATATGGGGGCGTGCTTGTATCTTTGGCCACGCCTCTGATGATATCCCTGTTGGATGAAACATGTCAGGCTGGCTGATACAAGTACACTATGAGCCGCGGAGTTCATCTATGTTTTGATGCCTGTTTACCTGTTAGTTTTTGTAAGTATCATACAATAAATTGTGTGTTGCTTTTACCTACAGGCTTCACCAGGCCCGGACTGGGACAAAAAAAGGCCCAGGCATTTTAGACTGAGCAGCCCGGGGGGGGGGGGGGGGAGCGCGACAGGGGTTAATGATGGGATGTTGGGTGAGATAAAGAAATATAGATAGACAGAGAGAGAAAGAAAGAAAGGTAGATATATATAGAAAGATAAAGATTGAAATAAAGGAAGATGGATAGATAGATAAAGAAAAACAATATATAAAGATAGAAAGAAGGGAAGGAAGAAGGGAAAGAAGGAAGATAGATAGTAGATATAGATAGAAAGGAAGGAAGATAAAGGTAGAATGAAAGAAGGGAATGAAGGAAGAGAGATAGATAGAAAGGAATGAATAGAAAGAAAGAAGGGAAGGAAGATAGATAGGTATAAAGATAAAGATAAAGATAAAGATAACTGTGAATAAAGTAAGATATATAGAAAGGAAGGAAGATAGATAAAGAAAGAAAGATTGATAAATATAGAAAGAAGGGAAGGAAGGAAATGGATAGAAAGGAAGGAAGATATATAAAGAAAGAAAGATAGATAAATATAGAAAGAAGGGAAGGAAGATAAGATAAAGAAAGATAGATAAATATAGAAAGAAGGGAAGGAAGATAAGATAAAGAAAGATAGATAAAGATAGAAAGAAAGAAGAGAAGGAAGATAGATAGGTATAAAGATAAAGATAAAGATAAAGATAGCTGTGAATAAAGTAAGATATATAGAAAGGAAGGAAGATAGATAAAGAAAGAAAGATTGATAAAGATATTTTTTTTCTAAGGGAAGGAAGGAAGATAGATAAAGAAATAAAGATAGATAAATATAGAAAGAAGGGAAGGAAGGAAAATGGATAGAAAGGAAGGAAGATATATAAAGAAAGAAAGATAGATAAATATAGAAAGAAGGGAAGGAAGATAAGATAAAGAAAGATAGATAAAGATAGAAAGAAAGAAGAGAAGGAAGGAAGATAGATAAATAAATAAAGATAGATACATATAGAAAGAAGGGAAGAAGATAGATAGAAAGGAAGGAATATATATAAAGAAAGATAGATAGAGATAGAAAGAAAGAAGGGAAGGAAGGAAGATGGATAAAGAAAGAAAGATAAAGATAGAAAGAAAGAAGGGAAGGACGGAAGATAGATAGATAGATAGAAAGGAAGACAGATAAAGATAGAAAGAAGATAGATAGATAGATAGATAGATAGATAGATAGATAGATAGATAGATAGATAGATAGATAGAGATAATGATAGATAGATAAAGATAGATAGATAGATAGATAGATAGATAGACAGTGGCAGTGCATCTATAGAGGGCACTGGACCACCGCCCCCTCTGGCTCATCTGCGACAATGGGCACAGTGGCGACAATGTGGGCACAGTGGCGACAATATGGGCACAGTGGCGACAATGTGGGCACAGTGGCATCAATGGGCACAGTGGTGACAATGGGCACAGTGGCGACAATTAAAGGGAACTGTGGCGACAATTAAAGGGCACAGTGGCTGCGTTTGATGGCATGGCACAGTGGCTGTGTTTGATGGTATGGCACAGTGGTGACAATTGATGGCACAGTGGCTGTGTTTAATGGCATGGCAGAGTGGTGACAATTGATGGCACAGTGGCTGCGTTTGATGGCATGGCACAGTGGTGACAATTGATGGCACAGTGGCTGTGTTTGATGGCATGGCACAGTGACTGCATTTGATGGCATGGCACAGTGGTGACAGCAGAACAGTGTCTGTCGGGGAGAGTGGGCGGGGCAGACAGAGGAGGAGAGGAAGAGAGGAGGGGGAGGAGTAGAAGCAGATCCTCTCCTCTAACTGGTCGTGCGGGCAGCAAGGGGAGGGGAGAAGTGTCATAGCTGGCTTTGATACGCCCAGCTCATCTCTCTGTATCTGGCGCTGTATCGGTGGTGTACACCCCTGGGAAACGTGACATGCAGCCCGTGGGCCGCTGAGGGCCGTTCGCAGGCCGCGACCGGCCCGCGGGCCACCGAGGCCCACAACCGACCCGCAGGCCGCCGCGGCCCACCGGGCATTTGCCCGGTATGCCCTATGGCCAGTCCGGGCCTGGGCTTCACTATTGCTGTTTCCTTTCTGTATTTTTGGTTACATCCTTGCTGATGAACGCAATATACACCTTTGGATCTTTATGAGTTTTGGAGGCTTTGATAAAGAGTTGATGCTGTCTGTGGATAATTGTTTGGAGGTGTGACTGCCATTGACCCCTGCATTATTTGATTTTTTTAGTTTCAAAAGTTTTATTGAGATTAGATCCAAAATAACAAGAACATATCATAGCACAAAGGTTACAAATGATATAGACATAATACAATGAACTCCATGGCTTCTGTGAGCATGACACCCTCCAAAAACAGTGACCAGATAGAGGCATATAGAGCGAATCACTTAGGACTAAAGTGGTATGAAATGGTAAGGTCAAACCAACTACTAAAACATGAAGCCGGGTGCCAAAACTGAAACAATCATACAAAAACCAACCCCCGGAGCTCAGAAGAATCCCCCCAGCATCCCAAGTGGGAGCAATACTATGCTGGGGTGAGTCGCCAAGCATCTTCAGGAAAAATTAAGGCTTCGACACAATCATACCCGTCCCAAAGTCACGTAAGTGTCGTGAACGTTCTGAGTTCAATGTACAAAACAAAAAAAAAAAGAACTAAAAAGAAGAGGAAAATAAGTAACCATTTTGAAATATATCTTATATAATGGAACTAGAATACCTCAAGAGAGAGGGCCTAGGGGAATAAAGTGGGGAGAAAAAAAAAAGGGGGAGAAGAGAAGAGGACGAAGAGCCAGTCTACGGTGCCCCGACCTGAGAAGTACCTAATTGGTTCGGTCTCTGAGCAGGAACCCCTGGTATCAATGAGATGCCCATGAATAAGGCCCACGGTTCCCAAATGGAATCAAATTGATCTTTGGTGTCAAGCAAAATACTCGCCACTTTTTCTTGGGACATAATCCAGGAAGTCTTACGTATTACAGCTGAGAAAGAGACCAAGGGCTGTTTCCAAGCCTTGGCCAACGTAGCCTTGGCACCTAAGAGAATAAAGTGGATCAAGGATCGTGTGAATTTATTGGTATTGGGGATATAGGCGTTGAGGAGATCGACATCAGGAGTTCTAGGGAGCTGAAGACTGGTCACTTTGAAAATTAAATTGAACACTCTTTTCCAGAAAGGTCTAATTTTTGGGCATTCCCACCAGATGTGTGCCATAGAACCCATGATGTCGCAACCCCTAAAACATAAGGGGTTGGCAGAGGGAAACATACGAGACAATTTTACAGGGGTGTAGTACCATCTTGTGACAACCTTTAAATTGGCCTCTATCAGGGAAACATTTTGGATACCTTTGTATGCTTTCGCATATGCAGTCGACCATGAATCCGAGCTCCATTGGAATTGGAAATCAGTTTCCCAGGCTGCCATATAAGACGTCTTACTATCCTGAAGTGCAAGGGAGTGATATATGACAGATATTCCACCCCTCTGATCGACCGCCTCCCCACACCAATGCTCATAGGCTGTAATTCGGGGTGGGTTGGGTTTCCCCTTCCAAGTCTTGTGGAGGAAGTGATGTATCTGCCTAAACCTGAAAATTTCCGACGTCGGAAGCTCAAGCTTTTGTTGACAAAATTTTAAGGTAATGGGACCCGATGCTAGAAAGAAGTGCCCAATTCGGTACAGTCCCTTGTCCAGCCACCACCTGAAGGCCGTGATATCTAGTCCCGGGATAAATTCATGATTGTTAAAGATGTGCGCCAGGGGATGAATGTCAGAGACCAAACTTGTATTGGACCGCAATGTGTCCCAAAGAGAAAGAGACTGAGAAAGGATCTATGAAAGAATAGGAGGGCGATTCCTGGAGGGGATCCAGAGTAAAAAGTCTAGAGTATAGGAAGGGGCTGCTTGTCTCTCGATCTGGATCCAGTCCGGTTTCTCATATTTGGAATAGACCACCGAAAGCTGAGAAAGACGTGCTGCCTGATAATAACCAAAAAGTCGCGGAAGGCCTAGTCCCCCCCTCCTTTTAGGCCTGAGCAGTGTAGAAGAAGGTATTCTATGACCTGACCTACCCCACACAAACTTATTTACCTTCCTCTGTAGAGAGAGGAGATGGTCTTTCCTAACCTTAATTGGGAGTGCTCTAAACAGATATAGCATTCGGGGAAGGAGGGTCATTTTGACTGAGTGAATTCTGCCGAGCCACGAAAGACTGCCCTTTGCCCAGGCCTTTAAGTCTGCTTCCAGTTTTTTATAGACGGGAGGAAAGTTTGCGGAGTATAACAGTTCTATTTTGGGGGTGAGATTAATTCCCAAATATTCTAATATCCATTGAAAAGGGAAGGAGCTTCTAATTGTTGCCACTGTGTCAGAAGTTAGAGAGACATTGAGAGCGCAGGACTTTGTGAAATTAACCTTGAGACCTGAGACCGCAGCAAAGTCATTTAAGACTTTAAAGAGATTGGGAAGGGAGGTAATAGGGGAAGTCAGGAACAACAACATATCGTCGGCAAAAAGACCACATTTATGGGTTTGGGAACCACACGAAACGCCCAAAATGTTCGGATTGGACCTAATCGCAATTGCGAGCGTTTCGATAGCGATCGCAAAAATTAGGGGGGAAAGGGGACACCCCTGCCTAGTCCCTCTAAAGATGCCAAAAGGGGGGGAGTAATGTCCCTGGAAACGTACCATTGCTCTAGGAGTAGAGTATAGAGCGTGAAGGACCCCTAAGAATCTGCTGCCAAACCCCCAACATTCTAAAAGGGGAAACAAGTAGGACCATTCTATGGAGTCGAAGGCCTTGTGCAAATCAAGGGACAAGAGCATTCCCTTCTGAGTGGGGCCGCCTGCCCAATTCGACTGCAAGAGGGAGATAATGTCAATGGCCCTCCTAATCTGGTCTGGACCCTGACGACCTGGTATGAAACCCACCTGGTCCTTATGTATGTATCTGCCTATAAAGGAAGCCAACCTGTTTGCTAAGATCTTAGTTAGGATCTTCAGGTCGTTATTAATGAGTGAGATGGGTCTGTAGTTCTCCACCTCCTCCGGGTTCTTGTTAGGTTTAGGAATTACCGTAATAAATGCTGTATTGAGATGAGGATCTAGTGGGGCTCCTTTGGATTTTGCGTTAAAAAAAACTAGCCATATAGGGAGCTAAAATATAAGAGAATGCTTTATAATAGGGAGCTGACAGACCATCTGGCCCTGGAGAGGAGCCCGTCTTTAGAATTTTTATGACCTCCACTATTTCCTCAACCGAAAATTCCGCCTCCAAAACCTCCTTATGTGAAGGTGCGAGAGCCGGAATAGAGAGTTCCCGGAGAAAGGGAGAAGCACCCAGGTTACCGACGACCCTACCGGAACTATATAGTTTAGAGTAAAATTCTTGAAATGCTAACATAATTTTTTTGGGATTAGCTGATATTGTCTGATCGGCGATTCTAACTTTGGGAAAAGAGTGAGAGCGAAAGCGCGGAGACAACTTGGAGGCCAACATGAAACCAATTTTGTCTCGGCGACAGTAAAATTTCGCTCCGCTCCATCGGAGATCCTTTTCTGCTTTAATTGTGAGAGCCAGGTTAAGTTCCAACCTGGTGGCATCTATTTGATCCAAGAGGTCCTTGGAGGGAGATTTTTTATGTTGGGTCTTCAGAGTTAAAAATCTACTCTCCAGGTTTTTGATGTCTATTAGCCTCTCCTTCTTGACACGAGTGGCAATTTCGATTATTTTACCACTGATCGCGACCTTATGGGCCGCCCACAGGACTTCCGGGGAGACATTTTCAACATTGTTGAAGAGAAAGTATTCCCGTAAGGAATTCTCTATATCCGCTACAACAGAGGGGTCACTTAAAATAGATTCATTGAGTCGCCAATGGGTCCTGGCTGAATGAAAAAGGGAATTTTGTAAGTGAAGGTATACTATGGAGTGGTCAGACCAAGAGCAGTCGGCAATAGAAGCCTTGGAGGCAGAAGGGATGAGGCTGGGGGGGACTAAAATATGGTCAATTCTAGCATAAAGATTGTGTGGGGCAGAATAATGAGTGTAATCCCTCGCAGTAGGGTTTAGTTCCCTCCAGATGTCAACCAAACCGTGAGAATAAAGTGATCTGGCTATCTTTAGACTGGCCTTAGTGGGGCGTGTAAGCTGAGACCCAGGAGGTCTAGACCTGTCCAGACCCTGATCGAAAGCAGTGTTCGAGTCGCCACCCAAAATCAGCTTGCCCTCCACCATCGGAAGAAGGGTTCTGAGAAGGGCTTGAAAAAAAGGACGCCTGGCCCTTGTTAGGCGCATAGTAGGATATAAAAGAGTATAGGACACCCCCGATCAGGCCCTTAACAAGGATAAACCTACCCTCCGGGTCTCTCTGTGTGGCCATATGATGAAATTTGGAGTTTTTAGAGAATAAAATCGCTACCCCTCTGGTCTTGTTTTCGGCATTAGCCATATAAAAGGTAGGGAAGTGAGAGTGGAGGAATTTGGGATTGTAACGAGTCGGGAAATGAGTCTCCTGGAGTAGGACGACATCAAACCTCATAGAGTGATAGTGGGAAAGTGCTAGTCTCCTTTTCCCGGGAGAGTTTAGACCTTGAGCATTGTGCGAGGCAATCCTAAGCTCTTCACTAGGAAGGTCTGGGTCAGGCATTGGAACAGAGGGGTGGACCGCTGTAGAAACATATATCACTTACCCTTAGACGTCTTCTACTGGCAATTAAGAGCAGCGAGGGCTGAGAAAAGGCATACCAAGAGCGTCCTCCCTGGTCTCGTGACGTCCGTAAACTGGCTCGAAAGAAAAGACAGAGTGAGAAAAAGAAGAGTTGGGGAAACAAACACAAAAGCAAAAACATTCAATCAAGAATATTCAGAAACCTTGGCCAGAAATACTAGCCAGGTTCCTGAGACAACAGAGTCAATACCCTACCAACTAGGGTCGACTACCCGTCCCTCAAAAACGGAAAACCGCCTGAGTGGGAGGGGTGGAGACGCAAGGGTAACACCCCAGCCCCTTGCTGAAACATAGTAAAAAAAAACAAAAAAAAAACAAGTACAGTAGCACAGCAACCAAAACCTGAAGGGAAAAAAAAACAACAAAAGGCAAATTCCTATTGACACACATCCCAAAATCCAGGTGTGATCAGGCAGAGGGGCCCCCCTGGATACTCAGGGCGAGGAAACCCTTCAGAACCTGAAGTCCCAGGGCAGACTGCCCGAAAGAAGAGCAAGCAAGTAGCATAATGAACTGTTCATCCGTTATTAGAGGAACCCCCGTCTTTGGACTTCTTAGATTTCCCGGTATTCCATGACGGAGAAATTTGACTCATGGGAGGAGGGCGCTTGGATGAGGGCACAGAGCCCCCGGAGACATCCATGGGAGCTTCCTTGTGAATCAATTTTAGATGCAGCAAAAGTCTCTCCCCTTCTTGTAAGCTGGAAAAGGCATAGGCTCTGCCCTGGACAGAGAATTTAACTGCGAAGGGGAAGGCCCAATGGTATTTGATATCCTGTTTGGAGAGCACGGTGAGTAGCGGTTTAAGGGATCTCCTTCTCTGGATGGTGAACGGAGATAAGTCCGCGAATATTTGAACCTGATGACCGCGGCAAGAGATCTGCTGCAGGGACCGGGATTGTTTCATGACTGCTTCCTTGGTAGCATAGAAATGTGTCTTGACTACAATGTCTCTTGGTGAGCCATCCTTTCTGGGTGGGCCCAGAGCTCTATGGGCTCGGTCCAATTCAAGGCGATGCGATGGAATATTTGGAATAAGGCCTTTAATAAGATCCTGGATCGCTTCAGGAATGTCAGAGATGGACTCGGGGAGGCCCCTGACCCTAAAATTGGACCTCCTAGACCTATTCTCGAGATCATCTATCTTAGATAAGGCCGTGTCTAGCTGGTCTTGGAGGGTCTGAACATGAGCAGCGTTTTGGTTGGTGTGAGACACTGTTAAATCAAGCTTGCTCTCTATAGCTTCCATCCTAGAGCCCAAGTTGGCAAAGTCTGCTTTCATTTCTCTGGCTATCCGAGTTGCAGTATTGGCTAATCCCCTTTCAAGCAAAGCTGTGAATTTGATGAACATGTCATCCTGAGTGGAGCACTGTTCAAGGCCGTGATGACCCAGTGCAGGTGTTGCAGGCGTGGAGGGGAACTTAGGGCCTAATGGGGACATGGAGTATCCTTCCACTGTGCCTAGCAGGGATTCCGTGGAAGCTGGGGAAGGTGCTGCAGGCATGTGGCTGGAGCTTTGGGCTGCCTGGGCATATGTGAGGGTGGCTGGGGTGAGCACTTGCCTGGCATCCGAGATCCTTTCCCCTGTGGAGACGAGTGGCTGTGCAGACGCTGCAGCCGCGGCCATCTTGGATCTCGCTTCCCCGCTGAGCCTGTTAAACTCCGGCTCCAAGTCACGCCTGGCTGCCGGTGCAGACATCCGAAGGGGTGTCCTATCGGGTCCCCGATGTGTGTGCAGAGGAGCTGGGTCCAGGCGAAGGGAGCTGTGCCCACTAAAGAGATCGTGGGGCTGGGGTGCTGCGGAGCTCCGTGCTTAAGCCGCCATCCCGGAGCTCGCGCGCATGCGCTCTATTATTTGATTTTTCATACCCATAATGATGTCTTTCCGGTAAGCAGTTTGACTGCACAGGGTGTGGTGTGTTTCTATGTCTGCACACTGAAATCTTGACGGAGGTCCTTAATTTCAACTACATTGATGATCATACTCATTTGGACATTATTAATTAATTAATCACACTGGAGTGCTGCACTATTGAACTTTTTCTATATTATCTTATCGCTTAATGTTGATCTTCTGGAGCGAGAGTATCTAGAAGAACGTACAGTGTGCGTGGTTGATGTGGATCTGTGAGATTTGGTCTCCTATAGTTGAGTAATGCAGAGTTCTGTCTTATACTGAGCTTTTTTTCACTAATAGATGTCTTTGTTGGTTTAGTTGATCAGCCCTGGTCAGTCTTCTATATTACAGTCTTGCAAGAAAGTTGTGTATTTTGCAAACAGCAGCTGGTAGCATTCATACGCGACAGATAAGCAATCTATGGAGTCTCTTAGTTTATATTGTTGATCATTTTTTTTTAAACAATAGTTTTTATTATATTTTCACAAAATTTGGGCTCTTTCACACGTCCTTTCAGTTCGTCCGTTTTTTTGACGTCCGTTAACGGACCTCAATGCTTCCCTATGGGTTAGCGTCCGTTAGTGGATGAGCATCCGCTAACGTCCGTTAACATCCGTATGCGGTAAGCTCCGTTTTTTTGGATGGAAGAAAACCCTATTTTTCTTCCGTCAAAAAAACGGAACGGACGTTAGCGGATGATCCGTTTACCATCCAATCCGCTAACGTCAGTTTTTCATCAAAATATGTAAAAAAAAAAAAAAGTTCTAAAAAAAAAAAAAAAAAAACGGATGAAAAAACGGATGAAAAAAAATGATGAAAAACGGACGGAAAACGGAATGGAAACGGATGTAAACGGACGAAAAACGGATGAAAAAACGGATCAACTGAAGGGGAAAAAAAATGATCTAAAAAACTGAACGGACGTGTGAAAGAGCCCTAAGGAACAAACATAGTAAAGTACACACCAGTTCTTCGTCAAGAGTACGTATGTATTACACAAAAGGGTAAACAGGTTGCAGTCTAACAAAGTAGCTAATTTGTATAGTTCAGGTAATAAGAGCAAGGCATTCGTAATTAGAAAATAAATCTCAATGTCAGGACGTAAAGTGACAGCGTTATCTGAAATTTAACAACCCAGGTCACCACTGCGACCAATGTATTTACAAAAATACTGCTGCCCAGGCCAACGTGACCATGCACGCCATTTTGCGCGAGCCTCTGCAAGGCGACCCCTACTAGAAGCGAATGATAGCTCATAGTTGTAATGCAGATTCACTGTTGGGGGTTTCGTAGATTTCCAGAGTCTGGTTATGCTCAGTCGGGCTGCAAGGAGAATATTGGTGGCTACTAGTCTCATGTTAACGGGGATGATATCCAAATTAACTAGGGCTGTTACTGATCAAAAATTTTGTGTTCGATTAATCGTTTTGTTTTTTAATCGATTAATCGACTAATTTCGATTAATCATAACGCACATACAGATCCAACTACTTTTAGCTGATCTCCTTGCAGGCTGATTCCCAGTGCAGCTACCAACCACTGGAAAAAAAAAACACACAAAGGCAGCGCTCGATAGGAATAGCATTAAAACTTTTATAGTCTTCAAGTAGGTAACCAAATAAATATTGCACTGGAGATAAAATCGATGTAGCTACATAAACTGTAAAAATGGTGCGAGTAATACCAATTGGTACCAAAAGCAGTCATAACAACATGTAGCTAAGTATGATACTGGTATAAAAATGTGTACAACGATACCACTGCTGAATCCAGATGAGGAGGAGTTAACATCAGTCCGTCGGCATGTAGATGTCCCGCGAAGGAACTATCACAACTCCCAGTGGATGGCTGTAGAATCCCAGGTTGCTTGAGGGAAGTGATAGAGGGAAGTGTAACAGCCCTTGCATGTGGCAGATAGTAAGGTCCCGCCGTCATTGCAGATATGAAGGCACAGCAAAGGAGCCCTTCAGATGGACACGGCAAGCCCTGCTGGCATCTGTGACGTCACCGGATCTCCGACGGAACTCCCTGAAGGCCCAGAAGCCAGCGGAGAGGCGAGTACCAATCAAAAGAATTTTAATCGATCAAAAGAATTTTAATCGATCAAAAAGATTTTGATCAATCAAAAAAATTAAAGATTAATCGATTAATTAAAAGTTAATTTGCACAGCCCTAAAATTAACATTAAGCAGAGCCAAGGCTGATGTTGGGGGTAGGGAACAACCAGTTATGTCAGACAGGATTCAGAAAAAAAAAATGGTAGCCCAATATGGGCTTATGGATGGGCAGGACCAGAGTATATGTAAAATATCGCCCTTGGGTTCTGCGCATCTCCAGCATGTGTCGGGGATGTCTTTGCCAAACTTCGTTATTTTAGCTGGTGTGAAGTACCAGCGTAGGGATATTTTCAATGTCAATTCCCACAGTGCCGCATTTCGGGTAGCTTTGTGTATAGATCTAAGTGCAGATTGCCATTGATCATCAGTCAGTGTTTGGCCTGTGTCTATGTCCCATTGGTTATGTTGTTTGGTTTTGGTAAACGTCCATTTTTGGCAGGAAGTGTTATAAAAAAGAGAGATTCCCTTCATCTTCAAGGATAGGTCGGTCAGGAAAGACCACACTTTAGGGGGAATAGAGTAGAGGGCCTGGACAGCCGAGACAAACAATGTTTGATTCTAATGTAAGTAAAGAGTTCTGTTTGTTTGAGCTGAAATTTTGTTTTTATCTGAGGGAACGTGAGGAGTGTATCACCACAAGTGTAGAGTATACCATTGGATTTCCAATGTGTTAGCATAAGGTCTTCAGTGCAATGAAGCAGGCTGTTCAAAGGGAGAGGCAGAATAAACGAATAAGGATGCATATCCCCTTTGTTGAGCAAGAAATTTCCAAGCTAAGGCTGAAGCTCTCATCGTAGGAGGGAGTGAGTTGGAAACAGGTGTGCCCAAAGGAACCCCCAGAATCCAGTCTCGAAGATTTTTATGTTTGACCATGGTGGATTCCAGCTGTCCCCATAAGGTAAGGGGGTGTGGTTGGAACCAATCCCTAAGCTGGGTAAGAAGTGAAGCCCAGTAGTACTCCTTAAAGTCTATGGACCCTGCACCGCCCGCAAATTTATGTTTGGTGAGGATTTGTTTCGCGCAGCGAGAATTTTTACCTTGCCATAACAATTTATTTACGGTGGTTTGTAGAGAGTGGAAGTTGGATGCCGGGATAGGTATTGGAATTGTCCGGAATAGGTACAGTAGTTTAGGAAGGTGCAGCATTTTGAATGCTGCGAGTCTCCCAGCCCAGGAGAGTTCATCATATTGTTGATCATTAAAGGGGTTGTAAATGTAGCACTACCCCTGAAGGAGCTGCTGGTTTGATTTGAGCCTACGCTCTGGCTATCAACCCCTGAAACTGGCTCGAACCCTCCTTGGCACAACTGGTATCAATAAGTATTGTGGGCCCCAATGGTTGTTGGGAAGCACAATATTTTAACACCACAATAAATATGTTACCTTGTGTTGAACTGGTCTCCCAGTAAGACAGATGGACTGCACACAGATTTAACTTAACCAATGGAACTTTACTGGGTAAGCATTAAAGCAAAGGAACAAAGGTAGGATAACAGTGGACTGCTTACAGGGCCCTGTAAGAGTCAGAAATATTATTAACAAATCAATATAGGTTCGCACAGTTCTCTCTGAGAACAATACTGTACAGCTTAACCACTTCAGGTCCGCGCTATCGTCAAAAAGACGTCAACAGTGCGGACCTGAGGTGCCGGTTGATGTCTTTGGACGTGACATGTTTACCCCGCTCCCCGGGCATCCCCGCATCGGGGAAAAACGGTGTTGGCCGTGTCCCTTGGACACAGCCAATCACAGATTGTGCTGGAAGGCCAATCGCAGAGGCCATTCAGAACTCGATCCCGCCGCTGACCAATGGAGATGATCTCAAATGTAAACAAATGAGATCATCTCTCAATCGCCCTTTCTCTCCTCACACACAGCGTGTGAGGAGAGAAAGAGAGAGTGTAAGCTAAAACGAAGTGAGTGTAAAAAAAAAAAAAAGTTAAAAACAGTGCCACAGTCTCTGCCAGTGCCATCTGCCAGTGCAAACAGCCAGTGCCACCTGCTAGTGCATTCTCATCAGTGCCACCTGTCCCTGCCATCAGTGCCACCTGCCATCAGTGCCATCTGCCCCTGCCATCAGTACCACCTGCCCCTGCCATCAGTGCCACCTGCCATCTGCCATTAGTGCCACCTGTTTGTGCCATCTGCCATCAGTGCAATCTGCCATCAGTGCTACCTGCCAGTGCAATCTTCCATCAGTGCCACCTGCCAGTGCAATCTACCATCAGTGCCACCTGCCAGTGCCACCTGCCTGTGCCATCTGCCATCAGTGCCATCTGCCATCAGTGCCATCTGCCCGTGCCACCTGCCTGTGCTACCTGCCTGTGCCATCTGCCCGTGCCATCTGCCATCACTGCCATCTGCCATCAGTGCTATCTGCCCTTGCCATCTGCCCATGCCATATGCCCGTGCCATCAGCCATTGGTGCCATCTGTGCCATCTGCCCGTGCCATCTGCCCGTGCCACCTGCCATCAGTGCTACCTGCCATCAGCCCCTGCCATCTGCCAGTGCCATTTGCCGTTAGTGCCACCTATCAGTGTCATCAGTGCCACCTTTTATTAGCATCACTGGTGCCACCTATCAGTGTCATCACCAACAATGGCTAATAGTTTGTTTTCAGCCGAGGAGGTGTACGAAATTATTGCGGCCGACGGAGCGGAGCAACGGGGAGCTCTCCGATTTGGATTCCTCCGCGAATTCAGACACCGAATCTGACGTTGACTACGAGCCGATAGTTAGCAGTGCAACAGTGTCAGCCTCAGAGGAGGAGAAGGAGGAGGGCCCGCCTGCCAGACAAAGGCGTATTGCTGAGGAGGCAGTGGCATCCACCAGCACCGCGCGGTGCCATCCACCAGCACTGTGGTGTACACACGACCGATTTTCTCGGCAGAATATGTCTCCCAGCAAGCTTCTCGCTGGATTCTGTTGAGAAGCTCGGTCGTGTGTACGGGGCCTGACAATACCCAGTGCCCTCCCCAAAATGACCCAAATTTTGATAAACTTTATAAAATTCGGCCACTTCTTAATTATTTTTTTAAAATTTTCCCCCAGTTGTTTACCTCGGACCAACAAATATGTGTGAGTGAGTCCCTTATAAAATTTTCTGGCAGGCTGGTCATAAAACAATTTATTCCCACCAAAAGGGCCCGCTATGGGGTGAAGCTCTATAAATTGTGTGACCGAGCCTTCAATGTATACGAAGGAAAGGACAGCCAGCTACACCCCCCTAATTGCCCAGACTATGTAGGAACCAGTGGGAAAATTGTTTGGGAACTCCTAAACCCACTCATGGAGAAAGGATACCACTTGTATGTGGACAATTTTTATACACGTTTGCCCCTGTTCCGAAACCTTTTCAGAAAAAACACCCCAGCATGCGGCACCGTACGGACGAACCGGAAAGGGCTTTCCTCAAAGCCTTGTCACCAAGAAATTCAAAAAAGGGGAGATGGCGAGTTTACGCAATGAGGAAGTTCTGGCTGTGAAATGGAGGGACAAAAGGGATGTGTACGTGCTTTCTACCATCCACAACAACACATTAGTTGCGACCAGAGAAAGGAATGGGCGAATCCAGAAACCAAAATGTATTTAAGATTACAATAAGAAAGGTTTGATTTATTTGTTTAATTTG